>JAODKL010000009.1:5786046-5838026 GCA_026780765.1 Petrocephalus schoutedeni | reverse complement strand
CAGCCCTGCTGTCTGTTCCCTTTGGTAGCAGCATTTTCGATGCCAGTTATGTGTTGTGCGTTTTTAGATTCTGTGGTTAACGGCTGTGCTTGGCAGGTCTTGTGGAAACGGCAGGGAGCCGTCTTCTGTAGCATACTCGGGTTCTTTCCTGGAGAATCCGGCACTTAGGTCCTCCTGAACAGATACAGTATTGGACTAAAGTCTTATGCAATCAAAGAAAATGATGTTTAAATTATCTCTGTGTTGATATTACGCCTGTGAAAGTCTGCTGGCTTTTCTAACCCTTATCTAATGTTACCCCAGGATATGCAACAACCATACCCAGCACACTCATGTATTTTTTGAGTCGACCAATAGCACACCTTGTTTGTGCCATTTGCACAAGTTCATTGGAATTTGTTTCTTTGCCTACCCCATCTAGTTGTCCATAGCTCTGGGGTCACAGTGCTGGGCCAGCCAGTGTGCAGTGCCGCTGGAGCTGGGGGTTGAGGGCCTCGTTCTAGGGCCCACTGACATGTACCTGCTCTGCCAAAGCTGGGACTCAAACTAGCGATCTTCTGATCGCAGGCACTGAGGCTCGATACACCGGGTCACTACCCACCCTTCGGGCCTTTGGTTGGGCCTCTTGGTTCCTGAGCTCAGAGTTTGGACAGGACCCATCATCGGAATGGGCTTCAAGTACACAGAGAGTCAACCAGAGCTCAAAGGACTGTGCAATGCTTAATAGTTTGTGTCATGCATGTGGCTAACACATCCTGTCTTTCCTCTCTTAATGCATGAGCTAAATAAGATTATACTAAGAATAAAAGTGCACAAATATTAACATTCAGCTACTCTCAGGAGAACGATAACAGTATTTACTGTTTGAGTCGATATGATGTTAACCTATAACATTGGGATTTTGCATGTTCAGCAGTAAATAATCTAGTTAAATATGTATTGTCTGTTTATCCAGTTTGGCATGAATGCCGTGCTGCTGTCATCCTGGTTTGGTCACCACAAAGTCCTGCAGATCTTAGTTACTTCAGGGGCAAAGCTGAACTGTGAAAACAAGGTATGTTGCTTTCTCGCCATGACAACCCGGGCACGACGCTCCCTACCAATGCTGTTTGCAGAGCAGTGTTACAGACGTGTCCCTCGGTCCGCGGCCGTCCTCTGGCTTTTATTCCCTGACTCTCTCCGGCAGAATGGATTAAACATGCTGCATTGTGCAGCACAGAGAGGCCACATTGGTGTCATGCAATTCATCATGGAGGACCTGGAGGACATGAGGCTCGACAGAGTGGACAAGGTGGGGAAGGGGGAGACCCCTTGTGAATCTGGGCCGCTGATATTACCCCCCAGGGGCCCGTAGAGGACATGCAGTTGTAAGGTGGATGGATGGATGATATCGCCTTATCACTGTTGTATTTCCTGCTCACGTGAGTGGAGGGCTGCTTGTTCATCACGTTGGACTTGTTTTTTTGTGCCTCACTGTCACAGTGATGAATATTCAAACCATCTTTGCCCTCATTTTTTGGAAGTAGATGACAGGATTGATGTGACTGATGACAGACACAGACCCGAGTACTCGACCATAAACTATAATAACGGTGTTTTTGTCGAGTGTATGCACACATATCTGCAACACATATCTGGCAGTATGTCACTTTTGTTTTGCTTCATATGGTAACTGTGATTGGCTGTCCACACAGTGGTGAAAAATGATTGGATTGTATTGCATGGGGGGTGGATACCCTGGCTAGCCGTGACTTAAATGTCCCCAATAACACACTGCTTGTTAGAATAGCACAGTGAGTATCAGTGTTGCACCTCCACTCTGTAGTTGGAAGCAGCTGGAAAATGGTTGGGCTTTCTGAGCTGTTGTATTTGTGTGGGTTTGTGCTGAATTACGTGAAATATATGCAATGAAATGCATCAGTTGCAGTACCTTTGAATAGTAACATTGTTACTAATTTTGAATTAGTAACATTGATGATAATAGGCAGAGGCGATCCTAGGGCCTGTTGGGGCCCCAAGCAAAAATTCACTGGGGGCCACCCCTCTAACCAGTTTTGTCGATAATAATGCGCACGATTTGCAGGTTAATAAATTCTCTGATTAAGTTCAAAGGAATGAACGTTCAAAACGTAATTGCCACTACTGTAGTCTAAAGTGTCAGCTCTCGTTCGCCATCTAGTGGCTTGGGGGCCCCAAGCAGCTGCCTGCCCTGCCTGCTGACAAGATGCGCCTCTGATAATAGGTTTGTAAGAGATTTATCACAGGGTAGCATGGTGTTGCAGTGGTTAGCACTGTTGCCTCACACCTCTGGGACCATGGTTCCGTGTGTGTGGAGTCTGCTGAGGTTGATTGGAGTTATCAAATTGCCCGTAGGTGTGTGTGACCTGTGATGGGTTGGCTCCCCACCCTGGATTGTTCCCGTAGGCTCTGGGATCCCCTGCGACCCTGAATGGGACAGGCAGGTACAGAAAATGGATGGATGGGGATTTGTAGTGGGTCCTTCTTAAAAACGAAATACAATACCTGGATAAGTAGATGTGAACATGTTGGGGAAGATGTCCTTAAAGTGTACCTTTAGGTCAGGGGTAGGGAACCTGATCCACGGAGAGCCGGTGTGGGTGCGGGTTTTGGGGGATCTTTGAGCTCTCAATCAGCCAATAATAAAGCATTGGTTCTCAGCTGACGCTGTCCTCCCGCAGTGGGGGCCGTCAGAGTAAATGGGAGCTTACCTCGACGGCCTCTGGCTTCAAGGTGGCAAACTGTCACAGGAGAAGTGTGACGGGGCACAGCGTGCTGTCAGCAGCTATGGGGGGAGTCACTGAGTTTCCACACGTAACGCTCGTCTCCTCCTCCAGGCAGGGAAGACGGCCTTGCACCTAGCCGCAGAGCACGGCCAGCTGGAGGCGGTGGAATACCTCATTGGGTTTGGATGTTCCCACGACATCAAGGACAAGGTATCCCTCCTCAGATATGGCTGCCCCCCCATTGTTTTAATTTAGGGCTCAGAGAAAGCCGAAATGAAATGAGGCCACGTGGCCCGAGAATGCGTCAGAGCCGGGCACAGGAGCCCCCGGGACGGCTCCACTGAAATGGCCGCTTCCACCCTCACCTCCTGACAGGAGCTGAACACTGCAGTGCATCTGGCGGCCCGGAACGGGAACGTAGAGGTGCTGCAGAAGATCGTGGAGACCGGAGTGTGTCTGGACGAGAGAAACACTGTGAGTGCGAGACTTGTGAGCCAAGGGTGAAATCTGCAGATAAGTGCAAGCGAAAAACATTTGATACATTTGATCTAGATGTGCCTGGGTGGCGCACTAGCCCTCGTGTCAGTCGCTGAATGTGAAGTCCTCTGAGATGTATCCTTCCAACGACTGGTCACCTCAGACAGTTTATGTCTCGCTGTGAGCTTCACAGTCTGGGGATGTGTCAGCAAGCAGTTGGTTCTGAGACGACTGATGCACACGTGTGTGGAACTGATCTGGGGTGTTTCTCAACATGCGTACTTGACCGCATTTGTGTTCTTGTATACCTGTTTTACATCATCCTCCATTGCCAAAGACCAGGTCCAATACTCAAGAGCAGAAGTACAGAGGACGGTAAAAATCCCCGAATGTTGTTTTTGCCCCACCCCAAGTATCAAGGATGCGTTGGTTTCATCCTCGCCAAGCGAAAACAATCCTATGATTCATTGTATACCGAAGTGCATTCTTGGGAGGAAAGTTGGCGAAAGCGCTCTTGCCAAGAGCACAAGTTCGATGGCTGCCTGCTTGGTATTGAGAAACAGCCCTGGTGTTATATGGGACAAGTGACACAGTGTCTGCACACTTCAGGACGCATTGACCGCCCTGCATTTGGCTGCTGACGGAGGTCATCCAGAGTGCGTCAGGCTGCTGCTGAAGTCCTGCTGTGATGTCAACGCACTCACACACGCAAGTGCCATATATTCACATATACATCTCTATATAAATTGTTTATACAAATATTTATGCAATTTAGTTACCCATACTGTAAGTGCCCTTAGAAGGTCTGGTTTCAAATAGTCTTGTTTGTTAATTTTTAATTAAATATTGCTTACCATGATCCCTAACCATTGTATCTTTCTTATTTTCGTTTTTTCAGAGGAATATGAATGCTCTCCATTTCGCAAGTCGAAACGGTCATGCAATGATAGCAAGACTATTGGTAGAGGCGGGAATCAACACAGACACTTTGGACAGTGTAATTATTGACACCTGTCCCTCTGTGTCCTTGCTAATGTATTTGCTGATAAACAGTCAGTGTAAAGAGTTTAACGATGCACGTCTCCAGTGAGCATGGAAAAGCAAATTACTGTCTTGTCCTGATTTACCTTGAAGAATTAGCGTGGTTCTCTTACGAAATTGGCATTCTTGGAAATACGTGCTAACGCTAACGCTAAAGCCACTGATGAAGTTCCATTAGCGTGTAACTCGCCTCAATGTCTCCACAGCAACAGAACACGCCTCTTCACATTGCCGTGCTCAACAACCACGTGGAAATAGTGAGGCTGCTGATAGACGGAGAATGTGACCTGGATGCTTGCGATGGTGTAAGTTCCCCTCTCGAGATGTGAAAGCGAGAACTCGCTGAACTCCTGGGAGCGATTACCTGTGGGAGAAGTCAGATCGTCATGCTTAGAGTGGGTGGTGGGCTCTAGTTAATTCATCACTATCATTCCACGTCACGTTTATATAGATTATAAGTAGCTGGTGACATAACTAATTATTTACACACTGATTCCATTTTATATATTGCCCGTTCATTATTTGGATAAGAGTTATAGTTTCAGCAGAAATAGTGCTGTTTCTGAAACCCGAAGTTTTATGTCTTGCAGAGGCAGCAGACGGCTCTGCACATAGCAGCAGAATACGGCCGACAAGACATCGCTGAGCTGATTCTTATCGCCGGCGTCGACCTCAGGCTCCTCGATAAGGTGCTTCAGAAACTGCTAGCAAATGCTAGCCTCCACTTTCTTTACCTTTTACAGGACTAAGGCAGGACTAAGATTAACAAGGGACGTAGCCGTGTTGAGTAGTAGTACTGATGTTTATTCATGCTAAATATTTTCCTGCTAATTCTTTACGATGATCTGTCTTATCTCGCTCAGCAAGGGAAGACATCATTGGACGTAGCAGCAAGAGGAAACCACATCAGCTTGGTGGACATGATCATCAAAGCAGACAGATTTTATAAATGGGAAAAGGCATGTCTGTCACAGAGCATGACGTAATTCTTCTTTACGGAACCCTAAACTCAGTTCATCACTGGCCGCCTTAGATCCTGGTGTCACGCTTTTGTATTTTGACGCGCCAGGATAACCTGAACAGTGACTCGGACTCCTGGGTGGGGAAGAACGTGACCTTCAAGCAGGACCACCGAGCGGAGACCCGCCACATGCGCTCAGTCTTGTGGAGGCTAGCCACCGAGTACCTGAAGCCGGGAGAGTGGAAGAAGCTGGCTGAGCACTGGAAGCTGACAGAGGCTCACATCCGGGCCATAGAGCAGCAGTGGACCGGTGAGGGGCCGGGCTTAGCGGCAGTGCTGACAGAGAACCTGCTCACACATGGACACATGCACGCTGCTGGCAGCCTTGTCATATTTAGCAGTGGCCAGCAGGGGGCAGAGAGATCAAGGAAGCACTGGAAAGACTGTTGTTGGCAAGTTCCCAGACAGGGTACCACTTTAGTACATCAGCAGCTTGGGTACTCAACTGAAAAAAAGAAACATTAAGCAAAAACAGAAAATATTTTGCTGAATGTTCATTCTTGTAATGGAAAAGTAGTTGGAAGATCAAAGAATGAATGCGTCTAATTTTTTTACATTTCAAAGGTACAAAGAGCTACAAAGAACACGGCCACCGATTGTTGCTCATCTGGCTACACAGCGTGACCGTGGCCGGGGAAAATCCAATCAAAGGCCTGTACGAGGCCCTGGTGGCCATCTCCAGGGGAGATCTTGCAGGTGAGAAACATGACCAGTCATGTGATGGACTCGTCGATCAATTTGTAAAAGTCATGACGATTAGAAATGTGTTTAAATGTTGCTATTTATTTTTCGACAGAAAGTATCAGACAGAAGGCTAATGCAGATTCAAGCTCTCCAAAGAAATGTACCATCATGTGAAGGAGGATCTCCGTAGGCATTTCCAGAACTTTGGTGAAGCTTTGATTATGTTATCACTAACAACAATCACAGGGGATGCACTAAAGTTCACATCCTATCCAGCCTTAAAAGCTGCCCAATTCCTTTGCCAAATTGTTTACTCAACAACGGCGACGGACACGGAGTGAATCTGACAAACATGATTCAAGGATGGAAGAAATTTGATTTGATCTTGAGCCAAAAGAAGCTACAGCCATACTTGCTTATGGACCGGTCCCAGAAACATTTCTCATAAGGCTGCAGTGGGTGCAGCTTTATGGCTTTTTACGTTCTTTTTCATCCTTCTTATAATAAGTGATGTTTGTGTATCTTCCCAAATGGAGACCTTTTTTCCCCAGTCAAGTGCCAAAGTTAAACTTTTACACTTCTTCCAAATGACTGGATATCTCCTGCCAGAAGTTTCCTTGTGTATTACATACATAGTTGGATCTGTCGTTAGGAACCGTTACTTATAGGGCAAAGAGGCACAAACAAATGTCTGATAATTAGTGCATGCTGCAGTTTTGTTGGTCGATTAGTATTAATTGTGCCTTTTGAACACCCCAGTCACAGGACTCATATGCTACTGGGAGCACATTAGTCTGAAATGAGCCAAAATGCACAGGGACACCTCCAATTGCTACAAGTACATTGTCATTTAGCAGACAGTTTTCCAAAGTGACACCTTTTTTTCCTGAGAGAGCAGCATCAGCCAGCCCCTGAGTACTGGGGGGGAGGGGGGGTGTTGGCACTTGATCAAGGGCCCAATACTTCATGCATGCATTTCTAAATCATAACCCTGTCCCATTTATTTCCTCTGCAAGAGCCTCTAGAGTGTTTAAGTGTGGAGACACTCATGCCCTCGGGGGGGGGGGCAGGGTGTCACAGGCAGACATACAGCGGCCCACAAACACGTCAGGCACAAAGGCTGACATGCAGGAGCAAAGTTTGGCTTCTGCCTGTGGGGTAAACACTACCAACAGACGAATCATTCTTTACTTTGGCATTCCAGACTTTTTTTTTTTTTTTTACTTGCACAGTGTTGGAATGAAGCACATCTGTGAAAGCAGTCTTTTGTTAAAAAATAAATCAATGCAAGGGATTAAACACTAAAAAAAGTTTTACTTTAAAATACAGATTTTAAATACTGTATTCTGATTGTAAAAACTTAGTTTACAATGACATTTTTATGTGTACCTAAAGATTTCAAAATAAAACATTTTATACATTTTGAACAGTAAGTGTCAGTTCTGCTGGGGACAGATCACAAGAACCCAGGCTTTGAAAAAAATAAATTTCAAATCCACTCACTTATAAAAAAAAATTGGTCTACTTTTGATTCAGTATAACAACTAAATGAATAATCACACTAGCCTGTAGAAATGATATGTGTTTAACAAAATCTTTAATATTTTGTTCGGTTGTATTGCTCAAAGAGCAAAACTTGATAAATATTTGACATATCAAAAACACCACATTTAAGGAAGAAAGGAAAAGTGCAAATCGATTGCAAACATAAGGCAGAAGAGGTACAAAAAGTTGGCATTTTCAGTATCAAATTCATGTACCCTGTCTAGTTACTAAAATAGCATTTTTCTGCAAAGCAAAAATAGGCTCTGGGACGTGGTTTCAGGGCAGATCGTATCTGATACTGCAGGAGAAAACATCTGAGGGTCCACCGTGCAGAGATCGGGCATGTCGGTATATCTCCAAGCAACGGATAACGATCGTCAGCAGGCTCTCCGTGATGTGTGACCCAGCCGCGGCGGCTTGCCCGCCTGTCCCCTACGGATCCTCCTCGCCCTCCTGGCTCAGGGACATGCTTGCCCTCCGGACCTCCAGCTCCGCCGTGCTCACCATGGCTGGGTTGATGGCCGCGTATCGGGTGCCATGAAACTGCCGCAGATGGATCTGAAATGCACGTCGAACTTGTGAGGGGAGCCACATGCCGCAAGTCCACCAGAGAATAGTGTGTGCCCATGACACAGCCTTAGCCTGGGGGCTGCGTGCATGTGCATGTTCCCACAGGTCTGTGTGGAACAGCATAGGGAATATAGCCTTTTTGTTTACCCATATATGCAATCTTCAAATGGAAAAATGTATAGAATGTTCATTTCAGTTCAGAAGGCTGTAAATAATTGGAACAGAACCGAAAAACGCCGTCTTTCTGATAAACCATTGTTTGTATTAAAAGAGGATACAGATTCAGAATCACAGCTTTAATTATTCTGAGCAAATTCAGTTAAGATGGAAAATTAAGTTAACCCAGTGAAGCCACTCTGTTTAAAGTGACCTATGTAGGAGTTTAATTGACAGTCACCAATCAGTGAAGGGCTCAGCTTAAGGGGGCCGTTTCTGCTCTGCTTTACTGTACGTTCTAGGGAATCACTGGAGGAAAATGCGGCGTTCAGTGGAAATTCATATGCTGAACACCAGACAAAGCTGACAGAGCCCCTGAAAGGGATTACGTAAGCAGGCCTGGCTGAATGATAGGTCTCCCTTCAAAAAGTGCACTCAGAGAATCAAAAAAGACTTAATTTTCAGTTCCCCCCAAACAAAACCCTTTCCTTTACCATGCATCAACTTCACCAAGTCACCAAGCTTGGAAACTGCCGGATTTTCCATAAAAGGCCTCAGAGGAATTACACACACATCTTTGTTCACAGAACAGAGGCAAAATATAAAGCTTTGCGCAAAATTGAAAAAAAAATGTTAATAAAAAAAAATAAATAAAATCTAAATGCTGAAATTTGGCATCAATCAACAAAGCAAAGAAACTTGCTGGCAGATCTAAGCCGCAAGCAAGCTGTTAAATCTGATTAAATCCGCCAACAAGAATTTCATTTTGAAACCGGGAACGTACTCTCATATCCGTGCCTCTCCCCATGACAAAGGGCCGGACGTCAGTCCCGAGAACTAACCTGTACGTATAGGTTGACCTCGGCGCTTCGGCAAAGGTACGGGAAATTGCCGCCCGTTTTGAGGTGAGCTCTCCTGGCGTTGGGATACAGCTTGTACATTTCCTCCTTAGCTTCGTGCGAAAGTGCGCTCTGATCAAACACCTGAACAGACGATGGAATCCGTGCATAACTGGTTATGGTCGACTCCTGGTGTAACATAAACCCGCGGCTCCAGCAAAGACAGAGGAGGCACGACGACGCCAACACTCTACTTACATCCATAATGGTCACAGCCACGTCCTTTATTTTGTGAGGCTCCACGTAAGAATTCTGGCAATTAAGTGTCAACCTGGAGGCAAGCTCGCTTTGGTTCAGACTCTCCAACTGGCATCCGAGCCAAAAAGGCAATAAAAGAGAGAGATTGGTCTCTCAGTCAGTCTGGAACGTGTGCGAGACACGCACTCTGCCCGGCTTAATACAGATGCTTCATTATTACATAACCCTCCATCACCCGATCCAAATCTAACAAGCGCCAAAGTGCTTAGGCCACCTGTTCAACATCCAGCATTACATTTGTACATTTAAAAAGTAAGTACTAAATACAGGAAATACTACCCTTAAGGGGGCATTTTGCAGGTGCAGAAGCATCATCACAGGGAATGACCTTCTGTGGACCCAACAGCCAAGAAAAAATAACTACAAGACAGCAAATGTCTAACCCGATCAACCATGAAGTCAATAGCGTCTGCCATTTTCGGATCGACCGGCCCTTTAGCGAAGTTTCCCAGAACAATCTTCTTTAATATGAAGGCAGGCATCAGCCAAAAGCTGAAACGGGAGAAAAACGAATAAGTCATAAAGTCACCCGGCTTCAGCGTGAGGGACGGCAGCTCAGCAGGGCTTTCCCAGGCAGGTGGACACTGTACCTGTTAGCTGTCCAGGTTTGGTTGAAGATGGAGGTATCACTGAAGGAGTTGCATAAAATGAGGGACTGCACTCTGGGAGATTTGTGCGTGCACTCCGCAAACTTCTGAGCCAGAAACCCCCCCAAAGAGGCTCCAAAAATGTGAACCTGTAACAGAGGCGTCTGGTCAAAATGCAGTAATGCTTTGCTTTAATAGCGTCCGTCAATGTCACAAATGAATCAATATTTTATAGTAAGAATAAAAGGTAAACATTCAAAACGGCAAACCTTATCCAACTGTAGGTGATCCAGCAGCTTCCTGAACCCGTCACAAAATTCCAGTATATCCCAGTAAACTGGATACTGGAGCTGAAAGACAACAGTAACAGCCACGGTGTTCATCTACATAAGTAACCCAGAAGCAGAAAGTGGGACAGCCAGCAAGCACCACTGAGTCCAAGAGGAAAAATACGCCAAAAAGGGTTTCACGAGACAGGGCTGTTTGTTAGCTTTACGACTCAAAAGGACAATTTTCCTTTTAAAACCGATAGAAGATAATACAAAGTGTTTCTTAAAAAGAGGAAATAAGCATGTTCTCAGTTTATTGAGATCACTGGCGTAATAGGAAATTTATAATCATTTAAATTATGAAAACTTCCCACCATTTAAGATCTATCCTTTTAATGTAATAAATAAGTACATTATCCTGACTTCTCAAAAACTATGATCATGGATACAGGGGGGGAAAGTGACTCCTAAGTCAACAATTATGACTAAATCCACTGTTAAGTTAGTACCTTAGGGAAATGTCGGTCAGTATTTTTTTTTCCATAATAATGAGTAACACAGATTTCAACAACTATTTCAACATCTTTATTAATCCACACAATACATTTAAGGCTTAGAATGAAAAGCGTGAATACAAGTGATATAGGGCGAGTAGTGTTAAAAAGAGATACCTGGCAAAATAGGACGGTTAAACTTGAACGTTAATATGTGTGTTTAGCAAAACTTTATTTTCTGTTCAATATAGTGTCCAAGGGGCATTGATGTATTTAGAATTGTGTCAAGTTGGGATTCAAGATATTGTGGTGATTCTGTAACTTTCTCCATTTTCATAAAGCGCCCAATTTTTAACAACACTCACCCCCACTATTTATGTGCAAATCTGACTGCAAACTATGTGCAAAAGCAGTTCTCACCGAGATGACTCTGTAGCCCCAGCCGGTCAGGGCCAGAATCTGCTGGAAGAAGACCTCGGCCGTGCCGCTGACAGGCGGCAGGAGGATGATCGGGCACCTGACGCTCTTCGGACCCGCGTCGTACAGCGACCACACCTTGCTGTCGTCGTCGTCCACTATGATCTAGCGTGAACAGCACGGACGGACGTGCGCCGAAAAAGCGTGAGCAGCTTATCAGCGCAAAACGCCCGGACGTATCGCGGAATCTAATTATATACAGACGATAAAATAACGCGTACAACATACTGCGATTACGCTTTAATTTGAGTGAAAGAGATGCAAAAATATCCAGGGCCAATGCTCTAGTTATACCATACAGAAACATGCGAAATCAACAAAAAAAATAGGTGAAGGCGACTTACTCTTTTCAGAGGGACAGTGCTTCTGAACCAGTTGTAGTCGGGAGATACTCTGATCTCCTCCATGGCTAGGGCAAACAAACCATGAAAGTTACGGTTTACACGGACTCCAATACACCGCACCTGCCCCCAGTTTTATTCTGCTGGTCTTTGTCCCCTTTAATAACCTCGCGGATTAAATTACAACTTTCGTCCTTACTACGCGTTAGTGCCCGAAAATGTCTACCGTCAAATTCACCAGTGACTGGCCAGCATGCTTCTTATAATGCGAGCTTTTGCATACAAATGAAGAATACGAGAAACAAACCAAATTAAATGCTCTGGTTTCAGTGTAAGACTCGGATTTCAATGCTTCTGGTGAATGCGGAGTTTGTTTCTGGTATATAGTCGTTTTTTAAAGAATATCGATACGTTCAGTTATGAAGTAAAGCGAAAATACAAATAAACTAATTTTTAGACTCAAACAAGTGCTTCACGCATTTTACGACTTAAAAGTCCAGTCACGCCTGGTAAACCTCAGCTGTAGTTATCTAGTTATAAGTGAAGACATCCCCTATACAATTTAAAGGATAGCCGTCCCTTGTTGTTTCTGCATTGTCACAAACTTAGACAGTTATACTCTACCAGGCACGCTTGTTCTTTAATTGTGCTGCTAAATCTAACCTCATTTACGGCCCCAACTGAATCAGATGACTAGTGCATTACATAAGGCAAAATCCCGGACTCGGAATAAAAACGTAGTAATATCGTGTGTACTTAGGATATCAGCCTGAGAAGCACGCTTCGAAGCAAACTAGATCCTCAACATTTTCATTGCCTCTTCCACTTGCTAAACCGAAATCACATGACTGATCTTAAATTTAACTTCCGCGATCCTCGTAAGCCCAACCTTCTTACAAACGTCACCCATAGCTTAGCCCAATCACAAACCAGTTTTCCTTAACCGACTTCCGCAATGTACACGTGACGT
Organism: Petrocephalus schoutedeni; assembly: GCA_026780765.1. Lineage (NCBI taxonomy): Eukaryota > Metazoa > Chordata > Actinopteri > Osteoglossiformes > Mormyridae > Petrocephalus > Petrocephalus schoutedeni. The sequence goes on along the minus strand of JAODKL010000009.1, from coordinate 5,825,493 downwards.
CATTGGTGTTAACGGAATGCAGAAAACATGCGCATACAGATTTGGTTCCGCTGGGCAAGTAATCTTATCCAGCTCATTCTGCATAGGCGATTTTAATGGGGGTGCTAGGAGGTGCAATTTCTACTCGCCAAGTGAAAATGCAATTTGGGCATATTAAGTTCCATAAAATTAAATTTTATTGTAAAGTTATATTTGAAAATGGGGCTTGTGTTAGTCATAGCAATGTGATATAATAATTTATTGTAAATATATTTATTATTTTTGTAAAGGTATTTACCATCTCTATTTTTTTGCAAATTTATTTATCTGGATTGCACCCTCTGAGAGAAAACCCAAAGATATCAGATCCCTGACTTATGGAACTCAATACCAGTCGAAGAAACATCTTCCTTCCCCCACCATTTAAACCCAGACTGACTTTTTTGATATTCCGAACTCTGGGCTGTTTGTAGTGTGGCTTATCTAAGCTAATGGCCCTAACAATGATACATATGCTTCTGAACACTTGAACATATGTTTGTCGTATCTCAGCGTCAGCATTAATTTGCACTTTATGCCTGGGTGCTGCCAGGACCTGGGTTGGGTATCCGTTAAATGTGAACTACAAGCCATGTCATAGCAGGCTGGGCAGTTAAGTGCTGTTTTGAGGTTTTTTGTTCCTTCTCTGCATTGTCCTCTGGCATTTTACCACTGAGATTTGTATAACTGCCTCCTGTTTGCTGGTTTGACAGTTTGCATTGCTGTTCTTGTTAAATCTCAAGTGCTTTGAGACAGTGTCCAGATGGGTGTTGTATAAAATATCAGTGGAATTTCCTGATTCCACTGAGTGCATATCATATATCTGAGCCATCATCTGGGGCATGAGTCTGTTTCTGGAGAGGAGATCTTTAAGAAGATCCTAAGGTATTTTTATTCATTCAAAGCCTTGGGAGTCCCCTTTAGCCATGTATGTACCATTTGCTGGAGCATTAGATGTATCTAAGAAACTCTACGTTTATGAATGCAAATCATTCCCTTATAACTTTATAATATGCCATTTAGTTCAGATCTATTATTAGACTTATACTTTGATGCTCCATTTTATTATCACACAGAACCTCAGAACTCATTTTTATTTCACTGCAAACTTACTCTACATGAGACCAAGCTTTGCTGTGAAGGGCAGCCAACTCATGCAGCACCCAGGGAGCTGTGGGTTAAGGGCCTTGCTCACAGGCCCACAGTGTTGAGTCAGGGCTTGAACCACTGACCTTGGGCTTAACCCACTGAGCCACACTCTGCCTCCCAAATAATGTACTAATAAGAATGCACAAGGAAAATGTACAAAAGCCAAACTGGTGAGTACACAGTGGTTTACACCTCCGGGGCTGTGGGACCAAATCCCATCATAGTCCAAACATATGCAGTCAGTAATGTGGCCACTACGTTCAGTGTTTCACTGTGGACACGAATGCCTGATCAAAACTATGCCAAACAGTCAAAACATTGACGAAATAATAGGATCCCCTAAATCAGGGGTAGGCAATCTTATCATCTAAGACCCGGTGGGTGTGCAGGTTTTTGGGATATTGCTGGTTTAATATGACTTTGGGGTCAACTGTTCAATCAAACCCAGGTCTGAAGACTCTTCAGCCAATCAGTCCTCTAATTAGTAATCTAATTAGGGAGTTGCAGCGAAAACCCGCGCACACACAGCAGCCTTTCTGCGTAAGATTATCTACCCCTGCCCTAAATGATAAAATACGACAGTAAGAGATGTGGGACGATCTATTCCATAAATGGGTGTCTCCGTCATACCAATTGGTGCTAGCAATTTCAGTAGCACGTCCCGAAAGTAAATTTTTAAAATCCAAAATTCATAAATGCGCTTGTAGAGGCAAGAAATAGTTTCATGTTTTCTGCAGTCAGAAGACTGTCCTCGTCATGTGACAAGGATCCAATCATAAAAGCTTTTTCGGGAATGTCACAATTTAGTTGGGTGGGGCGTAGCAAGTAATCTTTCGGAAATGATGCTTGGAGAGCCACGCCGGCGTGAATGTCCGCTGCTTCAGTACAGTGCTTGAGAAAGGTGAGAGGGAGGACCCAGAGGTGGGATTCGACTGCGTATGAAACGTAGCGCCTTAGACCGCTAGGCCATTCTGACTACCTCGTATAAGCAGGGAAGCAATTCCTCAAGTAAAATGAATGCAATTTTTCTTATTCTTAATCCTTAACCAATCACGTTGGCACGTACAGGCGCACACGATGGAACATACGCCTGCACCCGATCACACATATGCTTTGGATCATACATATTCATTTTGTTTCTTTTTTATATATGCACTCAAAAGGGAAGCAAGTGATACAAATAACAGAGTGGCGGGAAGAAGCGGTAAAAATAAAACTACTTATATGTTTACCTGCGCTGGCGCAGGTCTCTAGTACCGTATAACCAGAAATTATTATGCGTTTTGCTCGCAGTCTCCCCCTGTCGGCTTGAATCCCACCTCTGTCAAGCACTTTTGATTGGATCTTTGTCACATGACAAGGACAGTCATCTGACTGCAGAAAACATAAAACTTGACTCTTGCGTCGACAGTTTCATGCACAAGCATATTCATACAAGACGTACTGTCACCTTTCTCAAGCACTGTACTGAAGCTGTGGACATTCACGCTGGCGTGGCGCCTAAGGCATCATTTCCAGAAGATTACTTGCTACGCCGTCCGCAATATCCACATCCCATAAATCACCTGGGCAGTATCGTACAAGCAGAATCGTATTGTTAGGTATGTGTTTTAAGTGTTTATGTAACAGATTCAGACAAGAGGTGGGGTTATACTGTACCCGAGTGCCAAGTGTATGTGGAATTGTGTGCGCATGTATGTGCCATCATGATTAGTTAAGGATTACGAATGTGTGTTTTATTTCACGGACCTCTGGGAAATGCGTCAAATGGCTATAGTTTAATTGGAGACTGAATAAACATGTATTCCAAATAGTATCATTTTTAATGTATACATGTATTCCATTGATTTCCACAATGTAACTGTATTCTAATTACTATCTATTCAAATAGTAACTATCGGAATATTTTGTATTCTAAATACGTATCGCCGTTACAAGTATTCCGTTACTCCCCAACACTGTGGATGACTTACAGTCTATCTTCGTGCTCACGTTTTCGTGGTGAAATATCATAGAATCCACAAAATAACTCTTCGCATGAACCCCAAAGGAAAGTAAAAAACCAACAACTGAATGACAAATGTAATGTACAGTATAGTACAGGGGTTACAATTAAATGCCGGTGCAAAAGTAATGAGAGCATGATATTGACTTTCTGACAATATGAATTTCTACAAGACAATGAAGAAATTAAACACCGCGGAGCGGAGTTTTTTCGCGGAATAAATAATGCATTCGTCAGGGTTGCCAGCTTAGGTCAGTCTGCATACAAATGCACACGCATTTACGTGTATGTAACCTTTTTATTACCTTGTAAATAGTCTGAAAGGCATGCAAACTACCCCAAAGCCTTTGGTGCGGCTAATATGAGGTTAACAATGGAATGATTTAGATTTGCAGTGAGATTTCGTGAGTGAACGTGAGCCTGAAAGCGCGACTGTCACGCCAGACGCGTGAGAGCTGGCAGCCCTGATAAACGCGTCCATCAGAAATGTGACGTCATTTAGTTAGCCATCTTCCCGGCGTCAGAAGATCTTTGCGGCCAGCGGCGCACTGAGCGCCGAGAGCTGCGCTACTTACGTCGTGTTCACGACGCATTTAAGCATTTGCGGTACACTTGCTGCTAGATTTACAGGGTCACGCCAGAGGAGGGAGTAAATACATATCTTGTTTTTTTTTTTGTTTCTTCGAGAGGAAGTTTACACATGAGCTGTCGGGGCATAAGCTTGACAGCCGCAGCTTGAAGGGGCCTTTAACGGGGATTTTTGGCCTGTTTACGGCGGGCAGCAAAACGCGAATGTGGACCGTGGACATTATTTGCAAAAAGACAGTATCTGACCCGGACACTTCGATAACCGGAGGCGAAGGGCCGCCAGCACACCGTCGGTAGCGTTACGGCGACACACGGCGTCCCGTTTCTACACTCCGACAACGTTAACGCAGGTAAACATCTCCACAATGTAATCCGAATTTACATGTTTACTCAGGCGTCGGCCTACAGGCTTCTTCGGACATGCACCGGTCTCTGCTGCACTTTAATACAGTTGACTAGTTCCGGATGATCGCCCTACTAACTACATAACTAGTTTTGCCAGTCAATCTTTTTATATTAACTGCTGACAATAATCTGGTTTTATTTATAGGACCGAAAACATGCCATGTCTGTGCGCGTCTTCGGTCCGGCTGCTCCTAAACTCGGCACATAAAGGTAAGGATGTCCGGCGCAGGGCTGTCACACCAAATACATGTAATAACAGCACTTTTTTGCCAGTGGTTTAATTTGTGTGTGTGTGTAATGTCAATGTGTTTCCTTAGTAAGTTGGACAGCAATGTGAATGCTTATCGATGTTAAGTAGACCGATTTCGTAATTACTCGTGTTTGGTAATGAATATTTCGCTATTAGACTGCAGTTTTTCTTCCAGTCTTTACAGTACAGCACTTTACAATACAACACAGTACTTTTTATTGCTAAAATGTTCAGCTTTGAGATGAACACATTATTGTTGTTATTATTATTATTATTATTATTACTTATTGTTGAGTTATGAGTTTTCTTGCATTTAAAGGAATCTCTTGCTCTCGGGTTCAACTGTTTGCCCTGAGTAGACCAGGAATTCATGACGTTGGCCTGCCTCGCAAAGTACCTTTGAGACCTTTCTCAGAGTCTGCGGTTTATTTTGCCTTCAAGGACGGATCGACCAAAGACGGCTCTGCTGATGGTGGAAAGGTAGCCTACATGTATTTCACAGCTGCTCCACAGGCTGACAAAATGCAGTCTGCAGGTCGATAATAATTACTGGTCTATCGGTGATGGCTGCTGATCTTTGTTAGTGGTGATACAATTATATATTATTTACAGTAGTTATTTTTCCAGATCCATGCAGAGCAGCATTTGTTTATCACATTTTGACTGCATGTCTAGCCGAATATCTTACTGACGTTGTGCGAGGTTTAAATGATGCCTAGAAGTATATTGTTGGTTGACTAGAATTAATGCCGCATACCGCTAACCCTTATATATTTAACCATACTGTATCTTATACAATACATGTCGTGGTTTTTGTTGCCATGATAGAAATCAGTTGGTGATGGAGGCAGTAAAAGGTCTGGTGGATCCGCAGGCTCGGGAAAAGGAGGTGGCCAGCTCCGGTGCCCTAAATGCGGAGATCCATGCACTCACGTGGAAACCTTTGTGTGTAAGTGCCGCCCTGTGGCGGGTTGGCCATCGCAGCTCCTGGCATGGAGATAGAGTAATAATATAGAAATTTGTTTAACGCTGGGTTTTTTTTCTGGATGTTGAGTATAAGTACTTAAAGATTATGTTTAATGTATTTTGTGTATAAAAAGGGATTATTGTAGTTCTTGTTACACTTACCACCGTTTTTCCGCTTTCCCCGCCCACATCGGCAGCGTCGACACGCTTCGTCAAATGTGAAAACTGCCATCACTTTTTCGTGGTGCTCTCAGAAACCGATACCAAGAAGAGTCTGAGCAGGGAGCCGGAATCGGCTGCTGAGGCGGGGAAGCTGGCCTTCCAGCAGAAACCCCCTCCACCCCCCAAAAAGGTGACTCCTCTTACTAGGGGCGAGAATTAGCAGACACCTCCCCGATTTGATATTCTAACAATTGTTTTTCGGTTCTATATGAATTGCAATTTTGAAAGTGACATTGTGTTTTTGTTTGTTTGTTTACTTTTGCTGAAGGGAAGTTGCTTTTTAACATGATTTATCTTGAGCATTTCAGGTCTATATTTAAAGACCCCCTCTTTTTACATTGTAAAGAGCCTTTACTGAGGTCTACTTGACAAATAAATCTGCAGACGAAACTATCAACATAAAGTGGTTCAGTGCATACTCCAGTACTTATAGCCGTAGCAGCTTTTTAGCAATTGAGGGATCAGAACTAAGAACTAAATGACCACCTTTACAGTATGTATGCTACTTAAAACAAGCAGGGTACGCAAATTAACTCTGAACTGATAACTTGAAATTATGAATAGAAAAATGTCTTAAGGTCTTAGTTTTAAAAAATAAACTAACTTCTTTGGTGATATTTGTTGTTGTCAGGTTTGGCATTTTGTACACATAGCTGCTTGTTTGCAGTCATCCACAGTGGTATTATAGGTATTACCACAATATTTAACGTTACAGTGGCAAGTCTTATAGATAGCTGTACTCATGTCTTGCTTTCTCTTTACGTTTATAGAATCCAAAGTTTTCCCACTGGTGCTGGAACAGTTTCTGCACACGGTTGCTCCTTTATGACAGCACTGTGTCAGACTCGCACACCTTGGTCCCTAAGCAAAATCGGACCATGTGCGACTGGGCAACTGTATTAGCATTAACAAATGTGGCCGACATCATTACCGTAATCGATTTTGTTTAAATTGGTATTTTAAAACTTTAACTGACATTGTGATCTAAAAATCAGTACCTTCAAGAATCGTGATTTGTAACTGAATCGACCAACCCCAGCCCTCGATCCCGCTGTAAAAACGGATGCCCATTGGCCTCTGAGAACTAGCTGATAACTAGGAGTGGCATGCATTTGTTATTCACATAGCATTTCTTAGGGCTGCGTGTTTTTGTTTAGCTTTATTTGGCTGATTGAGTGGGGCGGTGTTTTTCTTTTTTTCTCGCTGATCTGTGATTGGCTGATAAGGATATATGTTTCTTTCTGTTGTTTTCTTGCAGATTTTTGCATATCTGGATAAGTATGTAGTGGGTCAGTCCTATGCTAAGAAGGTCCTGGCGGTGGCCGTTTACAACCACTACAAACGCATTTACAACAACATCCCAGCAAGCGGCAGGCAGCCGCTGGAAGCCGAAAAGCAGGCCTCCCTGCAGCCACGAGGTCGGTACAGTCCGGGAGGTTCCATTACAAAAAGGGGGGGAGGCCTGTTGTTTGAGTGAAATGAAAACGAAGGCTCCTCTACCTCGAGGTTGTGCAGATCTTGCAGGGATGCCCTGATGTGATCTTTCCCCTTCTCTCTCCAGAGCTGGAGATAAGGAGACGAGATGATGAGTACAAATTCACGAGTAAGTCTGCCACCCTGCTCTCCCCCTCAGCAGTACCTGTGCTGATGTCATTTCCTGCCCTTTTGCTCTCCAGCTCTGATTTGTACTGAATGCCACACAGTAAGGGCAGGTGAGGTGGTGATTGAGTCAGAGCGCACGCACACAGACGAGGCAGCTGGTGGGCCAGTTTCAGCTCCATGTTTGCTATGTCTATTAATAGACTGAACTTGCACCTATTTACACACAGAAGTGAGGTTTCTGTAAAAGACCTCTCACGTGAAGTAGATGGTCTGATCTCCTCTGACCTGCCTTTCTCTTTATAAAATAAAGTTTTACATGTGAAAAGGTCATCAGAAACAAACTTGTTGCTCTCATTTTTGCCGTCTGTCTGGTTTATCGACTGAATGTTGGTAGAGTTAGTAGTCTTGACTAAAACGGGAAAAACATGATCTTGAAGCAACTGTGTGTCTCGAGCTCTTATCTAAGTTCATAATTTCAAAGGATTTGTTTGGCTTATCTGTTCGTTTCCATGTAACTTGATCCTATTGACGCAACAAAGCTTATTTTAAGCATATCTTCTTATCGGTGACTGAATTATCTTGTGGAAAAGGCGTCAGTTCGTCAGTCGTGTTGTGATATCTGTCTAGGCAGTTCGACGTGGATGATTTTCTAATTGGTAAAAAAGAAAATAAACTGTCCTGTGATCATTACTATGTTTGAATGTCACCGCTTTTTTTTTTTCTTCTTTAATGTATGCGTATAATGAAAACACTTTGACTTGGTCATTCGGAGTGGCCCGCTTCACTGTTTTAACCTACTGTTCAACTCCTGTCCCATCTGGGATCAGAGCTGCTGCAGATTGCGGGGATCAGTCCCCATGGCAATGCCCTGGGAGCCTCACTACAGCAGCAGGCATCACAGAATGCCCCGCTGGAGAGGAGGGGCAGTGACGTCCTGGACTCCGCCCACAGTGACATCAAGCTGGAGAAGAGCAATATTGTCCTGCTAGGCCCCACTGGATCAGGTCTTTTTTTTTCTTTTCCTTTCTTTAAATCACTAAGTACTTCCATGTGATATTGGTTGTCCGTATCGGGTAAGATTATCAGAGTAACGTCACATTGCCTCTTGTGATCCTCTCAGGAAAAACACTGCTGGCTCAGACCCTGGCGAAGTGTCTGGACGTGCCCTTTGCCATCTGTGACTGCACCACACTGACGCAGGCCGGCTACGTGGGAGAGGACATCGAGTCGGTTATTGCGAAGCTACTGCAGGATGCGAATTACACCGTCGAGAAAGCACAGCAAGGTGGGTTTTATCTGACTCCTTCGGGGTCACTAGGTCACAGTCACGGTTTTCTAGACCGCAGAGTCCCGCTGGACTGAAGGGAGTCTCACTCCCTGTTACTAGGGATCGTCTTCCTGGATGAGGTCGATAAGATTGGGAGCGTTCCCGGGATCCACCAGCTGCGAGATGTGGGTGGCGAAGGGGTCCAGCAGGTCTGTATATGAAAGACGGGGCGATGGTCTTTAAGTCCAGCTAGAACTCTGTCTTGTAATGTTGTCAGTGAGGATACATCTGGCAATTAAAGGAAAACGGCTGAAGTAAATAGATCAGCACCTCCTAAGGATGATGGATAAGTAGCTCTTCAACGGTACTGATTTTGCTCTGGTGCCTCGGCAGGGACTGCTCAAACTCCTGGAAGGAACCATCGTCAACGTGCCCGAGAAGAACTCGCGAAAGCTGCGCGGGGAGACCGTTCAGGTGGACACCACCAACATCCTGTTCGTGGCGTCCGGCGCCTTCAATGGACTCGATCGGATAATCAGCAGGAGGAACAATGAAAAGGTGAGACCTCCATCTGCATCGGAAGCGGAACGGCGCGAATACGGATCGTTTTATTTCCGTCAGTGTGGGGTCACAGCTCTGAGTGAAGAAGCGGTTTTCGTCTCCACCCTTTTTCGGGCCCCTCCCGTCCTGGCATGCAGTACTTGGGATTTGGTGCGCCATCCAATATGAGTAAGGGGCAGGGCCCCGAGGCCGAGGCGGCAGACGTGGCCGGCGGCAAGGCGGACGCGGTGCGCGAGATGGAGGAACGGGACCGGCTGCTGGCGCAGGTGGAGGCGCGCGACCTCATCGAGTTCGGCATGATCCCCGAGTTTGTGGGCCGACTGCCCGTGGTGGTGCCGCTGCACAGCCTGGACCAGGACACGCTGGTGCGCATCCTGACAGAGCCGCGCAACGCCGTGGTGCCCCAGTACCAGGCGCTATTCAACATGGACAAGGTCAGCTCCTCCACCTCTCAGATCTTTCCCCTCAAATGTTTTTATGCTTTAGTACTCAGTACTCAGTGCTAAAAATCGGCCGGATTGTGCTACTGGATGTTTAACTGCAGCATTGCAGGTGAGGTACTTTGTCTCTAGGGTCCAAGAGCAAGATGCTTCTTGGGATCTGAGACAGTGGCTCTCAGGAGTCTGTTTATTTGACTGGCATGTCCCGATTTTGCTTGTGTCTCAACTTACCTGGACTATCCCTCATATTGGCGAGTCTGCTTCTGCGCTTTCCATTTCAGTGTGACCTCAACATAACCGCAGACGCCTTGCGAGCCATAGCACAGTTAGCTTTGGAGAGGAAGACGGGGGCCCGTGGGCTTAGGTCAATCATGGTGAGTCGCCGGGAAATGAGAACCTGTATCAGAAACTCTAAGCTCTAAGGGCCTTTTTTGACTCATTCCTTAACGTGTGACAAACTTGACAGGAGAAGCTGCTGCTGGATCCCATGTTCGACGTGCCGCATTCCAACATAGTGGCTATAGAGCTCAGCGAAGAGGTGGTTCTGGGAAAGTCAGTCCCGCGATACATCAGGTATGTGGACATGCATCGGCCTCCTGGCGGCTGCAGGATGACCATTATTTTGGAGCAGGACCTGCAATCTTCCAGTTAGGAGTTAAAAGCTGATCTTGAGGTTCCCGCCTTTTTCAGAGCCCCGTCTAAGGATGCCGCCGATGAGGAGTATGAGTGTGGAGCGGAGGAGGACAGCTGGTCCCGGCAGGCTGACATGGCCAACAACTGATACTGCTGCTCACTTCTTGTCCTAAACCATCCAGCACAGGCTGCTGCCATTCAGCATGCAGACTGACGACGAAAATTAAGAGAAATTGTTAAAACAGTGAATCAAACTTTCTTGATTTTCAAAAACATTTGCAAATTTACATTCATCTTTGCAACTAAGGTTTGTAGATCAGGTTTCACTTTCTAGTAAACAATTAGCAGTGGGCAACTTTATCCGTGTTTATCTTTGTACAGATTGATTCTTTATACCCCTAATCAATGGAATAGAATTTTCTTTTTTTTTACTTTAACCTGGTGGAAATGTTTTAGGATCCAAAAGAGAAATGGATAAAATTGATAGATAAAAAAACTTAAGACTGTTAAGAGTTTTTAAGTTTGTGTTGCCGTTTTATCACGTCTTACCTTGATTGCCATCAGTTCCTTTTCCATTTCATTTAGGTGGAATTCTGTAGATACATATTTGGTGTTTTCCTTACCATCACCCCAGCATTCACTATGAAACGTATGCTGGTGATAAGCGGCTGTCTTTTCCTGTCCCAGTTTTAATGCTTAGCAGGTATCAGCTGACATACTCAGTCATTTGCAATGGCTGATGCACTTTACTGAACATATACTGGAAGTGGTGTTAAGTTGTCAGTTAGGATGTAACCATTGTTTTTTCATTATGTATGTTTTTTTTTTTTTTTTTTTGATTTGCAGTAACATTGTAGAATTAAATGGCACAAACCAGCTTTGCAAGAGTCATAACACAGGAGTGTTAATGCTACAGTGGGTTCCATTGTAGGGCTTTTGTTTCTTAATGGAACAGTGAGAGACAATCCGCCTCAGTATGGAAGACGTTACTTTCGTTTGTATCGTTCAGGTCGAGCCACTGAAGGCCTTTATGGTGCCGCAAGTTGTTGGCTGAACTCTGAGAATATTGAGAATATTTGCTTGTCATTTTAAGTTTTAACACCTTTCTCCAGTTAATAATACTCACAGGAAGCTTATCCGGAGCACTACTCACAACCCTTAAAGGATTTGGCAGTGTAATTGTTTAAATATATAAATAATGTATATCTGTAAAAATATAAAACATTTGCTTGTGTATGTGATGTAAAATTAATTTAGCATTTTATGCAAAATTATATAATAAAATATGTAAATATTTTGGGGGAATGTCATTCGATAAAGCTACACCTGAATATAATTACTATAGTCCCAGGTTATTTATATTTTTTTAATAATAACGATTTCATGGTTGGGGCGGCCCTGCCTCGTGCCCGTTGCTTCCGGGATAGGCTCCGGACCCCCCGCGACCCTGAACAGGATAAGCGGGTTGGAAGATGGATGGATGGATGGATTTCATGGTTTTATTTCGACCAGGAGCTCATAACAAATATATACGTAACTAAAAATGAAAGGTTTAATTTATACTGGATTGATGGGTATCATTGATGTAACCATCAGCACTTCTGCTTATAATGTTGTTATATGTATATTTATAAATTCGTCGGTTAGTTGCCTGGGCCAATAAAATCCTCGTGGGCGATCCGTGGCAGATCAATATATGGGAGCCTCGCTTTCCTACGTATAGCGCTTATATACGGCCGGGGTGTAATGAGGCCTCCGCTCCACACGGTGTCGCTGCGTATTAATGTAATTAAGAAGGGCGACTTCCGTGACCAAAAAATCCGCCTGTCTACGAACGAATATGGAGTTGCGTCGTGTGGGACCGGGGTGACTGGGACCTGGCTGTTTATGTTTTGCTTTCGTTGGCTACGGATCAATTAACACCTTAGTCGTTTTAATCTTCTCTTTTGCACTGCGCAAGTCGGAGCGATTATGGAGCAGCACGCGTACTCGGAAGGGCCGGCGCAGCGAGGGCCGCATCCTATGTATGCGGACCCCAGCATGCTGGCCATGGGCAGCGGCGGCTTTCATGGGGCGCGCTCATACGACTCGGCCAGTAATGAGATGCCCGCCCCAGCGCCAGTCCCGGGCGGATTCTGGCCCGGTCAAGGCATTTATCAGCCGCCGCCGCCGCATCAGATGCCTGCTGCCGCCCAGAGATATATTCAGCCGCAGTGGTCACCTTTTACTCCTCATGCGGAGCCCCACAGACCGGACTACAGCTTCGCGCCGCCCCTTCATCGGCAATTTGGGCGTGAGGGTTTTTCGGTTCAGGGTTTTGACCCGACTCGCCCGCCACCGGCCCTTCCTTTCAGCCCCGAGGCTAACCATGGGTACGGTGAGGCGGGCGGAGCGGCCGATCCGCCGGGGTTTGGGGCTCATCCGCACAGGCAGAGTTTTGATCATGCCCCGGGGACCGTAAGATGCGGCCCCGACTTCATGGGCCAGGAGCCGCTTCCTGGGCGCTGGCGGGACGGCGCACCGCCGGCGGGACCGCAGGCTTCACCCGCGGATGCCGAAAGCGCGCAGAGGCGCCTGGATGAACAGTGGCTCTTGACTTTCTTGCTGAACAGGAAGGTGAAAGAGCCCCCCGCGCCGAAGGGGCCCGATCGCGCCCCCTCGCTGAGCCAGCTGAAGGAGAGGCTGTACGGCGCCGCCCGCCTCGTTTCGGAGCTGGCGCTGCTATGCCGGACCTTACAGCAGAACGTGGGGGACGAGGCCGTGTGGACGGGGTCGTACGCCGAGGCCGAGGCGATGCGGCGCGACCTGCAGCACAGGCTGGCGGTCCTCGGCGACGGCGCCGCTATGGACGCCTTCAAGAGGAAGGTGGATCTAACGCGCAGGAAGAGGGCCAGGAACCGGCGCAGGAAGCGCGAATGGTCCGAGGAAGTCAGGGAGAAGGAGGCGAGGGCTTCGGAGCGAGACGCGGCTATAGACAAGTGGCGGATGAAGCGGATCCACCAAGTGGAGGAGCGGAAACGGGTCCGAGTGCCGCCTCCGGCGCGGGCTTCGGCGCGGCCGCCGCGCTCGCATGGGGCGGCAGCCGAGCTGACGCCGCGTTCTGCGTTTCCCCCACCGGCCCACAGGAGCTGGAGCTGCGGCAGGCGGCGGACAGCGTGCTGTCGGAGGTGCGGAAGAAGCAGGCGGACGCCAAGAGGATGACGGACGTGCTGCGCTCGCTGGAGAAGCTGCGCCGGCTGCGGAAGGAGGCGGCCGCCAAGAAAGGTACCGCCACCGCGGCCCGATGGGATGCCGGGCGATCGCAAGGCACACGCGCGTAACGATCAGTTTAATGCCCTGCCTCCTAAAAAGGGCAAATACACTGTAATGTATCTCAATAGCCCGTGTCTGATTGCGCTTTAATATAAACCCCATTCTTTCAGGACTTGTTGCTACAAATGATTCTGCCGCCTGGTGGAGGGAACTGTAACTGCACCGGTTTTTATATTCGGTATAGGACAGAGCCAGGAAGGTGTCCCTGTGAGGTTAATGCTTAGAGCGTTAGTTTGTATTTTAGGGCTTGTGACATGATGTATGTATAACAGGTTTTATTTAATGTATTTTTTTTCTTTGTTCCTGGGACAGGCGTACACCCGGAGAAGGAGGCGGACGAGGTGTTCGAAGGCCACCTGGAGCGCCTGAGGAAGCTGATCCGCAAGCGGACGGTGGTGTACGCGGCCGAGGAGAAGGCGCTCCGCGTCATGCTGGAGGGGGAGCAGGAGGAGGAGCGGAAACGGGAGCAGGAGAGGAGGCATCGGAAGGAGAGGGAGAAGCAGCTGCAGAATAGGAGGGAGGCAGAGTGTCTGCTCTTTGGAGGTATGTCTTGGACTACTGTTAAGAGGGAAGAGCTTGGCACCTAGATTCCTAGCTTTGCTTGGCACCTTGCTTTGACCATATCCGGAAGGTCATGGGCTCAGATCTTGTGGCCTTTCACCATATCCGGAAAGGTCATGGGCTCAGGTCTTGTGGACCTTGACCATATCCGGAAGGTCATGGGCTCAGATCTTTTGGACCTTGACCATATCCGTTAGGTCATGGGCTCAGATCTTTTGGACCTTGACCATATCCGTTAGGTCATGGGCTCAGATCTTGTGGCCTTTGACCATATCTGGAAGGTCATGGGCTCAGATCTTGTGGACCTTAACCGTATCCTGAAGGTCATGGGTTCAGATCTTGCGGCCTTTGACCATATCTGGAAGATCATGGGCTCAGATCTTGTGGACCTTGACCGTATCCGGGAGGTCATAGGCTCAGATCTTGTGGCCTTTGACCATATCTGGAAGGTCATGGGCTCAGATCTTGTGGCCTTTGACCATATCTGGAAGGTCAAGGGCTCAGATCTTGCGGCCTTTGACCATATCCGGAAGGTCATGGGTTCAAATATGGCCTTTTGCTCCAGGGATGCTGCCTGACAGTGTGCTCTGAACCCAAACCTTGCTCAGACCTGAGGCCCATAACACAAAGCAGAATTTTGTGCTTAGCTGGATAACTTGTTGGTTTTAGGTAGTCTGGGCTAAGTAAGTGAATGAATGTAAAGCACATTGTGGTAGAGGCCCCTGTGTATGTTAATGTTTGTCTGTGTGAAGACCTACCCAGTGTCTGCACAGGGGTAATAAAGTGCCACTGTCCCATTACTCCCAGATGAGATGCCTCCTGAACACCCGTTGCAGCCCTACCAGCAGTATTACTTACAGGCGGAGACCTCCCTGCATGCCCTCATACAGACGAGGTGAGCCCTGCATTTAGACACTCCCGCTTCTAGTCAGTTTGCCATCGCTACCAGTAGGGATGGGTACCGGAACCCGGTACTGAACGGCCCCCGAGGCAAAATTTTCCAAAGATGGGACTATTGATAACAGTATTGCTTTTGGCACTGGAGAAATTTTTTGTTTCGACATAAAAGTAATCTTTCCCTCTTTATCTGACCAGCACTGTTACTGCTAAAGACGTTAATCTAGAGCGCTCTCTCTCACGCAGTGATGATGGCAGACGGTTAAGATCAAAATAATTTGTTTTACATTTCCGTTATTGGACAGTCTATATTTGTTTAAGACATTGCTGTATTTTTTGTGGAATTTAATTTAGCATTTCGCATTATTTAAGTAATAATGCTAATTTGTTGAATAATGATATTGATAGTAAGTGATTTGTTAAATAAAGCAATATATTAATAATGTTAATGTTAATAATGTTGTTAATTAGATTTTTTTTCTTTGAAAAGTACCGCTAAGAATACCGTTAAGGTACCAGACCGATAAGCGGTACCGGTAAGAATAGTAGTACCGTTAAAATCTAAACGATACCCATCCCTAGCTACTAGCGTGTCTGCCCCAGACATAATGTGGCCTAATCGTCACATGGTGGCCGGGTTTACAGTCTTACAGAGTGTCTTGATCTCCAGCTGAGCCTCTGATATCATGGCCCCCTTTTCTTCTTCCCGAACAGGAGGATGTGGGATCAGTACCTGGTCCCGTCGGATCACCCTGACGGCAGCTTTGTCCCTCAGAGCTGGGTTCTCCCTGAGCTGCCCTCAGATGAAATATGGGCCACTGCTTTGGACAAGCAGGACACTCTGGGTGACTGACACCCAGGACATGGCCATGTTTGCCCCCCTGCCCCCCGGGAACATCAGAGTCTGTGAACAAAGAGAGGTTGTTGATAAACTGGCCAACAGGTCAAACTGTTAACCTGTGGGCCTCATGTTATTATTGACATGTATGTTTGGCCCAGGCATGTCAGTTACTGGAAAATAATCAGTCTGCTGAATAGAATGCTATTATTTATTTTCATAAAACTATATTTTTTTAATTTGTTGAAAATGGTTAAAAAATGTTTAATTTGTTGCACTGTTTGGTAACCATTGTTGCCATAATATTCTTCCAAAAATGAACATTTTACATGAATAAAAATGCCTCCTGCTTTTGTTATAACTGTAGCAACCAAAAGGAAGAAAAAAATCTTGCGTGTGTTGTGGTTTAATCTAAGTACGTGTTTTTTTTTCTTTTAAAAAAAAAAAAGTAATCAGTGAGCTGTTTCTATTTGCCTTTATCTTTTTATGGACTGTGCACGATGTGGGGAAGCTCTCTGGAGCGATCTGGATGTTAGACAGATCATTTTGCTTGGCAGGAAATGTTTAAAATTTTTACCAGCCACGGTCATTGAGTTGGCGAAGAGGTGGAGGTATTTAGTTGTTCCTTTACAAGGTCAAATTCAACAATCTGACATTATACTTTTTAAAAAAATATCAGTTTTGTAAGAAATTCAGTTCTGGCCCAACAGCCTGATTTAGATTTGGGTATCGTGCTTTGTTTGAGGTTCTCCCAAAGCAGCCCGAAATTGCCTTAGAAAGGTCATCTGTCTCCCCATGTGTTGATACTCGTGAACAGATGATGTCAGAAGATTATGACGACAGATTAGTAACCCAGAGCGGATTAAGAGGTCAGTCAGTGACTTAAGACACGTTACCCCTTCTGGACAACACCAGATGAGGCATCTTTCAGCGTCTCACTTCGTTCTGGATGCGAGAGAGTGCGTTCCCAACATCTGAATCCAGTATCTGGACACTGGGCAGACCTCCAGGTATCCACATATTCAGTGTTCGCCTTCCAAACATGGCTACAAAGTTGTTTTATTGATCTTAAGTAATACTGGGTGTCACGTTGCTTTAAATCTTTGTTGATGGCGGAATGACATTTAAGACTGAATGGAGGGTGCAGATGGGTGATGTTTATGGACGGTACTGGCGCAATGAAGGTAGAGGAGCTTTTGGATGTTCACGAGTCAGGATAATGCAGTTGTCTTTTTCTGGTTGCATAGGTTCCTTGCGGTTTGTTATATCTGGAGTTGGAATATAATGAAATTGGCCACTACCTGAGAGGCTGTGGAGTATCACCCTGAGATATTGTACTGCATATCTCTTTAAGAACAGCAATAGGTTGTCCCTGCTTTGGTTGCATCTTGCCAGTCTGTGAAGTTGCACTGATGTCTCATTATGTACTCTAGAATTTTAATGGATGAAATCATTTTGCTTCCAATAATGATGCTGTAAAAAAACACCACAAAAAACTAGTTTTTGAAACTTTCTGTTCTTTCGCTGGGTTAGCAAATAAAGCCAATTAAGAGCTTAGAAAGCAGCTGGCGATTAAGATGTTGCTGCGATTATGTGGATGACATCCAGGACCATCTGCTGGTTCTGAAGGTTTCCCAGGACCTCAGCCCAGCTGTTCTTAATTGTCCCTCATGCCTAATAGCCCCCTGTGGCAGAACTGAGGGGCGATTTGTCCTGGGCGTCAGTGGGCCTCTTGTTGAAGCCAGTGTTGTGGGAAGAGGCCCATGGTCCCCGGTTAGGAAGTCATATTTATAGTGGGCTGCCAGCCTGCCCTTTAACCAAACACTGCATTGGCTAATCCTCCATTGTGTAAGCCGGTGCATATTGTACCAGTCAAAAGTTTGGAGACATATTTTAGAATCAAGAATCATATTTTAGAATCAAGCTATCAAAGATATAAAATAACATGGAATCATGGACTTATACAGAAAGTATTAAACAGTTTGTTTGGGGGGTGGGTGGGGCAGCTCTGTGGGACTCGGAATGTTACAGGTTCAAATCCCATGGTCAGCAGTGTGATGCCACCATTGCTCCCTTGAGCAAGGCCCTTAGCCCCAGTTGTCACAGGGACTGGCTAACCCTACTCTCTCCTCTATGCCAGTTCCATGAGGTGGCCTCCTGGGAGGCTTTTCCAGCTGTGCTGAAGGAAGTCCCACATATATGCTGAGCACTCATTGGCCACTTTTCCTTCACTCTCTGGTCAAACTGATCCAAAACTATTTGTACTATGTTTAGGTCATGTGATGCAACACAGTCACTCTGCTTTGTACTGTAGGTGACTAAACCTTTAACAGGAACTGTAAATATAGCTCAGAGAAACGGGACGGTTCTGTGGGACTTTAAGTGTAGAGAATCAGGCCCAGAATAGAAGAGATTAGACGTCTACTCATAAGTATATTTCTGGCAAACCTCACAAGGGAAGAGGAAGCCGTTTGAGTGCGGCCGTCTTGTCGCTGTGAAAAGCAAACTTTTTGCACCACTTCTCCGGCCAGGGATCAAAATGAGCAGTCTGGGGGAGATCCCCTTCAAGATCCCCAGCGTCTCCGCGCAGGAGCCCCAGCCCGTCGCGGACCCTGAGCTTCCCATCCCGGACGTCCTGCAGTTAATGCGGGAGACTGAGGTCAGAACCCACCTGCCACCTCGCCGTCAAACTCCTGCTTCATGTTGCAGATCGAGAGGTGTGTGTGTGTGTGTGTGTGTGGCACGCCCCCCCACTCCACAGAATGGGACATCACCCTCCTATAGTGTTATATTACTGCTGATGTTATCATAAGCTGAGTCAGTCTCAGAGTTCATCTGCTTATAATAATACTCATAATAACAGTGTCAGAACTGTGTCCCCTCTAAGTAACCAATCTGTATTAGGCTAGGAGCTGCGCCAAGCTCTAATCCTGTATTGTCTAGAGATTTGATTTGGTTACCATTTTGTGTAATTTGTGTCTTCGTGTTAGCTTGCCTTCTGCGTTCCCGGCCTTTGCTTAAATTCCTGTTGTAAACACTTAGCTCTTAAGCTGGTACTCTATCAGAAATGTTTTAAAGGATTTGTTATGTAACTGAGTAGTCACTGTAATTGTTATCAAGATCTAATGGTTCCCCTGTAACTGAGCCCGCTGTGTTTTCTTCAACACGGTGTTCCATAAATAGCCTGTTCTAGGACGTTGTGCTGCGTCCCTTAGTAACGATAGATGGCATTGGTGATCTGTTCTGTGGGGCTTAAGGCACCCTCAGCCTGTGTTTACCCGCAGTAATCTTCCTGCAGATGTTTACAGTATCTCTCCATCATTAATTTCGGCCATAGGACATTCAATACAATTTACTATCCGGTTTCCCGGGCCATGGAGAGGAGGCCCTTATTTGGCGATGAGTTTTGATTTTGTTTAAGTCTTTCGTCCCGTAATTATTGTCAGGTTCTAATGGTTCTCCTGTAACTGAGCCCTTTGTATTCTCTGCAGCATCAAGGACATCTGAAGGGTTAGAATTCTGCACCCTTCTGATAAGTCCAAAAATAATAAGGCCCAAAAGCACCTTTTTCCGCTTAGTTTGGGGGAGGTGTAAGCGAGGGAGGATGTTCAGATGGTTGAAAGCCTCTCTTTACTGTGACGCGGGGGCTTGCGTGAAGCTTTGTGCCTGACACTTTCTGACCGAAACTGTGTCATCGGTGGGCGATTATCAGAAGAGGATGTGAATCCTGCTTCTGGGTCTTCTGGCTGTGTGACTGCATGCTTTTTGTATTTGGCAGTATGATTTCCACTTGGAGAATGGTGTCCTGGCAGTGCTGGCTGGGGGGTACCCCAGGTGTCCGCAGGTGTACCAGCCAGATGCCCCCTTCCAGGTCACCTCATCCTGCCCCCCTTACTGGCTGATGTTCAGCGGTGCCGAGGGGTGCCAGGTGACCAGCCAGCAGAGCAGCGGCCTCTGGGGTTCCTCCTCTTGTCTGGGAAGCCTCAGCTCAAACCCCAAGATGACCACAGGTCCCCTGCCACCCAAGGTGAAGTTCGCCATCTCCGTTTCCGAAGACAACAGCGACAGCGGCTCGGAGGATGACGAGGGTTCCTTCAATGAGGACCCAGCGACGCCCCTACCCATCTCTGGCCCCATGCTAGCACACAGCTTGGCCGAGGGGGATGGGCTTTCGGGTACCAGCAGTCCCCAGCTGTCTTCCCGCAGCCCAGTCTGCATCAGACAGTCACCGCCGCACTGGGGTTTTACACCACACAGCGCCACCCGCAGGTGGCTTGGCAGGCAACACTGTCTTGGTTCCCTGGGACCTTGTGCCTCATTCCCCTCATGGGACGCAGCACCTTGCATAATAAATCAGACCTCCAGGGAGGAGCTTCACCAGACAGCGATGAGGGTAAGACGCGAACCCCACATTTCCTCAGTCTCCGCACCTGTTGCCCTTAAAAGATACAGGGATATTATTCTTCACATTTACGTCATAAACAATCGATTGGCACTGTTTCACAGGGTACTTTTTTTAAACTGGTATGTTTCTAAGAAGATACTTTACTTGGGAAAACCCTGGTTACCTCCACATGGCCAAGATGGGCATCTTTGGCAGGAACCACATGACCTTGTTAGAAGCTGCCAGGTGTTAGACACCCTATAAAAGATACGTGAGGCATCTGGATCACCGTTCAGAGCATTAGAAGTATTTCGGACCTTCAGAACATTTGTCAGGCCAGAATGTATAAAATCCACCGCAGGTATCATTGACGTGCAAAAGGATTCTATAGTGGGAAAAAGGAAAATTTCATTCAAGGGCTATGCATGAATTGTTTAGGCTATATGTCACTTCGTGGGGGCAAAGGACTCCAAACTATGTTTGCTCACATTTGTCATACGTTTATACTGATGAACCAGCTAATAATAACTAGTGTAAAGCCTTTTCCTGGAATCCTACCAAGCTGGTTGGGATTATAAAGCAGAACTGCTCGGGAAATGTCCTTCTCAGCAATGGGGCATGTCAAGGTTATGCATACAGATCTTCCTGGCATAATGCATTCTGATTATAATCTCCTCTGCGCCCTTATTTTGAAATTCTAAAGGTGGAATTTTCAGCTTGAGATAAACATCGAGCGCTATAGGGCTGGGGGGGGGGGGTCGCTATGCCAATCGCTCTGTTATTGGTGTGAACTCTGGTCGTATTCGTGGGGCTCTAATGTAGTGTCCTGTTTACTCTGAAGTCCCAAAGCCCTGACCCTGGTCGGCCCCGCCCCCCCACAGCGGGTCGACCCCTAGGTTCCCACACTTCTGTCGCGGACTCGTTGGCCGAGCTCTTCTCAGCCCTCAGCCAGGAGGAGCGCCATCTATTGGAGGCCATCATGGAGCAGGGATACCCCCTGCGCACAGCCATCGGTGCCCTGCAGAGGACGGGCTGGCAGAGCCCAGATCAGGTCTGGCAACGTCTATGGGGGTCAGCTAAAAACCGGGTGTCCTGAGCGGGGCTTTGCCACCACTCGCAGCCACAGGGTCTCCCCTGGGAGGTCACGTTGCAGGAAGGGCCCTCGGCAGCAGCACAGCTGAACACACTTATGCGGCGAAGCTGCAGAGCTCTGATATCGGAGCACTAGAGCTCCATGTTGGCCATGAGGTCCATTTCAAAGCACCAAGCCTCATATTTAAAAGAGCAACTCTTTGTGGCAAGTTAATAACTATCTCAAACAAAAGTAATCTCCATCTTTTTTCATGCTTTACGATTGTTTACATTAAGCAATGGAAAAACAATGAACAATCTTCAAACTGACGTATCTCCACGATGTAATTTGATTCATGGCTGCATTTTTTGCCTATGAGCATATGTAGCTGCCTAGAGTCCACTTATATAACAAGTCTAATGAGCTGCCAGTGGCTTTTTTCTTCCTTCTTAAAGAACCCTTCTTCCCAGAATCGTGTCTTAACCTCACTGCTACTTTCCAACTTGATGAGGAAACATCTGGTTCTAACTTCCAAAACTTGGTGTTGGTCTCTTAAGAAAAGAAGGAGAGAACAAATATAAATAGATGTATGTTCCCAGGAGTCTCCACAACCTGGTGTTTATCGGCCCATTCTCAGCATCATACAGCGACTCCCATGGGAACAACTGAGCCCAGCCCCCCCACCAAAGGAACATGAGCTCATGGCCTGACCGTTGACCGGGCCGGGCATATTCCAGCGGGAGCCTTGTATACTTTTCAGTTCTGCTGCAGATCACAAGCAGCAGTGGTCAGATGTTCAGTACAGAGAGACTCCAGTCACATGTCACCGTCTTATGCTTTAACATAAGCATTTTATGTTTAAGCCAATCACAGCTGCGCTAATAGGGATCATTCTGTCCCGTGCTCCAGGACATATACTGACATATGTAACATGGCTCCCCATATGTGTACCTGCCCTAGGTGATTTAACAAAGATTCAAATCCCTCTGCTCCTCACAGGTGCTGAGCTACTTGCTGTCATGTGACCGGCTGTGTGAGCTGGGCTACGACGAGGTCGAGGTCCAAGAGGCTTTAGAGATGTTCCAGAACTGCGAGACCAAGGTGAGCATGCCCAGGCTGAGACACCGATCCGCCACGTTCCCTCTCAAGCCGTGTCAGCTAATGATGACATCACCGTCGTAGTCCAGCTCCAGTTAATGCCAATCCTGCTATCAGTTCTTAGCCCGAGGTGGGTTCTTCTGATTTGTTTCATGCCAGCATCTTCTCTAAATGCTTGTGGAAGCTGTACAGCAGATGCAGATGCAGATGTTTCCCTCACCTTCAAATGATCTCAGGGGTTCTTGTTCATCCTCCAACCCCCCAAATGTCTAGGCAGCTGAGTTCCTGCATCTCCTGGCCCAGTTTGACGAGATGGGATTCCAGCAGAATGCAATCAAGGAAGTCCTGCTAGTCCACGAGAACCACAGGGAGAGGGCCCTGGAGGAGCTGGTGATGCGCGCTGCCTGATGGGCCCCGCGGTTCTCCCATGATGCACTTGGAGGACTGTTGTTACAGGACCGCGTGCCACACCGCAGCCTCTAGTTTGCCCACGATAAACCCCTCAAAGGGTGTTTCTCAATACTCAGAACGCATAGATCGTACTTGTGGTCCTGGCAAGTCCGGCCTTGCTAACATACCTCCCAAGAACTAACTAGGAGTGCAATGAATCATGGGATTGTTCTCCTTTGGTGAGGATGCAACCGATGCCTCCTTGATATGTACTTCTGTTCTTGGTATCGAAACTGGTCTTTGGCAAACGGAAGATGACTTAAAACGGGTATACAAGAACACAAGTACGGTCAAGTACGTATATTGAGAAACACCATCCATCCATCCATCCATCCATCTGCTTGTCCTATACAGGGTCCTGGGGGGTCTGGAGCCATCCCGGAAACTGCGGTGTAAAGAAGGGAATAACCCAACCCATCGCAGGGCATACGCATCATTCACACACATGGATAATATTAGCAACTCCAATCCACCTTAGCATGTTTTTGGACTGTAGGGGGAAACCAGAGTATCCGGAGGAAACCCCCCAACGACACGGGGAGAACATGCAGACTCCACACACATAAACGTTGCGATGTGCAATTGGTATTTAGTAACCGGATTTTATTGACGTGAAGGCCTTATGTAATGCTGCTTCCCATTTACATTCCAGCTTATTGCATTATTTTACATTGAAGTGCTTCCAGCCCTAATTCTAAGCAGTTACATTCATTGCTTGTTAGTGTGACACGGCTGGAATGAGGGGGGAGTATTTCACATTTTTTGTTTTGCAGTCTCATCCTCCCATCCTGGACTTTCCATGGCCACTCTTTGATTTGTGAGACTTTCTGTGATGTTTTTATGTAACCTTTACTTAATGTCAAAGGAATGATGCAATGTAATTACAACTGACACAATCATTACTGCTGATGCAAGCGTTAAATTGTAAGTGCACAGAGTGTAAGACCCATAAAATGAGCAGTTATCATCCAGTCAGGCACAGGCTGCACCAAACCTTCTGCCGTTAAATGATGCAACTTCTTGCCTAAAAAATCCAAGTTTGACGGGGTTACTGGGAAGACTGGGAAGGGGGGGTTGCCAATTTACACATCAGAGCAATGGACTTAACTGGACCACTCTTGCGAAACAGCCAGCCACATAAACGGGCGACACAGTTGGCCACAGGGTAAAAGTATCAGATAAGTAAGCAGACGTACATGGTTAATGGGGCACTAATGTTTGGACGTGGGGAGATGTCTTCAAGCAAAAGTGATCCCAAAAAAACTCCCACAACGGCTTTCTTGGTTTTATTTATAATCTTTAAATTGCATGTAACCTACTGACTACCTGATTCTGATTTTTTTGGTACATTTTTCTCTATAATGCCTGGATCTGCCCAAGTATATGCAAACAGATACGGATGTTATTCCTACAGTGAAAGTACCATAAGGAGCAGCCTGTGATAAGACCCTGTGTTATCAGGGCCCAGCTGGAGCAGACATGCATTAGAAAACGCAAATGTGCTGCTTTGGGACTGAACAGACAGGAAATAACATTTACGAGGGTTCTGTGCTCTCTTAAGGTCTCTCCACAAAATAGCCGCAATATTTAAGCAGAAAATATAGAGCAGTTCTTCCTCTTTTGCCTCGGATGATGAGATCTTACATACTGTACACTTTGATCATAATATGAAAGCTTCCCTACATGGGCAAAAACTCTAGAAAATATACCCTCGGTATGTCCCTTCAAACTGAAGGTTGTCTGGCAAACTGGCCCAAGGGACATGATATAAATGGCTTGTTTGTTGTAAAAACAGGATAAGGCTTTTCATGTAGGACTCCTCAAAATGTTTCTGTGCATTTATTACAGTGGCGAAAGGACATCACTGTCCAACAATTTATGAAAACATAATAAAACTTTAGAGATTCTCAGGCACTGATACATAAATAAGCTCATTCTCAGGGGCAAAAGGCAATGCTAAAAGCTAGGTGCATTTGTTAGGGTACAAGCAAATAAAAGTAACAAGCAGTTAGCGCCACTTGCCTGGCGTTTGCTGTAAATGTGTCTCACAGAATGTTCTGGTGTGCTCCCTTTTACATATAATAAAATTCTTGTGTCTGTTTCCGAGCTTAAATAAAAGGGAGGATAATGGTATGCTCATAAATAAACCACATAAAACATTCTCATCAAAGAGCACAGTGTAAAGAGGATGAGGGATGGTGATCACTTTGGTTCTTGAACCTCTGATAGTTGTTCTTCCTCACCAGCTGATTCCCAGGCTTTGGCAGTCTGAGTAAAAAGGTCCAGAAGGAGCCGATTCGGGGAAAACCCTGCATTTTCCTTTTTGGTTTCCACATGTTGTCCTCGACGGTGTACTCCAGGGTCATCTTCCGGTTGAATGTGAAAATGGAGTCACCTCTCACTACCGCAGTGAACAGCGAGCCTTTGCTGTTGCCGTAGTGACCGGGCATGGTCGTCCATTCGCCCGTGGTGAGGTTGAAGCGTTCGATGGCGCACCGCAGGAAGTCGTCCGAGGGCCCGTTGCACATGATGTACAGATTGTCTCTGTGGGCCACCATGCAGTGGCCATAACTCTGGTGCCTCACTAGTGTAGTGAGGAGTACCCATTTGTCTTCACCGGGAAGGTACTCGTGAATGTCAGTGGCACCCATCGGCTTCCACGAGCAAACGAAGATCCGACTCATCGCTTTGGCATTCGGGGCGCTGGATAGGGGGCTGGGAAATGGGGAGGCCTGGGACCAAGTGCCAGTGGAGACGTGATACTTCTCCACCGAGGACATCACTGTCCTGTTGTACACCCCCCCGATGGCATAGAGGTAACCGTCATGCCCCATTAGCGTGAGGTTGTAGCGAGGCTGGTGGGGGCCGGCGAACGTGCTCCACGCGTCGGCAGACGCGTCGTAGCAGAAGCACGAGTCGACCACCCGGTTGCTAATATCGCGCACACCGCCCACGATGTACAGCCTGTTGTCCAGGACGGTCAGGCCGGCCATGGTGGTGCTGGCCTCATCCGGCAAGTCAGTCAGAACCTTCCAGTCCTTCCCATCTTCGTCCAGATAGCACACCGTCCGCACGAAGTCCTGCAGCAGCTCCACCGCCGGCGAGTGGGCCCCCACCGTCACGTAGCTGCTAGGAGTCAGGGACTCGGCGTACTCCAACAGCTCTGTGGGGAGGGCCCCGGCCGCCACCCCCAGGTCAGGACAAGAGTCCCGGAGAAACAGCGCCCCGCTGTGCAGAAGGTCATGCAGACCGTAGGTGGCTCCCACTTGGCATATGAGCAGGCAGTTATCAGAGTTGATGATGTTGACGAGGTGCCTGGAGAGAAGCTCCACCTGGAGGAATCCGGCACATTCCGCGGCATCGGCGATCTCCTCGGCAGTCAGCATGGGTCGCTCGCCCCTCAGGACACCGAGCATGACCAGGAAGCCGCGAGCGCGCAGACCCTTCAGGTGAATCTCCTCCTGGCCACACTCTCTCATCCCAGACCGGAAGAGAGCTTGGAAGTACTCA
The DNA here is from genome assembly GCA_026780765.1 of Petrocephalus schoutedeni. NCBI lineage: Eukaryota > Metazoa > Chordata > Actinopteri > Osteoglossiformes > Mormyridae > Petrocephalus > Petrocephalus schoutedeni. The sequence continues at coordinate 5,799,265 of JAODKL010000009.1, read as the reverse complement.
GAGTGCAGCAGCAGAAGGGCCCTGTCGGCCAGGAAAACGCTCTCCTCCACCCTCACCTTCAGAGCTGCTGTTCGCAGATGCTTCCCACCTCCGCAATCTGGCCGCCTGGCTCCACTTCCCGGTTCACAACAACTGCTAGGTTCCACCATGTTTAGACCACCTTCTCCCAACACTTACAATGTGAAGTAACACGATAACATGCAGAGAAAATTCACCTGGATAGAGAATAGCAAGAAATTCCTTTTTCTTAGCCGATTTTCCAGAAGATGACAGTGTACGCGACACAAGGTAGCTGTGCTTCTACATCTACTGTACTGATCCCGAGATTTTTCCTGGCTGTAAGAATAGCCATGGCTATAGATAGCAGTGTGACGGGGGGCAGTTAATACTTCATGACATGCAAACATTTGACATGCAAAAATAAACATTTACGTGTAGAGAGGCAAGGTGGATATATCCATGTGACAAGGTAGACCTATTACGCTAACGATTTCCAGACATTTGTTCTTGGATGTGGTCTTGGTTTTTGAGCAGATGCCAATTTGAATGCTTTAATCTTTGCAGCTGAGTGGTATCTGAGGTCACCGCTAGCTCTATCAAAAGTCATGACCCTTTAAATATATTTTCCATCAGAATGTGCTGGAATCTGTCATCAGATCAGATTCTCTAGAGACAAGAAAGGTTATGCGTAAACAGAAAATTTGAGACTTATAAATCCTTTTGTGTGTCCTCTTAGTGAAAGAAGTATTGTTAGCATAAAATCATTGTTAAAAACCAGTAAACCAGGGCAACAGCTAGCTAATGTCGAATCACTCAAACAACCCGAAACATACTGTACTGACTTGGAACACCCCCTTCCCAACCTCACATGCCACCCCCCATACCATGAACCCCTCCTGCTAGTTAATTTCCCATTGTCTCCCAATGACCTTTGACAGCAGAGACTCCAAGCCCTGGGCAGATATAAAACGTGGGCCGGATTAGGGCACACAGGATCACATAGAGACACAAGTATATCTAAGAATATTACAACAACAGAATTTCAGTTCTGTACATATAGCAGTCATTGTGTGGCTAAACTCAGCGCCGAGATCTGTCCTCATATTTCTCCATGATTGTGTTGTATTTTTTTATTAAATAAAGAAGTGGTAGAAATGCGATCGATTTCAAAATGATTAATTATAGTTTTTTTCCTGTTACCGAGAGATAGCAATTAAAATAATTACAATAATAATATGAGAAAAGCCTGAAAATGACGCTCTTAATTCATCGTAGAGAATATAATGTGCAGTATTAACAGGCACCCTCCGGCACCGACGTGCATGCACAGCACCGCGTTTTGTTTGCCACTTTTTCAGATTAATGAACAGTATCTCTGTAAATGCGCATAATGTTTCCCGGATTAAACTCACACGCCCCCCCCCCCCCAACAATTACAGGAGGGCCATGTGAACCACTTCCTTACAAGGAGCTAGATAATGAGATAGCCCACGTAGGCGCCGGCATTCCGCTGCAAATCGGGCTCCTTTTCGCCTTGACAGCATCTCGACATGCAGAAGCGCAAACCTCTGAACCGCTTCCTTGGAAAATAATAACACTGGGCATTTAAACAATTCTACTGGAATAAAATGTAAAAAAAAAAAACTTTTTTTATTTGCCAGTCTGTGCTCAATGAATGAACTATAAATCTATTTTATAGAAGAAATATACAAATAGTTATTTTTTTACTTTGAAAGCGGCGGGTTTAACTTTTCACAACCAATGTTTCTGGGATACGGAGCACATTTGAAGGTAAACCTGTTGCGCGGATTTACAGGCATGTATGAGCCCACCGCGATGCATCTACCCTAGGCTATCTTTGCATATTTACCACCCAGGATGTCCTTAATGTTTGGGAGAGCTCGGGGCTTCAGCGCTGCCTCCGCTCCCGACCGAGGGCGAGCCGAGTGCAACATCGTCGTGCTGGGCATGACGGGATCCGGTAAATCAGGTACCGATCGGGGCTGCTCGACCGCTGGGCTCTCTGGACAAATTTGTATTTTCCGTAAGCTCTGTTCTAATGTTTAAAATGTTCTTTTTCATCAATATACTGTATTTGGATAGCCAGTAGGGTGGGAAGTCGGAATTTCAATTAAAAATATCATTATCATGGTAATTTATGTCAAATTATGAAGTGGACAACTGAACTCTCCCTCAAGCGCCAGCATCTACTGCTAGCTCTACTAGTGAATCCTTTTTAAAGAAACACTTGAGTAAAGTGCTAATTTAAAGTTAAATCAGGATGGTTGTCAATGTCAAGTGTATGCACTTAAGGGCTTTGACACACGCCCTGAGAGGGTCAGAAGTTAAATGGACAGTGTGTCTCTACTTCCGCAGCACTGACTGTAAAGTTCCTCACCAGACGCTTCATCAGCGAGTATGACCCCAACCTTGGTAAGGCTCACTCCTTTAGACTGTGCTTTTGGCTCAGAGCTGAATAAATGCTTCTTTAACTTGGGGAAGAAGGGTAGCTATGTCTTTAAAAGATTAAAAAAAAACTCTTTTGCAGAAGACACATATGCTTCTGAAGAGGTGGTGGACCAACAGCCAGTCCTCCTGAAAATAATGGACACTGCAGACCAGGTACAGAACTTGCCATGTGCAGTTAAGGTCCCTAATGAACCTCCTTCTTCACTGCTTACTTTTTACTTGAATCTAGCTTCATGTGTCCTCAATTAGACTTTATTTTCTGTAATGATATGCTGAGTCTCACCACTACCCGGTGTTGGTTAAGCCTTTTCAGAAAACAGATGGCTGACTTGCAGAAACTACGGTATGAGTGAAGTTCTGCTTCTCTAGAACTTCTCTTTGGTAGTAACCTGCTACACACCCAGACATAAGGTTATCTAACCTCTCACATCCACCAAATGTGGTGGGAACCGACCAGTTTTTGTAGTCCTCTGACTGGTCGCCCTTTGGCTGGTGAAGGGCAGGTTTTCTGGGTGGCATGCTTCAGTGACTGGCTCATTTCCATGTCATGCTCCTTAATCTCAGGATGGGCCGGCAAACTGTGAGCGCTACCTTAGCTGGGCGAACGGCTTCCTGGTGGTCTACAGCATCGACAACCGGCGCAGCTTTGAGGCCTGCCAGCAGTACCTGGATGTTGTGAGCCTCCACACTAAGGGGATCCACCCTGAGACCCCCATCATCCTGTTGGGGAACAAGCTAGACATGGAGAGATACAGGTGCACCCTGATGCCAACCTCTCGTCACCAACATTGTGCATGAAGTTGAAGGAATTGCTGAATGAGTGGTACTGAATGAGTGTTGAGTGTTACTGAATGAGTGTTGAGTGTTACTGAATGAGTGTTGATGCCCTTAAGCATATTATTAAACCTGAAGATTTAACTTCTTGATAGTCCTTGTATGCCATTGTGCACGTGGTCAAGCCAGTTGTGCGGTACGGGTTTTGACGGTTCTTCCCTATTTGGGCATGCAGGCAGGTGAGCAAATCCGACGCGGTGACCCTGGCCTCCAAGTACGGCTGCCTGTTCTTTGAAGTGTCCGCCTGCGCCGATTACCCGCCGGTGCAGCACGTCTTCCACGAGGCGGTGCGCGAGGCGCGGAGGGAGTTGGAGGCGGGCCTGGCCTCGCGGCCGCTCTTCATCAGGGAGGACAAGCAGGTGGCCGCCGTAACTCCCATTCCGCCGCTCAGCGCCTGCCTCAGGGAGCTGCCCGCCCCAGCCACGGCCAAGCTGGTCACAGTCAAGTCCTCGCGGGCGCAGAGCAAGCGCCGCGCCCCCACGCTCACCCTGCTGAAGGGCTTCAGGATCTTCTGACCTCCCAGCGCCTTTGAATCTCGATGATATCCAGCAGATACCTCAGTCGGTCTGAGAGCTAATCTGTAAATACTGTTGTCTTCCATTGTAAACAGTAACAGTTACGAACTTTTGCCTGCCGTGTGGACCGGGGACTTGCAGAAGGGGGCGGCCTGCTGTGCCTGAGCACCTGCCATTTTTAGGCCTCGCTCTAGAGGTCCTGAGCGCCCCTTCTTCAATCACCATTGATGACTGACTTAACAAGCCGCAACTCGGTCTGGTTTCTCCTGGAAACGTCTAACCACCCAAAGAGCTTCTTTCCAAAATGTGAGGCTATAAGTTGACTGGAGGATATCACTTGACCATTGGTGATGCCGAGTGAAGATTCGCGTGCCTAGACCCTGCTGGTTACCAACACCTGGAGGAGAGCCACTCTCCTTTTATTAACCCTGGTTGTACTGTGCAGGGATCTGTGACATGTCGTGGGGTAAAGGCACCAAGACGAGGCCCGCATTCTGCCTAGGTGCTACCCACCGTCCACTGACAGCCAAGGATTAGGGACAAAGTAAATGAATTGGTGTCAAAATATGAGAGTATTATTAAAATATAATTTTTATCACCTGAGAGGTTTTGTATTAGTTTGCTGTGAGTTACTGAATAGTTTTATGGTTCCTTCTCGTCCTCACCTAAGTTATTCAGCTCATTACTCCCGCCATGTGGCCAAAGTGTGTAACTGCAGGTAGGAAGGAGCACGTTGTTTGGAGTGGGACTTACGGAAGTATTTCACTCTTTCAACTTTTCAATAAAAGAAGTCAGCTGTACACAGGTAGTGTAGGGGTCAACAGTTGCTGAACAGTAGTCCCAGGGGAATCTAGGGCTGTACCCCGGAGTAAGGTCCTTAACCTGAACTGCTCCGTTAAAATATCCAGCTCTGAAAACGGCTGATAATTCGAAGTCACTCTAGATTACACAGCGAAATGCATATTTACAATCTTTACTGCAAATTTGCAGAGAACCAAATAAAGTTTTGAAAATTTGCATTCATATTTTAATTAAAATGTTAACTACTTCATTGGAAATACAAGGACCTTCAAAAGCAGATGTACATATAAGTTAATTTGTTAGATAAGTTTATATTGAGTTCTTTTTATATTTACCTTGTACACTGGTTAACATTATTGGCTCATTATGTACAGAGGCCTGTTGTCTCTCTATCTTAACCTCAGATGATCCAAGTAAAGGAAACATTGTATGGCTATAATCACAAACACAAGGGCTGCATCCGAAATTGCACAGTTCCACACTAAATAGTGAACCAAAATAGCACACGGGACATGTTAGTGTGTCCGGAACCATAGTGTGCATCGCTTAGTGCACAAAAATATCCCAAGTATGCGAACACTGGGCATTGTTCTGCCCCTCAATCCTAGACGTGCCTTCTGAGGAAGTCAGGAGTGAATGTGCACACTGCGGGCGAGGATAATCGTGGTTTTAAGTGTAAGTACAATTCTTAATATTAGAACTGATAAACATATTGAATTAAATTATCAAATTTAAGGTTTCTTCGCCACTCGTTGTTATGCAAGACATCCGTCATTAAAATCCAGCAGTCTAAAGGTAACGGAGCGCATCTACAGAATCGCACTAAATGACCGTCGCGGTGCAGTGTTTCCCAGTCCTGCTCCTGGGGTACCACCTGCCAGGAAGTTCTCACCCCAGCCTGACCTTAATTAGCGTCAGGTGTTTCTTAATGGCCTAATAATGAAGGTGGCAGGTTGTCAGCAGTGTGGGTTTGACCAAAAACGTTCTGGCAGGTGGTACTCCAGGAGCAGGAAGGAGGAACACTGCTATAGTATGCACTTTATCCTCATGTAAATGCTTAGTGCTTAGTGTGTGATTTCGGATGCAACCACGGCAACATCTCTAAGCCCCGCCCCCTACCCATCTTCCTTCTTTGGGTACCTGACGAATGAAAAGTCTTTTCATCACATCCACTCTGTGCCAACTGACCAATCACACATCATCTTCTTGATCCCCGGGGCTCAGGGTCAGTCCATTCTTTTCCTCACACTTGAATGTTGGATCCTCTGATTTGTGCCTCTCTGCTGGGGCCCCGTTCTCCTGCCTGACACCGTTCATTCTCTGAAGCTCCTCTCCTTCTGTGGCCTGGACTTTACCCTGCTTTCTGCTTCTAGAAGGTATGAGCAAAAGCAATCAGCATGGTACTAAATATAATGCCCTACATGTCAGATGTTTGAATGTATTAATTACATAGTAACTGATATAGCTATGAGGCCCACTGTGCCGGATTTTGATGCGCTGACAATCACTCATTGGTTTTACTCACTACTCATTGGTCACTGATCCCATCATTATTATGTATCATAATATATCCATTCTGATTAAATGTAATCCAATGATTTCTATTGCGTATGTATACTGACCTGTTTTTTGTTAATCCGTTGACTAGAAGCCCGCAGCCAATGAGGAGTGCCCCACAGGACAGGGCCAGCATGGCGTACATCCAGGAGGTTGCTGTAAAACCGGAGGCAGGCCCCTCATGTTAGGCCTCTTTATAGCTCCCCAGAGCGAATCCTGGGCAATTTAATGTGCTGTTAAAAACTGCTGAATTCGATTCAGATGGGCTTTGAACAGCCAGGTTAGCAAATAAAACCATAGACTCGTCTCGATTTTATGGGAAGGTTTTATGGTAACTATGACCCACTATACTGCCTGTACTGTCCAATAAAAGCTAGAACGTAGAATGGGACCCGGGTATAAGAATTAAAAGCCTTTTTTCCTTAGTTTTATTGGGACGTGAAAATGATTAAATGCTGTTGTTAGATATTTTCAGCTCTTCCTCATTCCCACCTATGACAAAGCTCTCAAGGTCAAACTTTCAGATACACAGCATTCCTAAAGCTTCAAATTACCCTTTAACTACAACCATTTCCTGACCAGCAAAATGAAAATTGTGAACAAAACTGTAAAACTTCCACAGACAGATACTGTCCTTCTTATAAAGATTTATAATTATTAAATGTATGCATTTCTGCCATAATTCCAAACCTGGTTTTCCATCCGTGGGATAAATTTGATTAGATTAGAGCCACCAGATTGTCTGGTGGGCGATTTGACCTAAGAAACCTTAGAATTCAAGCTTCACACAGATGAAGCCATGCCAGTAGAACAATAACTCAACACACCCAGTGATTTGGTCACCCCAGTACTCTGGAGTTAAACCACTTGAGATCATTGTTATGACAGTTTATAACAATATAGGCACTCACTGTCCTCTGTGCGATAATACCATCGAAGGAACTCCCTCTGCTCGAGGATCATGAGCTCCTCAGCCATCTCAACAGCGTCATCAGAAGCCCTTTTTGATCCTGAGTACCAGGAACAGCAGGAAGAAATGATGTGGCAAAGTGTGACCATCACTACATATGATACACTGTGTTACTCTCTCTATTAATGACGTCACTGAGAAACGCTGTGTTTGTGTGGCAGGTAATGGACGGTGTAATTTGTGCCCAACCCTGGTCCTTACGGGCTCAGGGTCTGCTGGATTTTGATCTCCCTAAACTTCTCAATTGTTCACTGAGGAGGTTATTTGGTTCTTAACCATTCCTGTGTGAACCCCAAGCTATCGCAAGTATTTTATATGTTCCATCTGCACACCCTAAATAATAAATCTGAAGAAGCTGGGCTGTTCATCAAGTCTTCAGTAGGATAATTCAAGGTGCACTGGTGATCCAGAACAGATATGGGCAGTGTCTGGGGGTCGATCCAGGACTTGTCAGCTGTCAGTAACACTCTAGTTAAATTGTTTTCTATGAGGTCTAGAAGCCTGGATTGGGGACACATGCTGTGAATATGAGGTAAGTATAATGAAGGCGTCTGACAATGCCTGATATCTAGTGGTCAAGCAAGCACCATGAAAAGAACTAAATGAAACTGATTCCTCACGTTGCTGTTCCTTGCAAATGTCACCAATTTCGATGGATTTCCACTTGGACAGCTTGTTTCCTTTGGCCAGGATGAGGCGGCTTCCGTCAGTGGTGAGCTCCAGGGATCTGTCGTGGCTCATGAGTCGGCCACCTTGGCACTGCCAGAGGAGGGCATTACTGCCGTCACAGGGAGCAGTGAGGACGGGGCTGTCCTGCTGCGAGGACAGGCACATCTCTGTGGCCTTATTCTCCAGCATCTGCTGGTCTTTCCAGAGCCATTGCTGAAGGTCGGCGTCGAGGTCACAGAACTCTAACTGCAGAGTGTGGTTCCACAGAGAGTCTTGCAAACACAAGCTGTAAATGCTGTCATAGATCATAAAGCTTCCTGCCTCTGAAAATACAAACATGTAACATGGTTATAGCACCGCAGTCCACGATACCGCCATTACACCACAATTACCACAGCTTTACACCAAAACTGCAGTGGCACTGCATCTGCGTAAAACTACAGTCCCATCAGAAATTACACCATCACCCCTTCATCCTCCACAATCGCTTATCCAACGCAGTCAGGGTGCTCGTAATTTTTATTTACCAAATACATAAATATGCAATGGCTTCAGAATGGAGTATATAAATACTTATATACTAATATATAAATACTATAAATAATATATAAATACTTCTACCTTGTATGAGGAAACACATCAGAATCCAGGTGGAGGACATTCTTTGGTGTTGTTCTACAACTCAAACAACGTGTTTGTCAAAGCGGTGCTGACATTGTAACATTGAAAAGTTTTTCAGGCGTGTTTTTCTTCAAATGCTGTTCTCTGTTTTCAACTCTCTCCATGCCCATCTATTAAACACTCTCAGATATACAGCATTTCAAAACCATATCTGTATTCAGAGCAACAGCTGTAAGACTGTGGGACAATGCATTTTTTATACTGTAAAAGTCCAATTAGTCGTGATTGATTGATCATGAGTTAAAACTTGGCTTTCTTGTATTTGTAAACAAAGCAACAAAAATTAAGAAATGCAGCCATGTGTATATTTTCTTACCTTCTGAGGGAATTGCTTAATGTGGAGTCACTGTAGAGGGAAGCAATCAGCACAGGAGAGAGGCGAAGACAGATCCAAGAGGCAGCTTTTCCTAAGCTCAGTGGAATCAGTCTGCTCAGTTTCTGCTGCAGAATTATTCCTTATCATTCAGCATGGCATTTAACGATACATCTTTTCTTAGCCTAACTTAGACGCTACACCTGGGAATTTGTGACCCATCCGTCTGGCATCATGCAAATATGCCTCTGTTGAAATGTTTATGAGTGTGAGCATTGCACCTTATATCCCTTCAGGATAAGTATATGGGCATCAAAAGGTGAATGACCCCTAGGCCACCTTCACTTTAGCCACATGGCAGCAGTAAATTACTCATCACAATAAACACATACTTTTGTAACATACCGTATACAGTACATAAAACATTCACTTTCAAATGATGCTTGTTTCCTTTGAGATCAAATTTTCATTTTGTGGAAGAATGATTAAGCAACACTCGCTTTTTATTATGTTTTTATTATAAATAAATATTCCCCATAACTACAGTGAAATGGATGATATTTAAGGGAAACTTAACATAAATATCTCTATTTTTGTAACAACAAATGCAACACATACACTTAAATATATTTATATAATATACTTATATAGGCTCCGGATCCCCCGCGACCCTGAACGGGTAAGCGGGTTGGAAAATGGATGGATGGAATATACTTTTTACAAATTATACATACTAACGATGTGATTTGAACTCCGTTTATAAGAATTGACAGGTAGGAACGAATTAAAGAAAGGTCGAGCGATCCGGGGAATCTGATTGCGGAGACCGGAAGTGTTTTTTTCCAAAGCAACATGGTGGCGCCCGTGATGAAAGTCCGCCTCCTGTCCTTTATCATAACATAATTTAACACACATATGTGTAACAGTGTGTTTCTGATACTCATTTGAAATTGTTTCGCGTTGACATTTTCCGATGAATGAATTGCTTAATTTTGTTTTTAATTTTGGTATTATATTTAGATTTACAAGAGCACTACACCTTCATATAAATGGTTAGATATTAGCCGGCCGGTCAGAAAGAATTATCGAAGATCTGGTAGGGATGTGGAATATTATGAAATATGTTTGGCCAGTAGGGTTTGTGTACAGAAGACTCCTTAGCGGTCAGCGTTGTGCGGATAAGCGGCGGCTGTGGGACAGAGGAGCTGTCGCGAAGCAGATTCACAGCTCAGTGCTCTGTAGCCAGGCACCCGGGGGAACGAGTCCTCCTTGGAGGGTGCTATTTTTCGGAACAGACAGCTTTGCTGAAGAATCCCTCAAACACCTGTTTGCCTCAAGGTAAGGAAAGCTCAAACATGCTCGGAGTAGAGGGGCTGGTGTTCGTCCCGGACAACATGGGATGCAAGTGCACTGCAGGACACACACCTTCATACCTAATAGCAAATTTAGAATCTTGCTATATGTAAACTGGGAAATAAAAACTCATGACAACAAGTTATTCAGACAAGCGCTATAATATCTCATTCTATGTCTTGTGTCTTCCACTTATTGTAGACAGAAGGCAGAAAGTGAAGTTGTGAAAGTACTTGAAGTTGTTTCCTTGCCCAAGGACCTTCCTGTTAGGCAGTTTGCCCTCCGGAACCAGCTTCGTGTTCATGACTGGCCAAACGTAAATGTTCAGGACCGGTTTGATGTGGGTGTTGTGGTGTCCTTTGGCTGCTTGCTTAAAGAGGACCTGATCCGTCAGTTTCCGTAGTAAGTATTAATAACTGCTCAACCATTAATTGGCTTTCTATTCGGTCTTTGATGAAAAACTGTATCCACATTAACCTTATCAGTATAGGAGCTGGGTGTATTTTTAATTGGGTCTACAGTTCTGGCTTCTGCAGGTTCATGATTTAGGCTCTTTTACTGAACTTGTGGTCGTTTAATCACCCTTTTAAATGTTTTAGTTAATCGTTATTATTTTAATGTTTTTTTATTGTTATTTTTAATGTTTAATTAGTTTTTATTGTTTGTCTACAGTGGAATCCTGAACGTCCATCCCAGCCTGCTACCCAGGTGGCGTGGTCCTGCTCCTGTGTTCCACACAGTTCTCCATGGAGATGCTGTTTCTGGGGTGACCATTATGCAGATCAGACCAAAGAGGTAAATGCTACCTGTGGGATGCTGGTGTCGGTGTGCAGTATCTGCTAATAGTCTGCTAATTTTAAAACTTAGATGAACTATTGGCATAGGCTGTGCCAGTCATATTTGGCTATGAATATTTATGCTTTGTATTCACTTTTATTTTTCCATATCAGGTTTGATGTTGGCCCCATTCTGAACCAGTGTATTTACCCAGTTCCAGAAAACACTACAGCTGAACAGCTTGGAGAGACTTTGGCCACCATGGGGGCCAAGCTGGTCAGTAAGAATTATACGAGGGGCATTAAAAAAGTTTCTGCATTTTTTTTATATGTTTTGCAGCCAACTTCACCATAGGGTCACAGCTCATACTAAACTGCAAGGGCAGCCGGCTTGCCAGATAGAGCTAGTCACATGACACGCTCAGACATGACCAATTAGTACTCCTCCCTCCTTCACCATTAAAATATCTGATGGAGTTGACATCTTACTGAGATGACAAAATAATAATAATTATTTTTTTATTTCACAGCATAGTCTTAGTGAGTAGCCATTTTATTACTAAGAGTTCTTAATGTCAATCAAAATATGAACTTTTAAACCATAATTTTTGAATTTTGATTTAGAAGGGCTACAGAGTTTCGGTTGGGACACACCTGATTCAAGTGCGGCAGTGGCCCTTAGGATATAGCTGACCCTTTTTACATTTTTGAAGAAATCTGACTGAATTGGCAAAAATCTGGGACACAACGTTAAGGGGGCAATGTTTTCATAAAAATATTTATTTTAAAACAAAGATGGAGTATAATAGTGAAATTGTATAGTTATATTATTAGTAGGTATTGTTAGCTGCTTGAATTTATGCATTTTTGGCTGGTACAAGGGTGTTTTTTGGCACACGGTAAGTTTAAAATAATGAAAAGCAGACCTATGTCTTATTGATTTCATGCATATAAATGTGTTAAATATAAAATTTCAGTGCTGTGTTGTTTCTGTAACTGGAGCAGTGTATGACAGTCTCTGTAACGTTCTCTCCCATAGTTAATTGACACTCTAAAGAATCTGCCGGAATGTGTTGCAAACAGAAGAGAACAGCCAAGTAAAGGAGCAACATCAGGTAAATCACCCCCCCCAAACCCCCATGGGTTCCCCGGCCTTGTTGTAACTGTTTGTCCCTTTAATCTTCTGCAGCTCCCAAAATTAGCACTTCCATGAGCTGGATCGTTTGGGAGGAGCAGACGTGTGATCAGATCGACCGTCTTTTCCGAGCGATCGGCTCGCGGGTGAGAACACGTCTGGGCTGGGAGTGGCTGCGGCCGCGTACACTCATTATGAGCTGACAGTGACCAGGCAGCATTTACCCTTAGATCCCCCTACGAACCCTCTGGATGGGGGAGCCTATCAAGCTTTTGGATTTCGCTGGAAAGTTCCATACGTCACTTTCAGGTGAATGCCTAGAAGTTGCTGGTGCATGGTATTATTCACAGAATTATTAAATTACATATATTTTATGCTGTTTATTTAATAATAAATTCTGTCATTGTTCATGACCTGCATTTGGCCTTAATGGCTGATTGAGAAAAAAAATCCGTTAGTGACCTGACGGTAGTAAGCTGTACATGTCTGGTTTCTCGAGGAGCTAACTGGCGAATCCCACATGGCAGGTGCACGGGCAGAAGCTCCAGGCACCCTCCGCTATGATAAGGAGTCGGACTCGCTGCTGGTCAGCTGCAAGGTGATTCCGACCCGGAAAATTCTACTTCAGCATGTTAGCAGTAACAATCATGCAGTATTGCATTGGCAAATGCGCCAAGGTGAACATGTGTCCAGCGTTGTTGGTTCAGCTTGCAGAAGTCTGAGGGGTTTTATTCCATTGACAGGACGGCTGGGTGGGATTCAGAGCTGTGAAGCTGAAGAAACGGATCACAGCCTCGGACTTTTACAACGGCTACCTGCACCAGTTCTTCCTGAAGAGGAACCCGCTGTCGCAGAAGGAGTGCATCTTTCAGAGCTACAAGCCTACAGACAGGAACGCTCCTCTGGGCAGGGAGGAGACACACAAAGTCCATAAGCTGTGGCAGTATGGAGAACCATAGAGGGTCGTCTGATAAACCTCAGCGGAAGTGTTGTGTTTGTCTGTTTTAAGACAAAATATACAGACATCGAAGGAACTCCCTCTGCTCGAGGGTCATGAGCTCCTCAGCCATCTCCTTTTGCGGAGGTTCAGCAGCGTCATCAGAAGCCCTTTTTGATCCTGAGTACCAGGAACAGCAGGAAGAAATG
>JAODKL010000009.1:5769660-5781156 GCA_026780765.1 Petrocephalus schoutedeni | reverse complement strand
TTTTATATGTTCCATCTGCACACCCTAAATAATAAATCTGAAGAAGCTGGGCTGTTCATCAAGTCTTCAGTAGGATATTTCAAGGTGCACTGGTGATGGAACAGAACAGATATGGGCAGTGTCTGGGGGTCGACCCAGGACTTGTCAGCTGTCAGTAACACTCTAGTTGAATTGTTTTCTATGAGGTCTAGAAGTCTGGATTGGGGACACGTACTGTGAATATGAGGTAACCAAATACCAAATAACCAATACAAAGGAAACCAATACTTTACCAGTGTGCAAAAACCTAGAGATGAAAAGAGGAACCTTGACCTTTTTTTGATTAGTACACCAACAGACTATATTTACAGATATATAGTATTATAAATATATACATACAAAATCGGTCAAATACAGACTAATTTTACTAAAGGCTTTCAAAGGTTAATCTAATAATTTTTTTCTAACAAAAAAAACCCAATATATATTATAGCGCAATAAAACATGCTTAATTTGTGCATTATAAAGTAGCATACATTGCATTTTATGCAGTTTATACAAATGGCAGTTCAAAATGTACTGCTGTGCATTGATTTACATACTAACACAGCCTACAAGCAGTAGTGATGTGTTTCCTAGTGATGGGCTCTCATTGGAGAGGGCAGTGTCACATGACACCGCCACTCATCCCCCCCTCAGTCAGTAACAGTCAAGTCCATTATGCTTTTTAGGGTCCTTCCTAAAAAAAACAGACATGATAAACTGAGGAGCCAAACCAGCCTACCAGCTAACTGGTAACTTCCTCAGCTACCCGAACAATAACAAAAACCAAGGGCAATGAAAACAATCGCCAACTATCACTTTTGTGATTCCATTTTCCATTGTCATCTATGACTGGATAAATTATCATCTGCTGTAGATATCAATGACACAGTTATTAAAGAGGGAATTCTTAGGTAGTATTCAGGTAGCAAATGCCAAGAAAAGACAAAAGGCAGAAAGTTGAGAATGGATCCAGATTAGAGGTCGACCGATATGAGTTTTTCTATAGCCATTGTCGATATTTCAGTCAGTCAGCAGATGGTCGATATATGCTGCTGATCTTTCTTGCCCGCTAATTGGACGTTTTCCCCTCTATTTCCATGGTAAAATATCACAATAAGAATAAAACATACACAAAATTTCTCAACCTCAAGCCATACTGTTCTCTCCCAGGACTCTTATGAAAGTTCTGGCTGGGGTCCTGTGTTGCACAGCAACAATAACACTGGGCTGCCCGCAGATGTGCCTGTCTGTAAATCGGCATACTACACTCAGACATCGGCCAATGCCGATACATAAAAAAAAGAGAAATATCAGCCTGATATATCGATCGACCTCTAATCCAGAAGAGGGACAGGTGTAGGGGAGATGTGGGACACGGCGAGAGTGCGACCATACCTGTTTGTTCAAACAGACATGGACTGGAGTGCCGTCTCGACGGTGACAAACTCCTTCTAAAGTGAAATACAGTGTAAATGGCTTACCGGAGCAGGGAGGTGTGGCTCGCTCTTAGGCAAGTTCATCAGTGCTTGTGCTCAGAGGTGGATAGTTCGGGTCCAGAAAGTAAAAATCCAGACCATGGTTTTGTTTCAACCAGCCAGCTGAGCGTAAGAGTCACAATCAAAGAGAACTCAAATAGTGATGGTTGAATGGTTGAAACAACGCCTTTTTCTGGATTTTAACTTTCTGGACCTAAACTATCTGCTTCAGATTGTGTGGGTTTGACAGGGCTGTGAGGCGTGAGAATGTGCCGAAATGCGAACCCAAAACCGTGGTTCATAACAAACCATGAATTGTGTGTACCGTTACACCCCTAATATTTAGTACTTATTATTTTGATGTGGGGTGGCCACGTATTTACAGATTGGCAGATGCTACCAGTGACACGCAAATTACCGCTATTTCAGAACAGCTGCTGGTGGCAGAGTTGGCGCTGAGGTGGCACTGGGGGCTCGCCCGCGGCCTTGACGCGCCACCCAGGGTCGTCACGTTGAAGTGTGAGATGTTCTCCTTGTTCCGCTCCAGCAGGCCGACGCGCAGAGGTTTGCCACGCCCTGGCGTCAGCATCAATGGGCCGCGCTGCCAAGGGAGCGCGTCAGCGAGCTTAGTGCTCCGCTCCAGAAGAAGAGCCTTCTGGGACTGGAACCGATGACCTTCGGACTACGCATGCAGCTTACCATCATACTGTCCGCTGTCTTTGCTGACAGCTGGAGAATTTACTAACCTCATGTCTGGCAGCATAGATGGCTGATTGACACCCTGATTTACCTTCCGCACTTTTCCGGGGGTCTGGACTCCGGGGAACCTCCGCTTGGATGGCGTCCGTGGGGCCGTGCCATATAACATGTCCTCCTCCATCTGTTTGCTCTTTTTCAGTTGCTGTTGTGGACATTGACAGCGGGAACAAAAAGAACACAGTTAGGCTACCTGGCATCTCTAAATTGTCATTAGTGAGTGAGTGTGTTTGTCCTGTGATTGGCTGGCATGTGGCCCTCGACCCCGCACTGGATAGCCACTTTGGAGACGGACAGAGGAGAACCACCCGGGACGTCCCGCTTTTACCCGCTGCAGCTTCTCCTGCTCCTTCTCTGTCCGGTGAACCTCCCACTGCTCCTCCACATACTGCAGGAACTTCTGCCCATTGACCAGGAACTCCCGGTCCTCCTCCTTCTCCCACGCGTCGATCTGAGCCTTCAGCTTCCTCTCCAGCTTTGCAGACACAGTTATTCCGGTCAGCGCGGTGTCCGGCGTGGGGCTGACAGAGCCGCGTGCACACAGGGGGCGGCGACACCCCCCTGCTCACCTTGGGCAGGCTCTTGAGAAGGTCGGCTCGTTGCTTCTCCTCTTTGAGAAGGTTTCCCCCTCTGTTAGTAAATCTGGAGGGATCTGTCGCTTTTCTCTGCAGAGACGGAGGTTCTCAGAAAAATACTTGTATCTTTGAGCACAATTTAATGTGTATATAGATAATTTCCTAATTTCTCTCCTGACCCAATGCAATTTTTAATTCATGTTTAACAACTGTCACCTAAAGTTTACCAGAAGCTACCAAGATTACCTAAACAAAACACTTAACCAGACTTCCTTCAGACAGTTGCTGTCTGCTTACTGTGAATGACCTGAATGTCCATGAATGAAATGCAAAATGGGCTCATCAATTCTGTCCTTATAACTGACACACAAACCCACCTCAAGGTCTAAGAAGAGTCTCCAGCTCTCCTCCCACCTCTGCACCCCTTCGAAAAGCTCCTGGTGCTGCTGGTAGTGCTGCTTAAGTCGTAGCAGCTCACTGTCATGCAGGTTCAACAGCTCTTCCGTGAAATCATCTGCAGAAAGCGAACATCCATCTCACCTTCTGCAATCCACCTGTCCTCCATGCCTGCTTACCCGGTGGCTGGAGCAGACCTTTCAAAATGCCTAACCTAACCATACATTTTTGGTCAGTAGGAGAAAAACCCTCTGAAACACAGGCAGGACATGCAAACTCTACACCAGACCAACTGGGGACTCAAACCCCATGATGCTGCCTGTTGTATTGATACACCATGCAAACACTTTAAACAGAACCCTTACCATCATAGTAGGGCACAAAGGCGCGTCGCTGCTCGGTGCTGAAGAAGCACTTCTCCCAGTATAGAGCCACCTCTAACCTCCTGGCTTCGATAAGATCCCGGATATTTTGAAGCCTGAGCCCCTCCAGATGCTTTACCTCTGCTTGCAGCTTATGGTTGAAAGCAGAAAAGCTTTATTACCATGCCATTGTGGTTAGAGGAGGATGTGCTGTGGATGCGGCGTGTCGCGTCCCCTTACAGCATCCATGTTTCTCTTCTTAGACGTGATCATGTGCTCCGCGAGAGCCTCCCTTTCCTCCTGGCTGACCTGCAGGGCCTCCCATAGCTCCCGTACCTTTGCCCGGTAAGTGTCGCACAGAAGCTCATTATCCAGCTTCTGCTCCTCCAGCTGGCAGAGGCAGGAAAATAATTAGATAGATCAATCAGCATGGCCTACAGGCATCATGTACACCTGGGCAAGGGCTGGCATTTGGGTACCTGAATGAGGAGCAGCTTCAGAGATGAGATGTTCTCCTCCGACAGGCAGAAGGCCTCCTCGTCTTCACACATCACTTCTCTCTCGAAACTCGTGTCCGGAAGCCTGTCGAGATCCTCCATCCGTGAGATGATGTCTTTCTTAAGGCTGACAAATTCAGCTTGCCTTCGTTCCTTGGGGTATGACAGAGCATCAGAAGGCAAATATTTCCAAATATTATAATATAGACAGAAATTCCAGTGAAGCCTGCAAGACCCTGAACACACTGGCCAGCACCTCAAAGATGAAAGGGCTGGGCCATGTTCTATTTCATATATTTTTACTCAAAGCAATTTCACTGTGACCATCCAAACTCAGGGCAGTGGTCGCCTAATGGTTAGGGAAGTGTGTTTGTGATTGAAAGGTAGCTGGTTCAAATCCCTGACCAGCAAGATACCATTTAGGCATCCTGAGCAAATAACCACTACATTAAATACAAAAGACATTTTGTTGTTGTGTGGTGTATTAACAATGACAGTTTTTCACTTTTGAGCAAATCTCATCTTTGTTCATGCAGATCATTTCCACGCAGATCTCCAACCCGCGCCAGGTGGCTCTGAGAGGCTACCTTCTCGGCGGTGAGACTGGCAATGTGCTGGCGGAAGGCGTCCAGCTGCACCAGCGAGGGGACGGCGGTGTGCTCCATGCGGCACGCGTCCATGCGCAGGATGTCACAGAGGTCCTGCTCCTGGGCCAGCAGGGCTCTCAGCTCCTGCATCCTCTGCTTCTTCTGCATCACGGCGGCCTCCAGCCGGGTCCGGATGTCCTTCTCCTGCTGCAGCATGGTGTGGCCCTCCTCCTCCTGGGTGGGGAAGGACGGCATCACTGGCCCATTTCAGGAAGCCTGTCATTTGGGAATCCCTTCATTGTGAAGCGGGTGTATGAAGATGCAGGCTTATGGGACTGTCCCCAGTTCAGGTCTCCTGCCTTGGAGAACTCACCTTAAACGGCGGTAGCTGAAGCACCCTGCACAGTGCGTCCAGCTCCTTGCGACATGTCTCCATGCTGCTCACCAACCGGCCCCTGAGGTCCTCTTCTTCTGCAATCATCATGTCTAGCAAGCCCTGAGGAGAGCCACTCATCTGATCACCACTACCTTCTCTTTACAGGGCGTGGGTCTCATTTTCCCCACATTATTACTTACCTTTACATGACCCTTTACCACCCCTGTCCTTTGCAGTCGTTGATCCTCCGGTATCCCAATTTCCTCCCAAATATCTTTAAGGCGGCATAAAGCTTTATTCAGACAAGCCACCGATTCAGCAGCCAGCACCTCACTGCGGATTCACCAAATACATGAAGAAAACACCAGGTTAACTTGCGTCTATGCGCCATTCTTTAGCCCGAAAATGAACAGCTTTGTTAGCCACTTTCTTAGCGCCACAAAAGTGTTCTCCAGTCGTAGCAGCCCGGCACTTCTCCAGACAAAGCCGAGTGTGATCTGGGGAGTTTTAGGTTTCTCCACCCGCCGCGGAACTGAAACCCTGGCGGACAGCTTTGCACACCAGATCAGCCGGAGAGCCGTACAGAAGCACATTTTCAGGTATTAAAATTTCATCAGACATTTTCATGAGGCCGAATTGCTGCTAAATGACAAAGTTAAGAACATCAGCCAGCTGGTATTACAATTTTCTTACACTGTAAAAGTTTACCATAAGCTACCAAGCTTAAATACTTAAAAACACTTACACACTTAAAAAACGAAATACTGCCTAATTATTACTATGTATCTATCACGACTATTTACTATGACCATTTACCTATCCCAGCACCAGACTGCGCTTACCTTTTTCTCATGTTGACACGCCGTAAAACACTCTCGTAATTATAAGCGTCGATCTGCAATGCCGTGTATGAATATTTATTATAATGTATCTATCGTTTATTTGAATGATTAATTATATGTCACGAACACAGAGAGCACATTTCACACAGCATAGCCGAAGCCGCGCTGTTTTTTGACAGTTCCCCTCTGATTCAATTCAAATCATGCCTCCGGAAGTAGTCTCACTTCTCATTGGCTGGCACCGCCGGCACGTGACCGTAGTCTTGACAACGGATATATTTATTTACCTGGCGATGAGATTCAATAGGGGCGCTTTCCTACTCCACACCCACTTTGCGGACAAGACCACACCCACTTTATGGATACGACCACGCCCCCATGTCGTCATAATGCTGCGATTGGCTGGAAGGGGAACACCGAGGAACTGCAGCTTGTGGTTTTAAAATGGGTGGATGTAAAAGCTCTAACTGAAATAATCCCTGATGTAATTACGGAGGTCCGTCGGTTAGTGAAACAGAGTAAAGCTCTATTCGGGCGGGATTGGTTTTACTTAGTGTGGTCCGGTACGTAGTTTCTAAAGGGATTTGTCTGGCCGATTCGGACGGGATAAGAAAAAGTCTGAATCCCGTCCATTGATGTTAACGCGTCTAGAAAGCAAATGACGACAGGATTTTCTGTTTTGGGTGCCCTGTGCCTTTAATAGAGACCCACTAATCAAGCAAACCAAACATCCAGTAGAGTTGTACCTCTCCGCACCGACTGTAGCTTCCCCAGTTCCCAATCCCGGGCGGCCGGTTTGCAGATTTCCCCGCTCAAACACATCTTCATCAGCTAAATTAACCAGGTTTAGTGGGTGTGTCTGAGCAGGGAAAGCTGTAAAGTAGCCTGCTGGGTGGGTGTCGCTTGTCAAACGTTTGTGGAAAATTCAGTACCCATTCATGCCTAGTTTTTAGCGTGTAAATGCTGTTTCCCCTCTTACAAAAACGTTACCATGCCGTTATAATTAACTAATACTACTAATAAATTAACTTAA
Source organism: Petrocephalus schoutedeni (assembly GCA_026780765.1). Lineage (NCBI taxonomy): Eukaryota > Metazoa > Chordata > Actinopteri > Osteoglossiformes > Mormyridae > Petrocephalus > Petrocephalus schoutedeni. The sequence goes on along the minus strand of JAODKL010000009.1, from coordinate 5,774,233 downwards.
CTACTAATAATTATTAATAATTACAGACATGGTGAATTTACATTTACTTTTACAGCATTTGGCAGACGCCCTCAGCCAGAGCGACGTACGTAAGTGCCATTAGTGAATAATTCGGACAATTACGGATCCGTCAGTAACTGCCTCAATAAGGGTTAGAGTAATCCTGTCAAAATAGTGCGTAAGAACGCCAGAAAAGCTCGAATGTGATTTATGCTCCTGTAAAATGTGAGTAAATATTCCAAACTTGTTCGTGATAAGACGTTCATTTGATTACATTCAGGAAAGTAACATGTAACAGTTATGTACCGGAAATTAATATCATACATTTATAAATGGGGATAACAAATTTGGCCGTATTTGCATAAAGGGGTTATTGTCATCCATGCAAAAGTGATTTAACATTCATACAGACTGTATAATGGAAAACTGCACACACATCAGCAGCAGGATGGATTAATAAACATTTTATGAATTATATGAATAATTTAACAACGCAGACTAATTTTCAAGTTCAATCTTGGCAAAATTAGGCATCGGCTTATTCGTGAGACCAGTCTAAACAGAAGACAGTCCACGTCGTCCTGCTCCACGTTCACAAACGCTAGAAACTCTGGGTTCATCCATAGTTGTCCAGCATGGCCTCCAGAAGCCTGGCACTGTTTATAATGGCTGTTGTGACCACAATGAATTTATACCCTAAAACAGAAAAAGTGCATGGCATTATTGCTGTTATACTTGCCTTCCATCTTTAAATTCTCAGAGACAGAACTGATTTGATATTACAAACGTGTTCTCCCCAAATTTAATATAAACATACAAAGTTTTTCGAATGTGAAGTCTTCAGAAAACACATGTAACGTGGTCCAAAGCGTTTGGCTCTTCTACAGAAATTCTAATAATTACTATTCTGATAGTTAAATTACTGGATATTTTACTTAGCTTCTTACACATTTTTCCTTCTCATTCATTAAATTTCCATACTGCTTGTCCTATTCAGTGTCGTAGAGGTCCCAAGCAGATCTTGGAGACAATGGGTGCATGGTAGGGAATAACCCAGGATGGGGCTCCAGCCAATCACAGCCCATGCATGTCATTCAATGAAATGTGATTATGAAATAAAATGCCCGAAAAGACAGGTTGGTGTCAGGATCCTGCAGTGCCTCCCGTCAGCCAGCCCACCTTTCTCTTTGCCCAGGAAGCGTAGTGCTGAGATCTCAGAATAGCTGCAGCCACCCAGGAACATGACCAGAATGATGCGCTGGGAGTCCGTCGTGTGCCTTTCGGAGCTGCCGCCTGCTGCAGAGAAGGGGGGGGGGAGAAATCGTCAACACAGAGCATGATTACCAACAACAGTGACACGATTCCTCCATTTACCCAATGTTTTTTCTTATAAGCAAATTATAGGTCAGGACTGACAAAGCAGAGATCAGAATAATCATATAATGTCTGTATGTCTGCGGGCCCTTGAGCATGGCCCTTAAATTAACCCCCAGCTCCCTGAGCACTGCACAAGGTGGCTACCCTTCACAGCCCAGCTTGCTCTGATGGATCTATAAATCTATAACATGGGAATAAAATACTACTGGTAATGTGTGTAAGCTCATTGCTAATGTTTACTGAGAATACGCATGATGTTATTCCTAATGTGGATTTATGCTCCAGTCCAATTGGTGTGTTTCTACATCTATGTTAAGCTTTCCTCAGCAAACGTTTTGGCTGACAGAAGCTAAGGCTGTTAAAGTAGTGTACACCTTACAGTAATCTGCCTTCTTGGACTGAAGACTACTTGTCAATTTCTCATTAAACATAGTACAGTCAACCCTTCACATTCAGGGTTAGGGGCGGAAGGCCCCTGCCAATGCGAAAACTCGGTCTACAAATGCAAAAAACTGATGGCACTGAAAAGTTTAAAAGTTGGCTACTCAAGCTAAGATGCGTAGGTCACGTTGTTTTTTAACCAAAAGTACTTTTTAATATTTGACATAATCTGCATGTACACACATTTCTTTAAAACGAACTTTATATTAAAGATATAGTATGCATGTACACTAATAAATAATAAATAACACTAGTATTTATATGATTTTTTTGTGATCCAAATCACTTTCAGAATTGTTTATACATTATATATATTTATTATATTGTTTATATATTTCTAGCTACAGCTACAGGTTTAAAGAGAGAGTTACATGGAAGGCCAAACCAGCCTACCTGACACAACAAACTCGTTCCCGTTCAGCAAGCGTGTCACTTCCTCCAGACCGGTCCAGCCCTCACGCTCCAGGACCTTTGGCAACACAGGGGAAGAGGCACTTCACAAACCCAGCCACATTATAGTTAGTGTGTCAGGAGTGAGCCACGGGTGCCCCGTGAGTGCCTACCTGCTCTATCAATTTACAGCTCAGGGGAATGTAGGCACCACTGAAGATGTACGCCATATCCCGGGGGGTTCGAAGGTCGTACTCCTCCATGGTCTTGGGCACCTGGAATCAGGTGTGTGTGTGCTGGTTAGTTTTGCCACTGACCGTGCGTCCACAGCTGCTTACCAGAAAAGCCCACTCACCAGTGCGAGCTTTTTGCTTAATGCTCGGAAGTTGCTTTTCTTTGCCAGGGAGGAGAAGGCGTCAGTTAGCTTTCCTGGAAAACATCATTCTTGTACTGAGCACCGAGCGTCTGTAGCCAGCCTTTGCAGTCTGTGTAGAGCGACGGCCGAGCTATGGGCCACACTCCCTGTACCGCCCGGCAGCCCCCTCGCACCCTCCCTCACCTACGGCTTTATCATTGACCAGTTTGCCCACTTTGCTCTCCATGACGGTGAGGGTCTCCCCTGCCTGCTGCTCCACCAACAGCCCCAGCTGCCTCAGGTTGGCAAACGTCAGTAGGTGCTCAATCCCATAACTCTGAAAGCAGAGCACACAGACAGTATGACATACTCACCCCTCAGAACAAGACCTCCCAGTCCTTAATGGAGCACAGGCTCATTTACGACAAAACGATACACTCACAGACATTTCAGAATCACAGCAACTTACTTGGAGATACTGGGCTTTTAGTGATCGGTAGTCTTTGGGTAATAGTCCTGAAAGCATATACATGCATGATTCATTCGCCAGTATCAGACTGCATTTCGATAAGGTTATGATGGAGACCCGCAACTGAGACTCACCATTTTCAGTGAGGGACAAGAGACACAGAAGCCTCAAACTGTCAATCATGGAGACCTACAACGCAGGATGGGACAATTAGTCACGAGATAAAAATCTGCAGTGGAATGAAATTATGGGCTACCTGCATCTATTAAAACCACACTCACAGCCCCGGATTAGAAATGACAGTGGCCATAATGAACAATCTGCCTATGATGGCACCAGCTGCATACTGACCTGCCGGTTGATGTGCTCCTCGATGTAAGAAATACACTCCCGTATTTCGAAGCCCTCCAGCAATGCTGACATGGGTAGAAGAAGAAAAGATTATTCAATCAACACTGGCAAATTAAGGTTTCCTCTGCGCTTATATAAATTTGTGTGTTTTGTGTATAATCATAAAATTCTGCACACAAACTGAGGGAACGGAGGGCAAATCGGAATCAAATCCCCACGGCGTTGTGCAAACTCACAGTGCTCCGTCTTCAGAAGTTCTTGGAAGTCCTGCTTCGTTTTCCTCTTCATCATTGACTCGCAAGCCCCGATATCTGAGGGCGAGAAGCAGGCCGGCCCGTGTTGTTACAAACCCCCTAGAGCTGTGAGGGTTTCACATGCGAGCGGCTTGGCCACCTACGCAGGCTCAGCAAGCGGTGCTCCTGCTTCAGCCCTTTCAGCTCCTCGGAGACGAAAGCCTTCATCTGCTTTATGTCCATCCCACGCCGCTTCTGCGAGGGCGAGAATGAAGAGTACCTGCGCTCAGGTTCCCACCCGCGCTCGGCGGGAACAGGAACCTCTCTCACCACCTCCGCCGAGATTCTTACAGCCTCCCCAAAGTAATTCAAGGGAGAACACCCCCCCCCCCAAAAAAAAAGCCAGTGCAGGAGGCCCTGGTTTAAGAATGGTTAAAAGCACTTCCTCTAGTTTCATTTTGGCGAAGACCACAAACCACTAAATTACTGAAACGATTCAGGGACTCATATCGCGAAAAAATGCTTGGCTACGTAGCACATTTGTGTCGTGGCTGACGGGCTGTCTGCTGGCGAATCACACTCACGTCGTACGCTGTTTGCAGGTTTCGGGCTTTCTGGCTGAGCAGGCCGAAGACGTTGGAGAAATGCTCGTTGCGGATTTCGCCGAATACCTGGAACACAACAGCCCAGGAAATGGAAGCCGGAGTAGAGGAGTTGATGCAGTCAGGCCCGTGCCCAGGGGAAGGCCTACCTCATCCTGTCCCAGGCCCGTGCCCAGGGGAAGGCCTACCTCATCCTGTCCCAGGCCCGTGCCCAGGGGAAGGTCTACCTTATACTGTCCCAGGCCCGTGCCCAGGGGAAGGCCTACCTTATCCTGTCCCAGGCCCGTGCCCAGGGGAAGGCCTACCTCATCCTGTCCCAGGCCCGTGCCCAGGGGAAGGCCTACCTCATCCTGTC
>JAODKL010000009.1:5757335-5769518 GCA_026780765.1 Petrocephalus schoutedeni | reverse complement strand
CTACCTTATCCTGTCCCAGGCCCGTGCCCAGGGGAAGGCCTACCTTATCCTGTCCCAGGCCCGTGCCCAGGGGAAGACCTACCTTATCCTGTCCCAGGCCTGTGCCCGTGCCCAGGGGAAGGCCTACCTTATCTTGTCCCAGGCCCGTGCCCGTGCCCAGGGGAAGGCCTACCTTATCCTGTCCCAGGCCCATGCCCAGGGGAAGGCCTACCTTATCCTGTCCCAGGCCCGTGCCCATGCCCAGGGGAAGACCTACCTTATCCTGGGAATTCAGCATCACCTTCATGCTCTTCTCAGACGATGTGACGTCGGGTGTAAACTCAGCACTTCCTACAAATAAATTTTTTTTAAAAAACCACATATTATCCATTCATCATATCAGGGCATCAAATAAAAGAGAAAATTGTTCAAAATTAATATGACTTTTAAAAATTAAATTATAAAATTAAAAATTAAAAGTTAATATTTTTGTGTCTTTTAAATTTTTTTTTAAAGCATATCATTTACAGGGGTCTCCTGAGAAAATATAAATATTGGCAAACCCACTGAAAAATATCTTTCCAACACTGATGTATTGCATTCTAATAGCGTAGTTTTGTGTCTTTCTTTAAAAAATTTGCTATTTTTAATTAGCTATATATGCCGCCCTTCACAACTGTATCGCCTGAATCGCAAACTTAGCAGAGAGGTACATGGTGGTGGTGGTGGTGGGCGGGTGTTACCTACCGCATTTAATCCTGAAGATATCGTCCACCAGCCCTTCGTAAACTACTTGAGAGCAGAGGGGAGTCACAAAATCCACGTCTACACGACAGAAGGGAGCGAGTTAGGACAGGGAGGAGAGCTGTGATGCTAACCAGAGGAATCTCATCACTGGAATCTCACGCGGAATCTGTGGCACACTACAAGAGCGTCCGTACCTCGGTCAACGAGGAAGACGTTCCCGATTTCAGACTGACGCGGCTTCTGCTCGCTCTCTTCCACCTGCTCCCTCCATGACTCATAAACCATCTACATCAGATCGACAGACAAGGATCCACACAGTGCTCCTCAGCGATAAAGACAGGGATGTGCTCTAGGTCACATCTCCTTGGCCTATGCAGACATGACACCAAATAAAGGCCGTCTCTGAGTGACAGCTGTGGGCGGGACCCACCTTCGCACAGCGTCCTATCCCGTACACCTTGGAGAAAGGCCCGTAGACTGAGTGCAGATGGCGCAGAGCACTACCTGCTGTCATCACCCAGCGCTGGTCGCCCTCCTGGCAACAAAAAAGCAGCCGTCAGGCTCCGCGGTGACCACAGCAGACACGTCCCACACACCCCAAAGCTCCAGAAGGGGCTTCCCTTACCAGGAAGTTGTCTCTGAAGAACTCGGGCAGCTCCAGACTGATGATGTCATCATCCAGGGGGAGCAGATAGAAAGCCCATTCGTCGGTACTCACATCTGTAAGAGAGCCATGTGCGTTGGGAGGCACATACCCAGGCTGTTTGGCACTATAACATAGACACTGCATGGTCACCTACCACCATAGATTCCCTGCTCCTCCAAAACAGCTTCGCATGCATAAAACTACAAAGGAAAACAGACCAGAAGGCATTTGCTGTGAACAGTAACTCATTAACAATAAATGCTTGACCCCAAAGCATTCAAATTAATACTATGCACTTTTAATATAATATTTCCAAAAACTACTGAAAACACAAAACAGTTTTACCTTTCGGGGGCTAAAAATGATCTTATAACTCCGGAATTTCCCTGCAGCTTTGTCTGCATTGACAATGTCTGAAAACGGACATATTTGTCATTAAATGTTACACAGCTGCTTATACAATAGAATGAATAAGATCTCTGAGTTCGTCTTACCAGCGATCCACTTTACAGTTTGTATCCGGGGCCGGATGAGAAAACACAATCTTTGAGGAAGAAAATTGAAAATATATTCATTAATTTCTATATAGTGCCTTTCACAACTGAGTCGCCACAGGGCACTTTACATGGGTGTGTTCAGATGCATCGTTAAGACCAAATGATACAAAAACATGGGAAATGAAAGAGAAAAAAAGAATGAACAAAAAAGAGGAACAAAAACCTCTGGGGGTCCAAGGTCACCTGGCTGCCCAACCCCCTTGGGCATGCTAACGTTATTGAAAACTGAATGAGTGGGCTTGCTTGCTAAAAGTAAGGTGTAAGCTGTCATCAAGGGCAAAGTCCATAAAAGAGCCAGATCTCCATGCCAGCCTGGGTAGGGGGCGGATTGAATGCTGCACCCACAAGATATGCATTAATACTACTATGGTGTGTTTGCCACAGTACCAGCATAACAGAGATATGCAGGCGGTAATACCCACTGATCGCAGGTGCTGTACACCAGCTTGTGTTCCACCTTGTACAGTTTGTCCACCTCATGCTCCTGCAATCACGTATGAAGGAAAGCAAATCAGAAATTATAACATTTGTGTCATGTTTATATTCAATATCATAAGCCAGTGTTTCCCAACCCAGTCCTCGGGGAACACCGGACAGTCCACGTTTTTGCTTCCACTCAGCTCCCAGCACACCTGTACCAGGTATTCAGTGAGGGAGCAAAAACGTGGACTGTGCGGTGTTCCCAGAGGACTGGGTTGGGAAACACTGTCCTAAGCGATGGGAGGTGCGTAAGAACGGGACGCACTTTGAGCGTAGTGACATTAGCGATCCGATCCAGGGGGCTCATCAGATCCGCCTCGATGAACAGGTCCTTCTTTCCGGGCAGCTGGCGGAAGAGCAGTAAGTCAGCGCTGCCTTTCAGCACGATCAAAGGCGGAGTCCCTACCCAGCCGGCTCGGATAGGCACCTGTTCGAGTAAGTAGATGAGCTGGTCTCTGGCGAGCCTCTTGAGGAGGGAGAAGTCGGGCAGGTCCGGGGCATCCTTCCGGAAGCTGTGCGCCATGGCAGCGGCTGGATGGCCGGGCACCTTCAGTCAGCAGCGGCGGGGCAGAGGCGCATCTCGGGGCCGCGGCTCGAATACGCGCTCCTGGATCCAGACCAACCGATCAATGGCCAGCACAGTAAACACAATATAATCCTTATTATAAGCCGCCCTTCCACCCAGTCGTGTCATCCACCTGCCTACTATTACTGCATGCATACAGTGAGTAATACCGTGCTATTCGGGTTATGGGCGTGATTATGCAGGCTGCCTATTATTTTACACTTTAATTCCAAATTTCACGATCCGGCTTCACGCAGAATAAATCGGACGCTGCACGAACCCAGTAACACTTAAACGTTAAATCATCGGCATCTTATTTCCAAACAGACGAAACGGAATCAATGACATTATAATATTTAATGAAGTTATGAAGAACAAAAAAAAAAGGGCTACCTGGGTGATTGAAAAAACCGCGGATCTACAGCCCCGGTGACATTACGCAGCGCGGAGACATCTACATTTCCCAAAACGTTATTATAAAACGCGCCATAGTGATCTACATGTAAACACTTATTGCAAAAGTGAAAGGAGGCGCGGAGAGCGGAAGCGGGGCTGGACGCCGCACGGATACACTGTGACAGCCGCCCCCGGCTCGCACACCCGGAAAGGCTGCGCGTCTGACCTGGTAGAAGTCATTAAACAAGCCAGCCACCCTTTCGGGACGAACCTGAGACCGGCGCCTTATTTCCGAGCCCCGATCCGTCTCTTAGACGCGTCTCCCTGCCTTTTATATCGCGCGATCGTTACTCACCGGCTCGATAATCATTTAAAGCTCCTTCGCCAGCGGCCCGTTTGTCTGCCTGCGCTCCGGACTCCGTCAGCACAGGTTTGCATTGACTTAAAGGGCTAAAAGGCGCCGCGTCTAAGCAGGGCTTGTGCTATCTCGGTAATTTTTTTGAAGCTACGCGGCGGACACTTACGGAGCGTCTCTCTGCCATATTTAACGGACAAAACATGAATTCGGAGTCCGCCTTGTTACTGGAGACCGTGAACTTCGCTGCGGAGAAACACAGAAACCAGCGGCGAAAGGACCCGGAGGCCACCCCATATATCAATCACCCCATAGGTGGGGGTAAATCCCACGAGTTTCAAGGGGCCCTCACAATCAAACAAGGGAAAATAGAAGCTGATCTTATAAATGTATTTTATGTCTTCTTCCGCTTCCTTACTAAAGTAGCAATTTTGCGCATCTCTTTATTTTCCTGTAGGGGTTGCCAGGATTTTGAGCCAGGAGGGTGGGATCACAGACATTGAAGTTCTTCAGGTGAATCTGTATATCTCGTCATTGAATAAGAGCTGGATTTAGTTTATTCTTTTAGAAACTTGCCCTCAGGTCTTCGCAGAATTGTCATCCTGCATGCAGAAATATGACCAGTTGATCTTAACTTTGGCCCCTGTCTTCACGGGTGCTAATCGGAAGGTTCAACTGGACAAAGAAAATGTAGCAATTCAAAGAGTCCCATTTCTGTGTTTGTGCCCGTTGTGAAGGCAGCGCTGCTCCATGACACAGTGGAGGACACTGACACCAGCCTAGCCGAGCTGGAGGCCACGTTCGGGCCGACGGTGGCGAGGATCGTGCAGGAAGTCACAGACGACAAGACGCTGCCCAAACGGGAGAGGAAGATGCAGCAGGTGGCACACGCACCACACTGCAGCCAGCAGGCCAAGCTGGTCAAACTCGCCGACAAGCTGTACAACCTGAGGGACCTCAACCGCTGCACCCCTGTTGGTGGGTGTTGGTACTGCTCTGCCCACAGTTGCCACGTGAATGTCGGTTTGCATTTTGAACATATCAACATGACTCCATACTCTGTCACCAAAGTGACAAAATAGCACTTTGGGCCCCCGGTAGAATTTTGTTGACCCCAGCGGTAGATTTTGGGGTACCTATAAGGTGCTGGGCCCCCTGAATCTGCCAGGGTATCCATGGCCCTCCAATATCCTCGACTGGGGAACCCTGGTGATCTTGTTAATTGCATTTGATGCAATTATTTTGACATTGTGCTTCAGAGTTTTCTTCTATTTCACTGTCCCGCTAGGCTGGACCGCAGAACGGGTTCAGGAGTACTTTGTATGGGCAGCGGAGGTGGTGCGTGGACTGCGTGGGACCAGCATGGTGCTGGAGGAGAGCCTGGCGTTTCTCTTCAAGCAGCGGGGCATTGAGATCTGAGGCCGCGCTCAGTGCGCTTGCTGACATCACATGGCGCGCTCGCTTAACCCCAACCCTGCCATTCTGACTCCAGTGAATACGACTCCATTTGTACATATAAGGGCACTTGGATGTTTAATATACTGTGAAAGCTGTCTACCCACTACTTGACATGAAGCATTTTACGTTATGGGTGAAGTATACTTCAGTGATTTTAAGTTATTGGATTACTATTTACTTTGTGATTGGAAATACTAATTTTTGTCATGATTTGTTAATTTCTGTGATGTCGGTGGATCTGTATCCACTGGACACCATAAAATAAAATTTAGAACACATTTGTTCTCTGTAACGGTAAAAAATAAATTATAAAAGCAGATAAAATATATATGTAATTAAATGGCTAATAATATATGCAATTTATAACCCATTTTCTAGCCACATATCCACTACATAGTGCTGGGGTTATAGAAAAGATGACTGTTAAAATGTAGCTTTTACACCTTAGTTAATATCATAAGCCATTTTAGCTTTAATTCACTTTTAGAGGATATCATAAATTCAATTCTAACTAGTTAGAATGCAAATTCTTGAAATCAGAAATGCAATCATAACTAGTTATAATGTACATTTATGATATCAGAAATTCAATTTTGACTAGTCAAAATGCAAATTCCTGATACCAAAAGTCCTGTTTTAGCTAGTGAGATTCAAAACTATTTTCTCATTTATTTCTGATATCAGGAATTCTGTTTTAACTAGTTGAAATGCCAATTGTTGATAACAGAAATTGAATTGTAGCTAGATATAATTCAGTTTTAATCGTAAGCTGCAATTCCTGATATCATAAACTGAATATTCAACTAGTTACATATTGTCTGCACAAATATTTTCCATATATAAAAACTAATCATTACATACATACTGTTATTTTTCTTAGTTTGTAGCGTTTAATCCGTGGCAATGAGACTATTCCTGAATAGTCCACATTTCTTCAATCAAAAACTACAGCCAAATATCAAGCCAAACTTTAATGTAGTTTCCAAAAAAATGTAATCATATAAAAATTATAAAACATTGTGTTTATGAAGATTTTAATGGTGGTTAAAACCTTCCAAACAAAATGCATCATGGGTATTAAATTATAGAGGTGAACAAGAAAAGAGCAGTCTGAGAAGTCTGAGGTGTGCGCAGCACAGCAGCCGGCGGCCACCCGTCAGTCCGTGAGGGCGATCAGAGCCTCCACCACGTTGCCCATGTGCTCCCGCAGGCTGCGCTCGGCCAGCCCCCGCGGGATCTCCATCTCCCCCATCTGAATCAGAATCAGAATCAGCTTTATTCGCCAAGTGCACACAAGGAATTTGCTTCTGGCTGCTTGAGACTCCCTAGTACACAGGCAAATAACACTACACAAACAAATTACACTATACTAAAAGATTTTGAAACATACATACATGGGTAAGCCACTGTACAATGTATGGTGAGAGGTGCAAACAGAATTTCAGGGGGAAAATTTGACAGAAAGGCAGGTGACACAGCTCAGCTGTTTATGAGGGCGATGGCCTGAGGAAACTGAGGGACTGTCGGCAACAGGTCCCAGGTCAGCCGCTGTTACACTGCTCTTCTCTAATTCCAGGTTACAAGATTCACCACGTTACACAGTTCTCCTGATGCGGCTGATATACTGCACAGTTCATAGAAAGATTCTGTACTTACTATAAGCTCCACGTCTTCCTTCTTGATAGTGACTTTCGCGAGCTCCTTCTCTCTACAGATCGATTAGGTGGAGAAGGGGGGAAATGAGTGACGTAAAAAATTATATAAATCAAAAGACAGACAAGGCAACATTTTGTTTTTACTGCTAAAAAAACCGGACAACCCACCGCTCCTGCTTTGCCTTCTGCTCTCTGGACCTCCTGTCTCCGATCACCGACATAGCCTGCAGACCGAAAGCCGCATGTTAGAATGTAACCGGCTTGAGACCGACCGACCATACCTTCCACGTTAAACCACACAAAGCAATTTTCACTACAGCAGACAATGTGTGGTACAGGTAAACTGGCCTTATGTTAAATCATGTTAAGAGTGTTAATTAACGTCCGTAAACGACCCCGTGCTTATTCAAAATCAGTATACAGCTGTATATAGCTTTTCAGGGCTCGCTGGGAAGCGCAGGCAGCGCCTAGGCCGCCGGGTGCCCAGCACACGCGTGTCAGGGCCGCCTTACGGTCTCCAGGTCCGAGCTGGATATCTCCTTCTCCTCCGCATAATCGGTGACGCGCTCCAGGTCGGCAGCTCCGCTGTCATGTTTGCGGGGTTTTTCTGCGGGCTTTCCGGTACAATTCTCTTCGGCTTCTAGGTCCAAATCCACATCTCCTTCTGCCGCCATGTTTACTACCACAACGCCGGAACCAAAAGGAACGCTGCCGATGCGGAAATGCGACTCGGACCGAAAATCGTGTGACACCAAATCACGTTTTCTGGTGTTGAGTTACCGTAATGATCCTTGTAGAAAGGCAAATTTTAACGGCATACTATATAGCATATACACCGTAAGAACGGTAAGAATGCAGTGTTCTCTGTATTAATGTAATCGTGTACCAGGCATTGACTTTCTAGTTGGAAAAGTAGGATTTTACGAATCTTAACAAAATACTGTAGTATTAGATGCATGAAATACAATTATTGTATGATATGTTAGAATCACCTTCCCATGACCCCTGGGTTTATATGAGCCCATCAGCCATAGCTTTAAAACCACTGACAGGTGTGTTTCAGAAAAGATTTTCTATAGTGACCCTATAACTTCAGGCAGTCATATAACCGGCTTTTTGTGTATCACCCATTAGCACACTGTCCCCTTAATCCCCTCATGGCTCACGTGTGCACATGCCATGACGGACAGATGGAGGATTAAATGGTAAATTCCCACCTAAGGAATCCCCACCCCTGGTTAGCAACGGCCCATCAGAGACCCCCCCGCCCCCAAGGCTTAAAGTACCCAAATGACCACCCCAGGATGGCATCCAGGTAACACTTCAGCTCAGAAGGACGTTTGCCAAGCCTGAATGCTTACAGTTTCTCTGTCATGGTCACTTTTTGCCTGCACTGTTTCAGGCCGTATAGCAAAGCAGTCTGTTGAGCTGGGATGGTGATGGATCCTTCCAAGCCTTGCAGTCCCACCCATAGGTAACCCAGCTGAGCCGAAGCATTTCTATTAGTACCTTGATTCGTGTGGGAACCTCTGTGGCATGTGGGCCCAGGAATGGCGTCATGCGAAAAAGATCTTTGCCAGTCGAGTCCAGTGATTACTGACACTTGTGATTAACCCTAGTCTCGGTTGTCCAAGCCCTAAAACATGTAGACAGGTGTATGAATCTCTACCTGACTGTAGTGTGTGACACTTCCTGGAATAAAGCTCCATACTCAGTGTGACCATGCACTTGGATGGATGGATTACATGTAATATAGCTAGATGCAATTCCAGTGGAAATCCACTAGGTGGTACCACAAGCCTGTTATCTCTATTTACAGCCCTGTGCATGTCTAGTTTCTCTAGTCACTGACAATTTACCAGGATTTCCTGTCCTCTGATTGTTGTATCATACTTTCCCTGAAGTTACTGGTTTTTGGTCTTTCCTTTGCCTGGCATTATGTCAGTGTCCGGGGTTGTGGGGTGGTTCCTTCATCCTACTCAAGCCCATCTTCATCATCACATTTGCTCACACCTGGAGTGAGAGCTGGTGAGGCATGGTGGCTATTTCCAAAGTGTTCCTTGCAAATGTCTTATGGCCATGTTGTCTGCGGGACCCTCCCCTGACCATTCTCTCTCCCTCCATGCACCCCCTCCTGCACTCCTCCCCAGCTGGTGCCCGTTCCTCCTCTGCCCCCTCCTGCACTCCTCCCCAGCTGGTTCCCGTTCCTCCTCTGCAGGCTGCTTTCTTCCAGATGTTTTCATGAGCTCCAGAGATCGGTGCTTTCAAAGGTAGTGCTAGAAGGTGCCCATCTTGACAGGTTACAGCCTATCTGGGCTTGGATGGGTTCCATGGCCGACCGACACCCTGCAGTATCTTCCTACGTGCTCCAGGTGTGTACCGAGCTCCTTCCACTATGACGTGACAGAGTGCTGAAAACCTAGGTGATGTCTTTGAAAGGTCAATACCTGACTCTGGGATTGGGGAGTGATTCTGGAAGAGACCATTGCTGTGAAAGTTTGGTTGGGGTACATCTTCAGCGTGACGCAGTGAGGACTAGGAGTGGTACTTGGCCCAATCTGGTCCGGTCTGGTCCAGTGTGCCACCCTGGGCTTCTTCTCCATCAGCACCCCAGTAAAACAAAATCTTAACGGAAAGCAGTAAGTTATGTACTTGCTTAGAGCAGCAAGTGGACTCAACAGAAGCAGCCATTTCCTTGGTGATGACATCAACACATTATCAGCCTCACATATGGAACAGGAAATGGGGGGGTGGGTGGAGCTAAACCGCATAATGTGCATAAGCCTCAGTGTAAGACATATGTGAGCTATAACAAATTTTATTTCTGGCCAGCGAAAGCCTGTCAAATGACAAGTATTAAAAAGTGACACCATTGCATCCTAGGGAGCATGACAGTGGAAAGCCACCTAGCTGTCAGTAGCCACCCAGGATAAGCAGATGCCCTGCAAATCTCCTGCTACCTTTTAACAAACCTTCCAAGTGAGAAGACTCTCTGCTCCCCCACATAGAGGTCTCATTGGCACACTTCCGCTCCGCCCTTCAGGGTCCCAGCATGATGGCTTTGTGGTCTTCCGGCCTGAGGCATAGGTAGAGCGCCCCCACCCCCATGCACACCCCCAGGCCTTAGTCATCAGCTGCTACATCATGTACCATCCCTTCTGTACCCTCTCCAGCCATCTCCCCTAGAATGGTGCCATGGTCCCCCCCCCCCCGCTCCCCCAAGAAGATGGCCTTCCATGTTTATGTCCATCTCATGCTTTGAGGGTATCTCACATTCCTTCAGAGTAAGATGACGATCTAATAACACAGGTCCCCCTGTAAGCGGCTCTTGTCACACACTCTTATACACCTCAGCTGCTATTGTGTTGGTAGACCGGGGGGGGCTGTTTCCCAAAGCAGGATTTCTCAGTTAGCTGGATTAACTCCAGATAGATGTTATGATTGTCCAGTAGGAATGCTCCTTACCTAAACTCATATTGGACAATACTGCCTTCTATCTGACCCAGCTAACTGAGAAATCCTGTTTTGTGGGACACCCCCAGATCACAACAGTCTACAAGGTCTTGCCCATGAAGTGGGATTTTAGAATGTCTGTGGACTCCTGATTGGCTGGCATGTAGCCAAAGGTGTGACCGTGAAACGAACGCCCGGGACTTCCAAGTCGTGAGACGCCACGGACATGTGACCTGTGGCTGTGTCCTCCGGATGACACTGAGATGGAAGAGACCGGCTTCCTTGAAACAGATCGACGGGTGTGGGGGGGGGGGTTCCCCAGGTGCTGGTCCTGCAACCAGCCCACGTGGCCCCCGGCAGCCCGGCTGAGCTTTCCCTGGGCGGCGCCACGCGGCGCTCCGACTTGTTGGGAAAATATGTGGCGCCGGCCTGCAGTGAAAACATCTTTTGACTGTGGCTGCGTCAGCGTGTGAGCTTTGCCCGCGAGCCTCTCTGTCCTCACTGGGGGGGGGTTAGCCTCCCTCGCCTGCCTGCCCCGCCACACCCGCTCCATGGCTTACCTGCTGGGCTCTCACTGGGCCTGACAGACCGCCCCGGACGCACGCGGGCCCCAGGGCACATCAGCACGCTGCTTTGGATTCCTGGCTTGCGTGTCAGAGGCGCTGGGAACCCTGTAATTAGTCTGTGTGTGTTTCTTGTGTTACCTAGACCTCATGTGTTCTGTCACGTGCAGGAATCTGCCATTGGAGGTGTGTGTGTGTATGTGTGTGAGAGCGTTCAAGACAGCAGCGCTCTGGTGGCCCTGGAAGTGAGTGAGGGCCCCTCTAGCCCACTCACATGGGGCCAGGATGAGGGTAACTGGGGAAGGAGAGGGGATGTCATTACATACCACACTGACTGCAGTGCACACACACAAAGAACCAGCTCTGCCCACGAGACTGGCGGCGGAACAATCCGATCTCCGTAATCTCCCGTGATTTCATGACAGCCGAGTTAAAAACATGAGCGTACACATTCCAGGCAGCTCTGCCGAGTCGCCTGTGGCCACATTGTCCTGCCCATCCAGGAGTGTTTTCACACCCATGTTTTGTACTTTTAACTGGCTGGCTGTGTCCTGCGTACCAAAGAGCGGGTCGGTCACCCTAGAGCTGAAAGTCAGTCTCAGCCAGTAGTGGCAGCAGCACGTGTCAATTTGTGCCAATATATAGTTCAGAACCAGGGCCCGAATCTGAAGGTGTGCACCCCCTCCCACCCCTTGATTTGGGCCGGGAGGGCAGACCTGTGGCAGGGATCATCTACTGCTGGGTGTTCTTCCAGTGGTGAGCCCATCCGTGCCATTAGAAGGTCGACAAAATCCCTGATTTTCAGGCTGTTCTTTCTGCGTGTTGTTCTCAGCCCTGTGGAGCGTGGCTGGCAGGCTATTTTCAGAGTTGTCTGATTGTTTTACCCTTTTACAAATTTTCCCCCTTTGTGAAAAACCTACAAGGTATAAATGATAAGCAGCACTCGTGAAATCCAATTTCACTGTAACGATTCTGCACGATGTCAGAAACCCGAAGCCGGCATCGGCAGCCGGACCACAGAAGCGGCACGGTGCTCCCGACACCCACCGACTTTCACCACTGCGGCTTGTGCTGTGAAGGCCGGCAGTGCTGGTTGGCACCGGGTTGTAGCTCAGAACGAGTGCGTGACCCGGGCTGCCCCTCCCGACTGCCCCCCCAGCCGCCCCTCCCGACTGCCCCCCCGGGCCGCCCCAGCTTCACAGAGCGTCTGCATCCCAATGTACGCAGGCCCTGGATGGAGTTCCACTGCCCCGCCGTGGTCTGTGAGCAGTGCGGATGCCCAGAGCCGTGGTCTGTGAGCAGTGCGGATGCCCAGAGCCGTGGTCTGTG
>JAODKL010000009.1:5730598-5755462 GCA_026780765.1 Petrocephalus schoutedeni | reverse complement strand
GGGGGGGGGGGGGGGGGGGGGGGGGGGGGAGGGCCACAGCCTGTGAGGAAACAGTGCTTCCTAGCAACCAGATCACGGAAAATCCACAACCCTGCATTATGTCAGACAAGATTATAATCACAGAACAATAGACCAGGGATTTTTAAAATCGATGCCAACAAAGTACAGCAGAGTTTCTACCTTATTACCTACGGAAAGTGGTTGTGACCGAAGCCTGACGTACACTACACTTCCTAGCCACAAGCTATGCACCAACTGGCTAATAGCCATCAACCTTACTATAGTAAAAAGGGGAAATCCACTGGAATTTGAGAATTCGGTATACTCTTCCCTCATTTACCGTGGCAGCAACCCTACACCATACCGGGAAGGCAGATTCAGAAAGCACGTCTGACCCCAGAAAGGGCGCGTGGTGACGGGTGGAGGCCGCGTGGTGGTTGTTGTGACGGTGGTCGTCATGGAGACCGGTGGGAAGGTCACGGCATGGTACGGCTGATGCAGGGGGCTCCGCTTCCCGTGGTAGAGCGCGTAGCGGTCGCGCGGCAGCCAGTATTCGTACTCGATCCCGGGATTGGTATCCGTGGACAGCACCTGGCCAGGAGGTCAGAGGAGGACTCAAGCAGACTGTCGGAAAGCTCTGGTGACGGTGATACTGCCACACGGCGTGAAGCACGCCTCACCATGACATGCAGGTCCTCCCAGGTCGGTCCCGGTGCCTCGAAACTCTCCCAGGTGTCAGCGGAGCGGCGGTACAGCACTTTGGTCCCAGCGATGCTGTACTCCCCCGGGATGCTGATCTTCCAGTCGCCGTTGATGATGAACTGCGAGCGTCCATTCTGCAGGGCTGCGGGACACAGGGCCGGGGGAGTCACACATCACTTGGCCAGCCTTCGGGGACAGTGGCACTTATAAATGGATTCCACAGACAGCGGAATCCTCGCATCCGTGCCGGGGAACGTCACACGGCCGGTGGAAGGTCCAACGAAGAGCTGGCTCACCAAGATAATTCTTGCTGTTATCAGTGACCCGGATGTGAGTGGCACCGGCAGGGATCATAGCCACCTCCTTGTATCCGAGCAGACCTGCAGACAGAGGCCGAGGAAGGCGTCTTGTGACCCATTTAAGGTTACACTTGACGACTGGGCAAAATAAACCTGGCACTGCAGGATAGTTTGGGAATCTGAAGAACTTTGCCTTGCTGGCCTGCGGGTGCTCGTTCCGGACGCCAGAGCAGAGATGCGCTCTCGGCAGGGCCGTGCAGACAGCCCGGTTATCGGCTACCCTGCATCGTGACCAGCAGAAGCAGGCCCGCCGTTTTCTAATCTAGTATTTTTGTTTGAATAATGGGGAGGTTAAATGAGACAGCTGCGTTCTGGAGTGTGAGATGCCAGAGAAGTGTGTGTGTGTGCGTATGTGTGTGCGTGCGTGTGGAGACAACATGAACTCTGAGGCAGTGTCCTTCAGCATTGCGCGTCGAGGACCTCAGCGGTAAACAAGGCTCTCCGAGGGGGCCCTGACCTACTCCCAGGCTGTAAGCTGTTACTCAATATCATCATGTTTTACTTTTATGCCTTTAAACTGGAATCCTGCCTTCAGTGGGATGTCGCCTGTAATTCTCACAGGTCGAGAGAAATTTTATTTGGCTGTTCTCTAGCTTTTTAGAAATGTTTTTGACATGAAAATACAAAAACTACACTGACTCTGGGGTCCAGAGGTTTCCAAAGATTGCCTGCTTATGTTTGGCTCCGCCCAACCCATGGACTGGTGTGGCCTGGTTAGTCCTACATGCATATTTACGCATATTTACAATTTCTGCATGTGCCTTTCTCCAAAACTGCTGCAGTATTCATTAACTATGCGGAAGCAGAGGATGAGTATGGGTCAGACATGGAATTAGTGCGACACCCGTCTTCCTTCACTCCTCTGCTGGGCACTTGGCCGTGCCTTACAGTAGGATGTGCCCAGTGTGGGCCTCGCCCCAGGGATGCTACCCACCCGCCCCCTGGTGGCTGCTCTGGTACACGCTGCGGTGGCGAAGGCAGGTGGTGTTGTGGCCTCCACAGACCATGCAGGCATCCTCCTGCTGCGACGAGCCTAGGATCAGATCGCAGCCTGGCCTCTGCAGGAGACATGAAACATAGGGGTGGGAAAGGCACCAGTCCCAAGAACTGCGTAAGACCCCCCCCCACCCCCAAGACAGAATTAGGTGTGTAGCATCCCAGTGACCTCACCAATCATAAATCCTCAGCTCAAAATGGGCCCTTGTGTAACGACAACTAAACTAATTTACGGCCTGAAACTCAATACAATAAGAGAGATTTTATATGATTAGTACTAATTACCTAGATACTCCTGATCCAAACGGACAGTTTATTAAAAGTCTCCCACTGAAGCCATTTCTTACTGCAGGCTTAACCTCAGATAAGGAGGTTTTAATATTAGCCAGAAGGCCAATGATCTTTGTAGATAACAATGAAAAGATGCGAGCTTCAGATCAGACCGGCCTTTTATCGATTTGCTGCGACCTCACGGCACAGACGGACACCGGCGGTACTCACGAGGCAGCGGCCACTGACGCAGACTGCCCCAGGCTCTGTGTCGCATGACGTCCCGTCCAGCACGTGGCCGAAGTTATAGTAGAAGTTCTGCCCCAAGGCTAGACAGCTGAGCTCACAGGGATTAGACCCTGGGAGAGAGGAACCGGCAGAGAACACTTAGAATACACACAGCTCAAGGAACTGGCTAAGGACACACACATCTCCTTTCCACCAACACAGAGCCAGTGCTGGTGCGGGGCTGGTTCTCGCTTGGTGACGTTTGAGAACCTGCTTACGTTTCCACTGGTTTCAAAGAAGAATGGAAACATTGCATAGGCAGAAGTGAGAGTAAAGTAAAGGTTCATATGGATTCCATTGTTTTTTGGATTAAGTTTGATCCGTTTAAGTTTCTATAAGTTGCTGAACCAGAAAAAGGTCTGCAGAGTATGACTTGCTGCGCTTTGTCTCTATTGCCTGCATCTACTTTTGTCTCCTTAAAGTTTTTTGCCACTGAAATGCACAGAACCAGTTCCAGATTGGGAAAAGCCCGGCACCGCATTGGTGGAAACGGGGTAACAGAGATCTGAGCCCCTCCCACGGCCCGGGTGGGTGCTGACCTCCATGAAAGGGGGTCCACTTGTAGCTGTTCCCTGCCACCAGCGGTCTGTCGTTGAAAGCTGCACACTGCATTTCCCGAAACTCCAGAGACCCTACGGCACACTCCTGTGCACGTGGGACGTGTGATTCAGCCGGGGAGAGAAGACAGACCCACATACACAACCTGCCACAACCCGCTCTGGACACAGTGTAAGGTCTGAGCTATGCTGCTATCACATGATCTGGGGTATTTAACGCTCTCGGTGGTATCTCACAAGCTGGGGTGTGAGGTCTGCGTGTGGACAAGATCTTTCACCAGTCTGCCTGCATGAGACGGTTTGACTTGTTTGAGAGAGCAGAACACAACCAAAGTCAATACGACTGGTAGACTCTGCAAAAAGTCCATAAAATGCTTACATTGGAATTGATTCAACACGTGCCTTCTATAGCAAACTGGAAATGTGGGTCAGGTTTGGGGAACTTCACGGCCTAAAGTATAGCTAAAAATAGGTGCGTGTTTTAAATACACATCGTTATCAGCTCTTAGGAGCACTTAAGATACTTTCTTGATATATTTACTCTGACAAAACCTCTCGGTGGGGACAGTGGCCCTTGAAAGTATGCTAGTCTCCTTTTCTTGCTGCCCCAAATGGATAAGAGCACCCTGACCGTGCTGCCAAGTCGGGCCCGAGTCCTTCAGGCTTTTCCCTTTGTGTGTTTACTGCACAGTGCCCCCCTTACCTGAGTGTTGCAGATCTTGTACTGCCTGGTATCGCCCGGGCACGGTCCCCCAACTAGGTTTCTGAGGCAGAATATAACATGAAATCAAGTTACGCAAGTCTATGGTCTAGGACCATAAACATGAACACGTCCCCCAGCAGAGTGTGAGTAAGTCAGGGGCAGCGTGCCGTGGTGTTGGGCAATTCTGAGCAGCCGGCATGAAAGCCACTCGTAATGTTTATAAAGGCTCCACTGCACCGCTGAGATAAGGCTGTCCTGCAGGCTTGGCCGCAGGAGTTGATGAGTTTTTCAAGAGCTCTGAAGATAACTCGGGTCAAGAGTACGTGCCCAGGAAGGCATCTGAACAACGCTTAGCCAAACCCCCCAAATATAATACCACAGCAGTTTCCTCCACTTTGTTTGGTCAGACTATCACTTGTCGCTGTCTCAACCAGATTAAACGAACTCAGTAATCTTTGAGCTCGGGTTTGGTGAATGTGAAATATAACATGGATATTTACCACCTGGTGTTAAACAAAGGCAGGCTGGAAGACCACTGCCTTAGAAAAAGAACCAGGCTGTCAGCTGAACAATAGTAATAAAAAATCTCTTGTGGCTGTTAGTTACTTGATAGGATTAACCAATAAACAATCATTTTCCAGTGCTCCAAGCCAGTGTATGGCACCTTATATAAAAATAAATTGAATTGAATTGTTTACCAGTCTGGTCCACATTTTTGCTCCCTCCCCCAGCTGCCTGCCAGACAGTCCACATTACTGCTCTAGTTGGGAGCAAAAACGTGGACTATCTGTGGGTCCCTGAGGATTGGATTGGCAAACACTGCTCTAAGGGATTTCGCCCTCTTCGTGTTAGTTCGCCATTAGCGGGTTGCTAACCTGGTGATGCAGACCCGTGTCCGCACGGAGGCCCCTCCCCCGCAGGTGCGCGAGCACATGGACCAGCCACCCCAGGAGCCCCACTTGTTCTCGAAGGGTAGCTCACGGTGTGCGTGGACTGGCAGCCCCACACTGCCCCCTGGAGTTGCCCATGAGGACTACAATGGGAGGACAGAGTTAGGGTTCAGAGTTTCAAACAAGCTGCATAGTAACAAGAGCAGGGCTAAAATAATCAGTTGGCATTTTACAGTGGGGGGGCTTTCTGGGATATTTCCTCGCTCCAGTCTGTCCACTGTCCAGTGGCCCATTCCTCTCATTTCAACCCAGCAGAGTCAGGCTTCCTCTCCGGGACAAAAGCATTCGGGGAACGCGAGTCGGACGCCGAGCCCGGAAAGAACCGCTTCGGCCAGTGAGCCAGGTCAAGCCATTCTGGGAACAGCCTCGTTTAGTGCTCCAAACGCAACCTGCAGCTGCTTCTGTGCGCCAGTCTAATTCTGAGGTGCGATAAATATGAAACCTTACACCCATGAGCACAGGCATGGCTTTTGTGAAGCTCAGTCTCAACATCTCCTTCTTCCATCTTCAGGGGTTTAGAAACAAATCACCCACAAACCTGGCCACAGCCAAAAGGCCTGAATCGCATTCCCTCATGCCACTTCCTTCTAAAAGCATCAGATGTTATCAGTCTGTCAATGTGCATGAACTTTGCATCAGTATGTATGTATGAATGAATGAATGAATGAATGAATGAGCGGACGATCATTACATTTATCTGACACTCTTCAAGACACCCAAAGCGCTTTACAGAGCCACAGATGACGTGTGGATCTACGGACGCAGGTGAAGTATATTTACTACTCCAAAAACATACCGGACAGCAGCTTTTAGAAAAAAGATAAATCTTTCCAAAAGTTCCTGCTGGACTTACAGCTGGGACCTGCAAAGAGGCAGAGCAGCTTGTGAGTTTGTATCAGCCTCATGAAACGTCACGTGACCGTGCGCAGTGGCGGCGGCCTCCCGTACAGCGCCGACTCCAAAGCCACCCTCATTACTGCCGCAGAGGCATGAATTAGCATGAATCACAGCTACGGGAGACAAATGGACATGGGCGTCCAGAGCTGGGGTGCCTCTGTGCTTTTAAAGGTGACTGGGACTAATTCTAAATGACAGCGAGAGTCACTGATGGACACAGCCGGACTCAAAGGTCAAGCTAAGAGCCGTCCCTGGGATGGGCGAAGGAGGGCCGGAAGGTGGCGGGAAGGTGGCGGTAAATCCCGCCGCTGCTCTCAGTGGGGGTTCCGGGACCTGGGCCTTTAAGCTGTGGCAGAAACGGGAGGGGGGGGGGGGTCTTAGTGGCTGAGCTCGCTGGCAAGGTATTTGTGGGGCGTGGAACCTAAGGGGAATGCCACGGTAATAAAAAACACGACCCTTTAGTCTTGGGGGGGCGGGGTCACCCAGTTCCTTTGTCTGTTTATGGATTAGGCAGATATCATGGGGTTATCTCACTATGGGGAAGACAGATTGTTTGGGGGGGTGGGTGGGGGGGGTAGTGTCTGTTCCACCTTTTCTCCCAAATGCCACGGGATTCCCCATGGCTAAAGCTTTGCTGCTTGACAGCGCCACAAGCAGAGAGCAAAGATAGTAACACAATAGGAGGGATAAAAGACAATCCTGCCCTTTGAGACCATGTTTCTAGAAGTCTCCGCACGGCTTTCACAGGCGTGCTCTCCTTTGACGTTGCTGAAACCCGATTCGACGCATTTGTTTTCGTTAAAGGAGCTATTTGCAGACGTTTCTTCGTCCACGTCAATCATGCTGAGTAAGAACGGTACGTCTGCCAGAACCACGTGCCTACGTGCGACCAAATGACTATACCCCTTCAACGCATTTCTCAGTGTTGCTTTCGAAGCATTTGGGATGACGGCTTCCAAATTTTTATTGCCTAAAAGTTGGAAGGGAAAAAACACACACACACACACACACACACAAATTCCCTTTTCAGGAACTTGATATGACACAGGAAAGCAACCCCACACTGGAGCAGATCGGAGTAGCCTTACAGGAGATGTAGATGTTCCCGGATGCCTCTAAAAGCTTGTGCCAGGCGTGCGGGCAAGTGGGGGGGGTGGGGGGGGGGGGACGGCGATCTTACACGCGGAGACGTCAGGCAGAGCGGAGGTAGCAGCAGAGCGACGACGCCCAGGGCCAGGCAGGGGGGCACTCTCCTAGGAACAGAAAATAAACAGCGTTACTCAGGCGTAGCCTCGGCCCTCTCAGGTTTAATTAGCGGGGCAGGGAGCGGGTCGGACACCCAAAGCCCTTTTAGCGGAGGAACTGCAGCCGAGGGGTCAGAGGGCAGCCCTGCCATGCAGCGCTTGGCTGCCTCAGTCAGCCGAGGGCAGGGGCTCCCATTATCCCATGGAAATCAATCGCTTCCACCCCCTTGAGGAAGAACTGTCGGATCTTAGGGCCACTGTACTTGGCCTCCAGCTGGCACTTTATTAAGTCCATCTCCAACTCGCTCGTCCACCACACAACCAGGATCTTCCGACATCGGCGGCTTTAGACAAACCAGCATCAGAAATCAGCAATGATATATATGAGGAATCAGGGATGATAGGACGAGATGTTATTTACAAACATATTCATCTCCGGGTTTGATTCCTTATTCCTGACATTTAGCAGCATCCCAAACACGAGAGTTGGGGGTGACGGTGGATTTGGGGCAGATGGGCTCGCTGTGGAGCGTCTGAGGGGCAGCATCTCCTACAGATGGCGGTCCTCTCAGGCCTACGGAGCACGAAAACCCAGACGAAGAGGGGAGGGGTCACGGCTTTCCCATGTAAAAACTCATCGTGAAACTGTGAGTCAGCAGCGGTTCAAAAAAAAAATGCTCGGGTTCCTGGAAATCCTCTAAGGTTCCTGGCATTTCGATTCTCTTTATAGTGTATCACAGTTAAATTAGAACAGCCTTTTTATTTACTTTTTTTTTTTTTAACCGACCCTCTTCTCTAGGCAGGCGGTGACTAATTCTGCTTGTCACCAAGCTTTTGTAAGAGGGGGGGCTCCTTCCCTCTGGTACACTTAGAGAAAGACACAGAACAGGAGCTGCATTATCTATGTGTAAACAAGTCCAGGAAGAACCACAGCCCTGATGAATTTTTTTTTTTTTAATGGTTCAGGTAGAACTACAGGTTTCATGCATTATTAAGAAGATTCTGGCTGACCCACAGCCCAGGCAGAACCACGGCTGAGAGGATTACATTGGCACAAGCCCAGGCCAAGAACATGATGAGCAGGCCTCTCTCCTGGGCAGACGTACCGTGCAGAGCAATGGGGGTGCCTGCCAGATGGGCTCTCTGATCAACAGAGCCAGGCCCTGGCTGGCATCCATAACACTCAGTCATGTACACAGTGGGCCCTCGTTAAATCATTATTTTTGTAAAATTACTCTAAGTAATAAAACCTCATTAATGACTGTTCCAGGTCAAGGACTTGGGATAAAGTAAAAAGAAAAAAAAAAGTAGGAATAAAAGGTTGAAAAAAATAGTTTGCTAAAAAGATTTGACAGTATTAAAGCCAGTATGTTTAATAAGAATGGTCAGAGGCTGTGTAGATTACCAGCTTAGACAGAAATACACTAGACTGCACCCAAACACACCCACTGCTACACTTAGTGACTAAAGTAACCGTAGGTTTCAATAAATATTGGAGCTCCATCCATTCCCAGTGGCGCCATTCCTGTCCAGAGACCAGGGGAGACCAGAGTGCGAGGCATGGTACATCCTGGGCAGAAGGCCACTACAAGGCACCGGTTCACCCAACCGAGATGCCTGTGAGCAGCGACTTGTGGCAACACCTTCCCGTCTACCTACCTACCCATATTCAAATTTATTTAATTACACCTTCACTTTAAACACTATTTTCTTGAGAAAAAAAGAAATTAGGTTTGGCTGAAAAAGGTGGTCCAGTTGGATGGGGGGGGGGATTTAGCACATAAGTTTGACACAAAGGGCCAATGTTGAGTCTCTTTAAAAAAAATATTCCAATGAGCTTTAGGGCCAGTATTTAAGTATTAGAGCCAAGTCTGGGCATCAAAACAAGATTACAAGTTATCCCACCTAATGGATGCAAGGCCGGCCAAAAACATCAGATATGTTTGGTCTTTCCCGGCCTGGCGGACAGCGTGTATCCTATCAGAGCGATCCCACAGGGAGCCAAATGGCAATGGTCTGAATTTGCGTACAATGCAGGTGGGAATCTGACCTCTGACCAGGGGAGAAGCTCACAATGTGTCAGCAGTGAAACCACAGCTGTGTTACTGCGAGGCGTCTCACTGATGAGACCATGGAGAAAAGGAAAATCCGTTTAGTGCACCTGCTGTTTAAGGTCCCATCAGAGTAAAAGCTGCAGAGCGGCACTGCATGCCAGTGCGTCAGAAATCAGGGGCCACAGAACCTAGTGAAGCTGCCTTACCCGCGAGCAAGTCGGAAAATATCAGTTTCTGAAAGATCTGTCCAGTAAAAAGAAAAAAAAAAAAAAAAGAAAAAAAATATATAGCCCTTATGAAAAAGCTCACAGTTAGAAATTGCGAGCTGTTGCACAGATTTGAAGCAAACGTATCCACAAAACCTCTGCAGACATAATTATAACCACCAGTTAATTTAAGAAGCAAGAGTTTTTTTTTCCTAATTAATTCCTAATTTCCTAATTATTTAGAAATGTTTGTAAACGTAAACGTCATTAAGACATTTTTTAATAAAGCATATGAGGAATGCGGTCATTTTAGAGCCGATAATCCGCGAGGTCTGCTGCTATCCCCTTGTCATCCGAACAAAGACAGCAGCTACGCTGTGGTTTATGCTCCACGTGGCTGGCCTTTCATTCTCCCGGGTATATACACACCATGCAGGCCAATTGATAGCGTATATTTGGAGATCGGGCCGTTTCATTCCCTACCCGTTGTAATTACTACCGTCATATGAATCAATCAACGCGATCATGGCCAGCACGTAAAAGGGGGAGCGTTAATGATTTACGCCCTGGGACAACCCATTAAATAATTAATCGCTTGATAATTGTCAGTGTAGCGGCATTTCTGGGTAAGAGTTCAAGGTTTCGCCGGCTTTTCGAAGATAAGGTTATTCCCATGTCGAGTGAGACGTAGACCGACTGCTGGGGAAGACCACAAACATTACTGGTCAAACACCGGACCTTTACACGCTCTTAATTAAAGACTTCATTAGCCACCCGCTCCTGTAGGTATTCAATCAAAGGAAGTTAAAGGATTTTGTTGCATTCAAAGATTGATCATGATTACATTTCCTCACACTTGGCTTAAATTAAGCGTTAATTATGCGACGCGATCGGCTTTCCTTTATTAAATCACATACAAGGTCAGGTGAAACTAATTCGTTTTGAGACGCGTATCATCTTTCAGTGTCCAAAAAAAACCTTTTTGTACCTGTCCATGACATGAGCGTACCGTGTAGGCTTACAGGTTATAATGAGAATCTTCGCCTTCGCACTGCGTTTAATAAACGCCACAGGGTCTCTCTTTACAGGAGCAAACAATTCTCATTCTCATTCCACGCCGTATTGGAAAATCGGAGTCAATCACCAAACATGAATTTAGATTAGAAAGCGAGACGCAGGGCGCTGAAAATGCGCATTACGCAGGTTGTGCACGGTTTCCATCGAGGCATTATACATTAAGCTGCATCATCTAGTATCATGAGTTCCAGTCGCAACGATTATACAGTACCTCATTATCCCAATTTGCTGACCATGTTCATGTCCAGAAATTCACAGAATTATACCTTAAAGGGACCACTCAAATTGCATCGACACCTTAAGACCGAGCGTCAATTAAGTGACCGCAAAATCCATTCCTTATTTCTGGGACCTAAGCATCTCCATATTAAATCCATCAGAGTCAATGGAGAAGTTACCCAAACCATTAACCATACTCATTCAGCGCTGAGTACACCTCCAGCGAGCCGTCGTGCTCACAAATCACTGCCAATTCACCAGCCCGCTTGAGATTTCTGCAGGGATATACCCACCTAAGCATAGGGAAGCATGCGGGGTAAAATCGCCTTGAAAACGCAGTGCTGGCAGCCGGCTGTCAGCGTCCCTTACCTGGTGAAGTTGTGCGGCATTTTCGCCACTTGGCCAAAGTGTTAGGAAAAGGTGCCCGAATGAACTTCTCACAGCGTCTTCTTCGGAAAAAGGTTCCTTGGCGATATCTGGCTTCCACGCAGACTGTACGAACCGTAAATACGCGCAAAAGATAATCCAGGCGCGTTCGTGGGCTTGAAAAGTTTATGGTAAGCCATGGCAAAAAAAAAAGAGTCCCGGCAGATCCGATCCCTCGGTAGTCGGGCAGCAGTAACGAGAGCAAAGCAGCAGCGGCAGGCGATCGCTTTAAACACCCGTCAAAAACACGACTTGGGCTCAGCTGGAGGAAGTGGAAGCGGACGGTGTTCAGCTGCGGTTTAGTCGCTTTTCCGTCAATTGCCGTCGGTGGTTTTCTTCATTTCGCGGCATCACCTAGGAGAACGAGCCCAGGCAGATATCCCCCGTCTTCGCAAGGCAGGTGCGGCGTTGTGCGGCTCTGCGGGCTCCGGATTCCTGCCCGGGACGGGGCACCTTTAAGCAGCTCCCGGTACGTTCCCTCGGAATATCTGTATCCTGCGCTTGCTGCGTGCTTGTGTGCGCGCTTCAGGTGCGCTGCTCTTCGCCGCTTATTCCATTCTAGTAGTTATTCTTAATTCGGTAGGAATTCCAAGGAGCTGTTTTTCCCCTCTGCCCTGTATTCTTCAGTTGTGCGCCCTGGATTATTGATATCAACCTGGGTGTGGAAGAAAAAATATTGCATAACTGAACTTTTGAACTCGATAAAAATTATAACCAACAGATCATTGCATTCAGATATTAAGAAACTTGTTTATATGCATGAAACCCGACATCCAGTCTGGCAAACGAAGCAGAGCCATCTGCGGCTTCTTCGCTGTCTAGCCGGGTCGGCTCGGCACCTTCACCCGCGGCACACGTCGCTGTCATCGCAGTTACGGAATTAACAGATTACACCCCATTCCTCATAACACGTAATTTTCCTTTTTATATGTGTGTGTAGGTACTGAACCCCCCGACAGCAGCCTCTTAATTCCCCAAAAATGAAGCAAATATGTAGGTTAAACCAAACCAGACCTGTTTAGTGCAGCTGCCGGCCACCTTCCTGGGGGAAAAAAACCTCTAAGAGCTGGAGTTTTATTCTAAACCTCGCACATTTCCATGTGCTTCAGTCATTGCCTGGGTGCATGGTGTGTTTCTAGCCCCGAGGTCCGCCTCAGTACTCTCACCTCCCCATAAGATCGCAAACCGCCCCCTTTTCGGCCCGATTCTGAACAAACCCAAGCGACAGTGTGCCCTAAACCCTTTAGGTTTAGCTATTTCTAGCCATAAATGAATCAGTTGTCGGTTGGATAGCCTCAAATGTAGTTAATCATTAAAGAAATGTGACTGGGGTGCTTGGAACCCGTTATAGTAGGTCTGATCAGAGCTATTTAATATGTTGAATCGCCTTCCACCAACACCGGCACACTTCCAGTAAGGCTTGATAACATTTTAAACAATGTTAATAAAAACAGCAAATGGGAAACTGTTTTATGTTGTAATTGCTGTATAGCTTGTGTAAATATTAATTTTGTTATATCATATAGGATTGGGCCTTTTAAACACCATGTTCCGCTTGCATAAATGCGCATTATTTTCTGTAATCCTTATGATTAATTACGATTCTCGGTCATTTGTCTGCAAGGTTGTGTCTGATCGGCGCTCTTCTCCGTGATAACACCATGTTAGGAAGAACATGCCTGGAGTCCAGTTGCAAGGTTTGTAATTGAGTCCAGCTGCTTCCCTCGATACCAGCGCGCTGCCTCTATTTTGCCCGCATTTCTAAAAAATACTTTTTGTCGGAGAGGATATCTTAAAGAGGAGTAGATGTGACGGGGAAAATAGGAGAATGCTGCCAGCGGTTAATGGGGCGCTTCGCTGTGCGTGTGGCTGCCTTGAGCCGAGCTGACGGCACCTCGGGGATCTTATCTGCAAGTCGGGACATTTTGCCCTGCCGTTCATTCCTCGTCTGCTTTACATTGCTTCACAACGCAGTCTACGGCTCCATATTACATTTACACTAAAAAAACCCTTAAGGCATCTCCTAGTGTAGCAGTATACTTTTTCACTCTGCCCTTGAAAAGCTCACTTAAATGACGCCAGGGGAGTTAACAAGCGGAAGACAACATCCGCGAAAATACCGGCCGACTTATCGTTTTATGTTCACTCTTCCTTTTCCTTCTTCCAATTAAGGATCTAAAGAGACAAGCAGACGCCCGGCATTAGAGCCTGAACAGGGCGCCACTCCCTTGACCCGGAGAGGAGGCAGACCTCCGCGCTGTGAGGGAGGGCTGTGCCGGGGTTACACGCATACCGTACATAAGCGGCCCAGGTGCTGCTTCTCCAGAAGACTGCCTGGAAGGGGCACTAAGGAGGGGGGGGGGAGAGAAGACGAGTTGAAAGATTTCTATCCATCCAATTTCTGTAACTGCTTATCCTGTTCAGGCCCACGGGCATCAACCCATCGCAGGGCACAGTTACGGGCAATGTGGTAACTCCACTTAACCTTGGCATGCTTTCGTACAGCGGGGGTAAACCGGAGAACCCGGAGGATACCCCACAACGAAATGGGGAGAACATCGGAACTCCACGCCCATGGAGCCGTGGCAGAGACTGGAAGCCCTGCACCACCATGCCACACCTGAAGGCTATGTTTTGGGCTTTTTTCCAAACTGTGTATATTTGGACACAAGAGATTACGCAACATGTTACTTTAACTGCCTTCCTACTAGGAGGACTATAACGTGACATTGTATATTACACTTTTGTGCATCAGGTTTCTGTGGCAAGCTTTTTATATGGGGGTTATGCACAAGATGATAAATTAGAAAAACATGTCCAAACCTCAAATTTAGTCTTTTTTTCCAAATGAAGACTAATGAAATCTGTTTGTAACAGGAAAAGGTTTCATTTGGTAAATCATAAATCTTTTGACGTGACAGGATACATTACTTTGGGTTCATATTTAGTCATTTAGAGTAATGAAAGTCAGAGCATTCCTATCAAGCTTTGAAAAGCATAATTATGCTGCTGGATGTCCAAGGTGAAATACTCAATAATAATTAATACTTTATTTATCCCCATGGGGAAAATTCTCTTCCCACCTCCCCCAACTTCTCAATGAGAGCAAGCTTGGCTATGAAGGGCAGCCACCTCATGCAGTACCTAAGGAGCTGGGGCTTAAGGGCCTTACTTAAGGGCCCACAGCAGTGCTGACGCTGGGCTTGAACCAGTGACCTTCCAACGACAGACACAGAGGCTTAACCTGCTGAGCCACTCTCTGCCCCCAAAATGACAGAAAGAGAATCAATAAAATAGCAGGAACTGCAAAAGGAGAGACTCTCTATTCAGCTGATGTTTGGGCTCCACATACAAGCCAAGCAGACCATCCCGGGTGGTGTTTGCTCGCTGTCCCACGGCTGCACGTGTGCCTGCTTTCAGGGTCACCACAACAATGCAGAACGTGCAGACGCAGGGACGGGAATGTCACCTCTCAACCCTGACTGGCCCTTGTTAAAAGCCAAAAAAAAGCATGTGATGTAATTTGGTAAAATGGATGAGGTAGGGGGGGATTAGACTAATGAGGCACACTGCAGTATGGTTTGGACCCCCACCAGTGTCTGACTTCGAGCAGTGGTGACCATATTCTGTGTTGCCTCCGTGGCACAATTGGGGAGGGGCTTCAAAGCATGATACCGGCAGCTCTTTGAACCCCCCGACTGGCCCGATGCCAGGATGGCCGGGAATGCCTGACACACTGCTCAGGAACGCTGTCAAGAAACTGTGTGCTTACCAGGCAGTGACAGAAGGCAAGTAGGAGCCGTCTGTGGAGGGCCGCACAGGATTGTGGGAATGATACATCAGGCCTCAATGGCATGAAAGCCACCGCGGTGAGGAAGATGTGGTGTAAGTGTGCTGATAGACGCCCCCTGGTGGTGCTACGCATGTGATGCTGAATGCTCCCCCAACAAAGGAAAATGTCTGCAGTGTGTCACAGACACTGAGAGCATCTGAACAGGAGCCAGTGTCCCAGTTTAGAGTGGGCCTTGACACCAACTGGTCTTTGTTTGTCAACAAGGAACCTGATCTCAGAGACAGGTGAGTGAACAGCTGTCACGTCATGAGGCCAACAGTGAGAGTTTGGTATTCCGGGATGATTTTGGGGGGTGTCACAGGCCAGGACACAGCAACCACTGTGGGCCATGGTGCCAGGAAGGACCAAGGAAAATCCCCTAAATGAGGCAAGAGCCAACAGCACATACAACAGGCTTGAGAACCTAAAGATGATCTACCTCCATCATTTGGATCCTGAAATGGGTATAGTTTTGTTAAAGCTCCTCCCGTTTGTGTTAATGGTGGAGGTTTGCCTTTCTGCAATGAGCAATGATACAGGCACAATTTGTCCCAAACTTCAAAAAGAGGCCTCTCACTGTTGTTGTAACTGTCACAGAGGGGATTAAGTCAGATTCACACGTCAACTACCCACACCTCTATCTTTGCTGGTTAGAAAAGGGAATAACCACATTTAACTACCAAAAACTGTGGTTCACTAGCTTGCTCTTCTAGAGAAGTTTAACTCATTGCCTTGTTGATGTTATAAACCAGTTGTGGGGAACCTGATCCATGGAGAGCCGGTGTGGGTGCGGGTCTTTGGGAAGACCTCTCCATCAGCCAATAACAGTGCATCCCTGGGACAGGAGCTGAGAACCGCCGCTTTTTTATTGGCTGATTGAGAGGTCACCCCAAAATCGCACACCCATACCGACTCTCCTTGGATCAGGTTCCACCCCTGTTATAAGCTGTATGAGATTTTTCTCTTGGGATCCATTAAGTAAGGAATTGATGTCTGTGTTTGTACATGTCTAATCTATCCAATCGTCTCCAAGCCTCTGCCATCTTGGATGGTGTTCCACTGGCTTCTGGGGTCCCTGGCGCCCATACTTGTGTGTGAGAGGCTTGTGGGGGACGAGTGGGGGTTTGTGCGCCATCGTGGGACGTCCAGACTGCGCTTTCAGCTGCTAGAGCCGAGGCCTTTTGGTAAAAGGCATAAACAGCAATAATTTACTAAGAGCAGATGGGAAGAGATGACACGAAACGGTAAGCACACTGAAGTGTCTGGGAGGGTCCCTGTAGGGGGGCTACTTTAAAGATGAGGATTTATGTCTGACGAGGGGCACAGATGCAGCAGCCCCCCGCCCCCAGTGGCTGAAATGCAAACAAGCTGTAAATAAGTCAGGGGCTGTACACTGTGAGGGCAGCGGGTGCAGCACAGGAGAAGGGGAGTGGAAATGTATGATGGCGTGTTGGACAGGGCTGCCCCCCCCCCCCCAGAGACTCACCTCGGGTGCTTCTGCTTGGTGTGTCTCCTGTGGAGGGTTTTGTCTAAATGTTTCTTTTACCCCCCCACCCAGATGCACGCTCTTACCCCCCCAGCACAAGTCAAGATACACGGATTTCGTGACTGGAGAAGTGGGCCGAAGGACCTCGTGGGTGATGCAATAGAGTCTGGGTTAGTGTGGCAGGAAGCTGCGATGTAAAGCCCCCAGCTATAGGGGGCGCCAACACCTCAACATCCCGGCAGCAAACAGGCGCCACTTGGGTCGCGATTACCTCATTTGATGCGATGGATGTACTCGGCGATGCCGTGATAATTACAGCTTGTGAAAACCACTCGCTCATTTTTCCCCAGAAGAGAGGTGCTGCTTGATTCCAGCTGCACAGCACCTGGAGAGAGAGACATGCCCACAACTCCAGTCGGCCAAAAAAAAAAAAATAAGGCAAGAATGTCATGGAGGTGTGGGAAGCAATTTGCACAGCACTGGGTCACCAGGCAAGTGAAAACGGTGCCAGTCACTGGCTGACTCTCCATTCCCTGAAAGGCGTATTTGTAGATGTAGTGCAGATCCAGCACTGGGAAGAAATTAGAACCTATTTTGCTTGGAAGAAGAGCAATGATGACCCAGTACACTGCGATCTGTGAGACAAGGGGGCCCCGGGCCTGAGCACTTGTGGCACGGAAGCTCACGCAGCTCCCTTGTCAGCGCAGGGTTTTGGGCTTTTCCAGGAAGTTCTGACAGACTGCCAGGCACCAGGGGCTAAATCTGGAGATGGCAGGCCAAAAATCGAGAGGCATTAAGAGGCATTTGGATGGGAAGCAAATCCTCCATTTTTACCTATTCCAGAGACAGAAAATCTTCCATTTCCATCCTACAAAAGATCCTCCAAGAATCTCACCCATCCTGCTGCACAAAGAAGTATTTTAACGACACTCTGCATTTCGTAATTTCAGCTCCAGACATTTGTGCGTCTTGCACAAATAACAATAACGGTAACAATCACATTCCATATGTCGATTCCAAGGGACGGCCTTTGGCACGCTCTGCCTTAGCCGAATGTGTTCCTGGAAATCAATAATCTGCAGCTCCGTGTCATAGTCAAAGACAAAAATAATTTAAGCACCCTTGATCCCCGATCATAAAACTGAGACACAGAATTAAAAGTGGGAGGTGGTTGACCTGGCCAATAAAGGGAATGTAAATCAGGTGATGGACAGAAAAAATAAAAACATCCAGCAGCTCAAACAGAGGGCTGAGTAACTGGACCAAAAAACCACAGGGTAAAATTAGCCAGGTGTTAGCACCGTGTGGGATGGTGCCGACGCCCCCCTTCTCTGGGCTCGGCCTGGAACAGGTCAGCTGGTCCCGCACCTTTTGTCCTGCCCTCCGACTTTCTGTTTATAGCATAAGCCAAACGTAATTGAAATCAGGCCCACTGTTCTCAGACAGATATCCCCATAGGGAAAGGAGCCATCGAGTGACGTGGGATCCCGGCGTCTCGAATGTGTTCGTGATCCACCGGCCGTTCCTAGAGGCCAGAGAGATGCCCTCCTCACCACACGGCTGGGCCCTCCCATCTCCGTACCCCGTCAAAAAGGCTACGAGTCCACGTGCTGTGCCAAGGTGTCTGCCCAAAAACATGTGGCAAGGGAAGCCATTAGCAATCATGATCATAAGAGGACTAAAGACCGTGGAACAAGTGGTGTGACAAAACAGAAACCATACGAGGACATGATGAGTTTTTGGAAAAACATGTATTTTCATGTATCCAAGTCAGCCCACTGTTGACAGATGTACCAAGGCCTCATAAAAAAAAAGAAAAAAGCTTAAAAAGGAAAACAGCTATGATTTAGTGAGGAGAGCGCTAAAGAAACAGTATCCACAGCCTAGGAAGTACAGCGAAATCATAAACAGAACACGCAGAGGAAGTTGGTCCGGATCAAACTGCAACACTTTACTGTTAAATTAGAGAGTGCGGGGGCACTAGCAGAACGGCACCCTTTAAACGCAGAGCAGCAGTAATGATGCCGCTTTACATCCGGCTCGATAAACATTACAAAGGATTGCAACAGAACTCCGTCTTCTAGCAGTCTGTGGGTAATAACAGAAATGTACTCTCTGGCTCGGCTTCAGCGCGGCTCTGCTGCACCGGCTTACCTAGAACAGGACTAAGCCCTGCAGAAACACAGAGGATTTGCAGTCATTTCTTCTGGCCACAAAATCTGGAGAATATTATTTTAAAAAGACTCTGCTAAACTGGAGGGTTGTAATTCTGGTGCCTTTGTCAAGCCTTACTTTGGTACTTAGGTTTGCTTGAAATATGTAAATCATAGTGAAGCAACAGTTTTGGTGAGTAAAGTATAATTAAATATAAATATTGGTGACTCATTAAATGTACTTTAAATAAAAAAATCCATCCTTCAGCACTTCATTATAAAAGCTGACGTCTCCTCTGGCAGAAATATACTGTGAAGATGATTTTTCAAAAAATGCGACGGGATATAGTGCAGCCGGCAGCGTATTAGAACAGAAGAGGACGCCGTCTGCTCCCTCTGCTGGCCAGAACAGGAACTACAATGACGGATAAATCAGACATTAAAAAAAGACATTTAAAGTACTGCGTATATATTTTTTTATTGTTTATATTAAATCAAAGTTAAGCACTATAACATATCACAAACCAAATGCTTTGTGTATTAAAACTAATATCTGAAAAAGAAAGATTTAAATGACATTACAAAACACTAGTGGACAAGAAACATTCTTATTTAAATAATAGAACTGTACATTGTTTTAAAAGAAAACTAGAAACATAAGACACCG
This sequence comes from Petrocephalus schoutedeni, assembly GCA_026780765.1. NCBI lineage: Eukaryota > Metazoa > Chordata > Actinopteri > Osteoglossiformes > Mormyridae > Petrocephalus > Petrocephalus schoutedeni. Next base: position 5,736,376 of record JAODKL010000009.1, on the reverse strand, counting down.
TACAAAACGAGGGACAGAAAATTCCTTCTAGATCCAAATGGATGACGATACTACCAGCAATAATGAAAGATCATTGTAGCAACTGTGAGGATCCAGAGAAAGGAGACCAAAACAAGTAAGTGGAACGGCGCACTGCGAGCCACGGGGGAACCGGGGGTCAAAGTTCAGCAGAGTAAGGCGAGAGAAAGGGCGGGGAACAGAGCATGACCTCTGCCCGAGTCAGGGTGAGGGCCCTCAAAGAGGGAGAATAATTACTGTAAAGGTTTAACACAACATCAAATCGGAACAGGGTGGCATTAGGGGGTAAAGTTCCGCAACATGATTTGGCCTTAATAACGCTCTTTAACTGGGGGAAAGCGAAACTTCAGCTCAGCAGGCAGAAGCAGGCTGATGAACACAATCGTCAGTAAAACAGTGAATGAAGGGACAAGAAAATGAAAAGAAACCTCCCTTAGCGAGCCAGCAGCCTGCCTGCTAGCATCTGCTATCATGTCCTTGTTCTGGACACAGACTCACAGTGAAGACTGCAGCACCGACGGACAGTCTAACACAAAACCCCGCACACCTGTGAGGACAGGTAGGCACTGTGCTCTTGCTGCTCTCTCGATGGGCGTGCCTTAATTTCAGTTCAGTATTAACCCGTCTCATGTGACTTCAGAACTTGCTGAGAACAGCTCTGAATGATCATTTGTAAAACGATTAAGACAAATGGCTACTCCAATTATCTGCATACATTTTCCAGTGAAATAACAGGAATGTCACGCTGTAAACAAGCCTTCTGAAGTCCCAACCGGCCTGCCCGTTTACAGCCCAATCCAATGAGTTAGGTTTTTGATTATTTCTTTAATCCCTTCAGTGCAAAAATGGGTTCTACATCAATAAGCAAGATCAATGAATGAGACCCTTAATGGGGGACACAGTAGTGACAGAACTGACCTAACAGACAGTGGGCACCAGGAGGCGCTGAAGAGCTACATCTCCAAGATTAAAAAATGACCTACATAAAAAGGTTTCTAATATAATCCTCATAATAGTAACCCTTTAACTCCATTTATTTGACTTAATTAAAGTTATTAAGCCCAAAGTCACACAAAGTTGCTCCCACAGTATGGGGGGGATAAATAAACTGGTTTTATTGGAAACCATCCATTTTTTTTCTTGCTGTAAATCGGGACTTTCACATTATATTGAAAACTGGCAGGCAGACCATCTCTCTGATCCCAAGAGGACAGGGAGGCGATGGTGCGATATTACATACTGAACAGTGTGTGTGTGTGTGTGTGATGCGGTGTAAGCAGGGCCACCGCGGCCATGTAAAAATCTGAAATATATATGGTATACAGATAGATAAATTCTAATAGCATAAGGAGTAAAATCGCTTAGTTGGGGGTATAAGTCCTTCCTGCCCCCCAGCGCGCAGTGCCTCTCTCATGCATAGCAAAGTTTGCAGCCTCCCGGCACAGCGAGTCTGGGGGAGAGTCACACCTGCTCAGAGTAGACAAGCAGACGACACAGAATTAAAAGAAGTTCCTTTAAATTGTTATATCAAAACTGCCCTAGAAACTCCAAGAAAACACTAGGTATCTTGTTTTTTCATTTTTCCATTGTAAACAGCTTGCCCTTTTTTTTTGCCGGTTGTAAAAATACATTCGAAGCAGACTGTGAAGGTTTCACAGGCAGACATCTCTAACAAAATATATATGCAAAAATAACGCTTTGTACAGAAATAGCCTTTTCCCACTTGCAAATGATTGTTTTTTTTTTTTGCCTCCTCTCGTTGTGAAATTAGAAATTATTTTTACCTGGGACTTAGAAAAAGAATGGCTGTTGGCTCTAATTTCTTTTGCAGATCTTAGCATGCAGGCCTAAGTATGACCTCCAAGCTCGATTCGGGTCCCGCTTTGCTGCTGCTGGCGTGGTTAAGAGTGATTGTGCCCGCGGGCTGCCGGGACGCGTGGCTGACGTCCATTCCGCTCCTCGGCAACGGTCCAGTGACGCGTCGATTCGCGAGATATTTTCTACACGGGTTCAGCCAGCAGGGGGCAGGACAGGTTATGCGAGAGGGCGGCTTGGGTGCAGCAGAGCTCTCAGCACGCGACGTGGCTGTTACTTTAGAAGTATGAGAAGTACTGAGACGCCGTGTCCCATGATCGAGCAGCACCAGGGCAGCTCCATGGGGCCATTCCTCTGCCTGCGTGTGTTTACAGGGGGGGACACAGACCTCACCAGGGGCCCCGGACGGCTCCATCCAAATTAAATACGGCAGGGATCAAACTGCCAGAACAGAGGGCTGGGGCCAGTTAAGCTGCTGGGTAGCGTGTCGACGCACTAACCCACACACTGAGCGGATCACACAGAGATTCTTTCACAGAGCAGCTCCGCCGTCACACACGGAAGCGTGGGACTTCAGAGGCGGTCACTGCGGAAGGTGTCTTCCACGGAGGGGTCGGGCAGGACCATGTCCGGGTCGCTCAACATGCTGAGCCCGTCCAGGCTGAGCGGCTCGATCCGCAATTCGTCCTCCAGCGGGAAGCCGCCCTCCGAGTCGAAGCACTCCGGCACGCCTGACAGAACGCTGCTGATGTCCTTGGACTGGCTCGGGTTCGAGTCGTCTGAAGGGGGGGACACAAGGGGACACAGCCGGGGGAAAGTGGGCTAACATGGTCGGTGGATGACCGCCCGTGATAATCCCCTCTGTAAGGCAGTGTTACCCAACCCAGTCCTCGGGGAACACCGGACAGTCCACGTTTTTGCTTCCACTCAGCTCCCAGCGCACCTGTACCAGGTATTCGGTGTTCCTGATTGGCTGAGAGCTGGGAGGGAACAAAAACATGGACTGTCTGGTGTTCCCTGAGAACTGGGTTGGGAAACACTGCTCTAAGGGGTTTCGAAGCCTCCCATTGCTTCCAAAGTTGCTTTTAATCATCTTAAAAGGGGCCCTATTATGCTTTTCCGGTTTTACCCCTTCCTTCAGTGTGCTATATAGCTTTATGTGCATGTAAACAGTCTGCAAAGTGTTAAGGCCCAATGTACACACCAAAGGGAGTAACTCTCACCACAGGAACCACTCTTCTCTAATCTGCCCGGAAGGGTTGGGTGGAATTCCAGTCCTTACTTCTGTGACACAAGGTGCTTTCACACTAAAGTTCCGGATCATGGTCCCAGTTTACCAGTCCCTGGGCTGTCTGTGCTTGGGTGTCACGTTCACAACGGGAACCCGGGACCTTAATTCTAAAGCATCAGAGCCTCAAAAAGCTCCCATAATTTCATGAAATTACGCTGCCACACCAAAGCGAGGGAAGATAAGCAAGTTTCATTTTGTTGCTGAGGGGTTCGCTCACGGTCAAAACAGGATGCAGTCTTCCATTTATATTTTACTTAAAATCTTATATAATGACCTGCAATGTATCTATGTAAGCAAAAATTGTTTTACTTGATCCCTTAAATGAAACTGGGGTACAAAAATAACTCCATCTGCTCAATTTTTTTTTCTGCATTTCTGTGTAACTTCCATGTTAGAGCCGGCGTTTGTGATGAACCAATCAACAAGTTATTGCTGTAAGCGCCTCCCCAGTAGTTTGTGTTCAAACGACAACTACCTAGTCTGGAGTAGGTACTAAAAAAAGGTTCTAGAACTGCCTCTGAGGAACTACAATCAAGTTCCTGTGGTGTGAATGCGACAAAAGCCCCTGGTTCCGGAAAAAACGTTCTGGTTTCAGAAAAAAAGTTATGGCGATGTGAAAGCACCAGTGGTGAGGTTACCTTGCTAACACAATACTTATTGGCTGCATGCCTGCAAGAATCTGTTTGCCAACTGCAAAACTGGGATGGAACATGTAGGGAAAGCTGACCAATCAGGGCACGATGGGGGTGGGGCTTAAAGCTCTAGCAGAGCATTGCAGACAGACTGTGAGACTGTATTTGGAACACTGAAGCATGTAAATCTATTCTTGTAGACCCCAAAAATAAATTACGAACAGTAAAACAGTGGAAAATAAGCATAATAGGGTCCCTTTAAAGGATGCCTCCCTGTCCATCCAACAGGCCCAGGCCTCGCCTCCATACCTGTCAGGATGATGTTGGGCACGCCTCCACCACAGTTGGAGTAAAGCATGTTCTGCCTGCTCTGCAGCGACTCCTGCAGGTTGCTATGGCCACTGTCCAAACCCATCAGGGCTGCCTGGGAGTAGTAAATGCCGGAGGCGGGGTCCAGGCAGGAAGCGCCTCCCACAGGGCCCATCCCACAGTCAAGCATGCTAAACTGGTCAAGCTGCGGAGGAAACAGCCCAGGTTTAGGGTCCATCCCAGAGCATGGCGCCGAGACGGGGGTGAGAAGGCCACCCACCTGATAGGACAGAGCCTTGGACTGGGACTGGCGGCCAGGGCCCTGTGGCTCCATGAAGGGGTCGCTGTAGAAGCTCGCCATGTTATTCTGCTGCTGGGACCAGAGCTCCGGGTTAAGCGTGCGGCCATGAGGAGCGTAACGCGGCAACTGGTGAGGGCCTCAGGTAAAACCATTCGTTACATTTCTGGTCTCTATTGGCACTTTTCCTCAGCCACCAAGAACATTATGTATATTATTCGTTATTAACAGTATCGCACATCACGATGCATTGATGCATTCCCGATAACTCTGAACTTGAAAATTTCCGACCTCCTACTTAAGGTACTGCAGAACAGAGGAACGCGATGGATTCAAATTTGCAAATTTACGCAAGCTGATGCTCCTCCCTCTAGCACCTGGTCGGCGATTCTCACAAACTTGCTGGCAGAAACCAGCACATCGTGATAAAATCGGTTTTACTTTGCCGTCACTCCCCAAACCGAGCCGACCTTTCTGCAGTAGATAACCACAGCGAACCGGAACTGCGCTCTGACTAGTTCCTCTCTGCGGTACGGCCCGGTTCCTGTGCGCCTGTGCAAAGCAGGATGATAGGAGGCCCCTGGGGCCTGTTACATTCTCTACCCGAGTGCCCGGGCCTTTTTTCGGGGGGATGGAACTCACGCTGCTGGAGTTGTAGTCCAGCTGGAGGTTGGCCAGTGGCGTCAGGGCCTGTGGGAGGCGCTGTGAACTCTGCTGCACCGCCGAGTGGGACTGTGTGTACATGGGGTAGGGGGGGGGTGGCTCCATGGGCAGCCGGCTGGTGTCCAAGGCAACACCCTGGGGACGGCGAGAAGGTAAACAACGGGTGGGTGGGCGGGCATTAGCAGCAGCACCGAGCGCCCGCTGCCGCACAGGAAGCATGGGGGCTCACCTGGGTGATGGGGGACAGGGACGGGGACATGGTGGGGGACAGAGGCTTGCCCAGGCTCCTGCGTGGCTCTGAGCCAGGGGACAGGGTGAGGGGGCTGATGGGGGCTGGCCGGCGCCGAGGCGAGCTGTTCAGGGCCCCTGGGGGGGAGCCAGACAGCGAGGAGAGCCGCAGGGATGAGTGGATGGAGGGATTACTCAGGGAGGATGAGAGACCTGCAGCACGGGGACAGGGGTACGAAGTGAGGGAGAGAAACTGAAGGCAGAGCTGACAGACAGACATATTTGTATCCATATCTTTGTGGGGACCCTTCATTCATTTCTATAGGAAAAACCTTGATTCCACCAATGTGAACCGTAACCCCTACCCAGAAATCTGGTCCCCGTGACGAAAGAAAAAAAAAACAAACATGTGCACAGACAAAGAATCACAGTGTGTCAATCTTGAAATACTCTACCCTGATCAGAGCAGCGCCGTGCAGTGAGATAATCCCACTATTGCTACGGCAACAGGGGAGAGAGCCAGC
>JAODKL010000009.1:5709259-5727849 GCA_026780765.1 Petrocephalus schoutedeni | reverse complement strand
ACTCACAGAAGCATCGGGGCTGTGAAAGGTAGGCGGAGCCTCCAGGCGGGGCGTCTGATGCCGGCTGTAAGGCGCTGGAGAGAAAGAGAGAGAGGACAGCTTTGTTAGCCGCCCAGGCAAAAGAGCCTCCATTCTGCTCCTGCCCCCTGCCCTCCTGCACGGACGGCTCTGTGCCAGTGCCCCCACCTCCCCTTTGGCTCAGAGAGAGGAAACGCCTGCAAGACAGAAGGCTGGTGCCTATGTGACCCTGAAGAGAGGCGAATTAAGGAAGGATGCTGGGAGAAAACGCAACCTGAAGGTAGTGCCCCCCCCCCCCCAAAATCACCACCATTCATGCCGACATCGCGCACTAATGCCTCGCCCGGATCTTCACTCGACATCCTGTTTAAATCTGCTGCCTAAACAAACAGCCGTAATCCATTACGAAGCCTCCATCTCCACTCCCACCTTGACACTGACATCAGCCTGTGCTCAACAATGTACTGCACAGTGAAAACAGATGGGGGCGTAGCGGTAAAAGGCGCATAAACTCACATCCGGGGGGGGGTCCACACACAGCACTCCATTCCAAATCGGACAGCCTTACAGAGAATTAGCATGCAGCTATGTTCCTGCCGACGCCCGGCGCCAAGCCCTTACTCACCGTTACGTTGGGGGGGCGCCCGGCCAAACTGCTGCTCTGGCCCAAACGGGTCTTGAGGTGTGGGGTTCATGGCGCTCGTGTGGAGGGCGGAGTCAGAGTTTGTCCTGGGGGGAGCGGGAGAGATATGGGGGCGGCAGTGAGAGGCAGGCAGTGCGCTGACATCACAGGGACCCCATGGGGGGGGGGGGGGGGGGGGCGTGTGTCCGTGAGCCGTGTCTGTACTGCTCAGCCACGTCACATCACAGAGACCCCACGGGGGGACGCGTGTCTGTACTGCTCAGCCACGTCACATCACAGAGACCCCACGGGGGGGGCCATGTGTCCATAAGCTGTCTGTACTGCTCAGCCACGTCACATCACAGAGACCCCACGGGGGGGCCATGTGTCCATAAGCTGTCTGTACTGCTCAGCCACGTCACATCACAGAGACCCCATGGGGGGACGCGTGTCTGTACTGCTCAGCCACGTCACATCACCGAGACCCCATGGGGGGACGCGTGTCTGTACTGCTCAGCCACGTCACATCACAGAGACCCCATGGGGGGGGCGCGTGTCTGTACTGCTCAGCCATGTCACATCACAGAGACCCCATGGGGGGCAATGTGTCCATAAGCTGTCTGTTCTGCTCAGCCACATCACATCACAGAGACCCCGTGGGGGGACGTGTGTCTGTACTGCTCAGCCACATCATATCACAGAGACCCTGTGGGGGGCCGCGTGTCTGTACTGCTCAGCCAAGTTACATCACAGGCTCCACAGCAACAGAGGGAGGTATGTCAGTGTGATTTGTCCAACGATAAAGCAGCTGGGTAATTCCACCTGCTGCAGTAGGTTAAAGAGCATCTCATCCACCATCAGAGAACAGAACAGGATGTGAGGCTGAGCACCATACCAGTGTGTCATGTGACCTTACCCTGGCCATGTCATTGTTTCAGTCAAAGAAGAGAGACTGAGACACTGAGAACAACAAACCAAAACGAGGAGGAAGAGAGTGCAGAATGAAAGGAGTATCAAATGGAGAGAAAGAAACGGAGGAGGGACCGTTCGTAGGCTGGGGTCAGAGGTCACCTGTTGAGCTGCGACATTAATCTAAATCCATGCCGTTTCTCTTCGCTCCAGGGTTGCTGATCCCTTTGGAAATGGAAACACCAGTTTACAACCATGAGTGGACCACAGCGCCGCCCTGGTGGGGGGTTAGTAGAGGAGGCGAGCTGAGAGGACAGGCTGAAAAGGACGGAGGTGAGGAGCCAGCTGGGTGCCAGAGCGGGAGATTGGGGCAGCAGTATGCCAGTGGAGAAGGGCACGGAGGCGCCAGCCAGCCTCAGGTAGGCCTGAGGATACGGAGCAGCTGGCGAAGGAGACCATCTGACAGCATTGTTACTGTAAACAAAACAGCATGTCACACGAAACATGTGACAGAGAAATTTTAAATGGCCAAGTATATCCAGAGAAGACACGCCCCTTGCATAGAAGTCAGAAGGGCCTGCGCTCCAAGAGGTACAAGCAGCGATCCTTGGGGGAGCGGTGCAGACATGTCATAGTCCCCCCCCGACCGCACACTTCCTGGCCAGCGTGTACCTGGCCCTGCACACTCACAGAGTGGCCCTCCAGAGGGGCCTTGGAGTAACCCTACAGAGGCCCTGAAAGCTGGCCGAGGGCGGGGCTCTCCAGCAGTAGGCAGCGGCTGCTTTGATGGGAGACGCCCCCCCCACCCAGGTCCACGGAGATGAAAGGCCGACCTCTTGAATGATTTTGGCCTTTTGCGGCCAATGGCGGCTTTGATATCCTGGGGCCGCTCTGACCCCCCCCCCCCCCCCCCCCCCCCCCGCTGCCACATTCTCATACCTCTGTCGATTCAGACCGCGTGACTACACATATGGCTGCTCACACTGGTGTACAGGCAGCCCACGGGACAAACCCGCAAGGACGAAAACACAGGACAGCTAGCTGATTAACGTGTGGGCCCAGCGCGGGTGAAGGGCTATCTGCGGCCCGGGGGGTGCTGGGGGGGGTGGGGGAGCGTGGGACCGCAAAAGCGGCGCTGACCCCAGGCTGCCAATGCGGGCCAGCTGCACTCCACAGGGACAAGCCCGCGGACTCTGGGCGGGCCGGTCCACCCAGTCGCCGGGACAGGGGGCGTGGGCCTTGTGGGAAGAAGCGAGGAAAACACATGGTCCCAGCGGAGCCTGTATGGTCCCCTCTGCTTCCCAAAGAGGGACACGCTGCTCCAAAAACAAGAGTGTGGGATCATTTGTCAGCGCAGGCCGATGGACGGGCGCTACACTGAGCCAGAGGCAGCTCGGCACACTGTGCCATGGCGACGGGAGCCTCCAGGAGGCGCCTTGGCCACCCCACATCACAATAATAAAACCCAATCTGAAGGTGTGCTGAGGGCCCCCCGAAAAATGTAACAGTCCCCTGATGGTCGACCTAATCAAAATCTTCTGCAGGTGCCACTGCTCTCCAGGTCTGGATGGTCTGTTGAGCTACACAGAGTGCACAGGGCTCTGTGCATGCACTCGTGCACACCCACGTGCATGCACGCGTGCGCACACACGCACCTCCTCTGCCTTTAGCTACGCTAACAGCAACCAAACTGCAGTGTATATTATGCCTCCAATAAACCCTTTAAGATGGGCCACATGAGAGCAAACCTTGCTAGGATCTGCTCGGGTGACATTTTAGCAAACTGCTCCCAGTGTTTCTGAGGGCAACATCACAAGGGCAGGAGCCTCCAATGGACGCAGACACAGCGACCGGGAAACGACAAGGGGAGGTGGAGAGACAAGCAGATGCTAAGCACGTCTCCATCACAGACGGGCCTGGCTCCCCTGAGCGACCAGCTCTGGACCGTGAGCACGGTCTGTTCTGGGACACCGGATCAGTGAAGGTGCAAAGGGGGGGTTAGTACCACAGGGTGGGGCGGGTAGCAGTGTCTGCAGAGTGCTGTCATTCTCAGGAAAGAGCAGGTTAAAATCAGAGAGAAATGCTCCTCATTAGTACAGGGATTCACCAGGACCGCTGGCACCTCAAGACCCAGAAAGAGCAAAGATACATGATTCATACAAAATATTCACAGAGGTCGATGAAGTCTAGGCAAGACACATATAAAAAAATAACTCCTCCAAGCCCATAATTTTCAACCCATCATTAGAAATCACAAGACAATCTGGACTGAAATCTGTGGTCACATAAAAGGCGGGGAAAAGAGGGGAGAGAAAAAAAAATAATAATAATAATAAGGTTTTTGTTCTGCAGGAAGGTGTCTGAGGGAGAAATGGAAGAATCACTGACTGCCAGGAGGTGGAAGAGCGAGGGGCTGCAGCTAACGCACTCGCACCGCCCCCCTCTGTGGCGCTGGAAGACATTTCTGGACGGTCCTGACATGTTTGCGACTAAAAAGCCTAAAAATGTAGCAGCGATTGATTATATTCCATGACATAATTATTCAGGTGGGTGGCAGAGAGGTAAAAACACGTGTCATGCATGGACCTGAGCTCGGGGGCAGACGGCCGCGGTAAATGGCGGTGTGACCAGGCGCTCTGTTTGGCAAGCCGTATGTAAACACGGCCCCGTCCTGTTTTGCTACACGGCTGCCTGTGCGTGCCCCACCCCCAAACCAGCCTGTATCAGAGAGGAGCTCATTACTGGTTGTTCAGGTCTGTCCCTCGTAAAAACGTGATAATGGCTCCTTCAATAAACGCTTAAGCAGGCACAGCCCGTGATTTTGCTTCCCCCCCCCATCAGATTGTAGCTGTAGGTCTCAGAGACACCCGGAAGAGTCCGTGCCAAATTATTCACATGGGGAGCACATGCTGATGACATCACCCTGCAAACGTACTCATCTACCATGCCACATTCACTGAGGACAGAAAAAAAACAAAACAGCTCAGCCAAACCCATCCGGACGGCCCAGGAGAGGCCTGCGCCTACTCAGGGGACTTGTTTCCCTGAACTTTCCAGAGTATGACCACAGGCGTGCCAGGATCCCACTGTTTCTCATAAACGTGAGGGGGTTCCTACACACTGTGCCTATCTCACAGCCGGGGGAGGGGGTACTCACCTTCTCCAGCTGTTGTCCGGAGGAGGAGATAGGTATGCATTTCCGTAGGGGGAGCTCTCCACGTCACACGGTTAAGGAAAGGACTTCAGGCGAGGCCTGGACCTCGTAGCAGTGACTCCGCCCATTAACACTACCAACATGTGATTAAAAGCTCTAATCCACACCCTTCAGTATATTTTACTTAAATCCAGGTAATCACCTTGCATGTAATATTAAGACACAGTAAACAATAATAAACAGCTTTTAAGCTAACAAGTAAAGACCAGCCATCACTCCATTCCATTCACATCAACACCTATATGAAGAACTAACCAGCTGCTAACTAACCAGACGAAGCATATTAATCTCCCAGTGAGTCAACATCTTTTGCTATTTAAGGCAGCTAGAGTACTCGACTGGCTGTTACACAGCGATGGATTACTACCGGGACAAAACTCTGTCCAAGGTATGACAGCTGTGTCAAATCAAACCTCAGAAGAAACCAAACAACTGTTATAATTCGCATTTTATAAATAAATTCTTTATCTGTAACATTCCAATGTTCAAGAGAATGAGTTTCCAGTTCATCCTGCATTAAGTGTATTTTCTGGAATTTCTTGTGATTATATTTGTCTGGAATGTATTTTTCCATTATTATATTTCAGCCATCTCTGGTCTGGGGGTTACAATGCTGGGATCTGCATCACATTTTGGGCTAAAACACAGAACCTTACTGAAAGTAGGAGATCTGCATGGCATACAAGAGCTAGAAGTGGAAAAACCTCCAGCATGTAGATCTGACCGCAGCCACTGAACACATCCATCGAACAATCAAGCAAGACACGGGCTTGCTATCAATCCCTCATGGCTGTCCGAGATTAGTTACTCGCATTACATAGAAGACACTGGAGGAAGCGAGAGGGCGGAAAAACCGTCCGGCACTCTCACCGTTAAACATCTGCCGGGTCTCGGAAAGTGAAGTCATTTGGGCCAAAGCTGCTAGAAGGCTTGACGGGGACTTTTCACTGGGAGACTGGGCGAGCACACAGCCAGGGGACGTTTAAAAGCGAGGGATGTGCGTTTAAAAGCGAGGGATGTGCGTTTAAAAAAGAAAAAGGAAAAAAAGGAAAAAAAAACCCTTTTGGTTTTTCAAAGCGCCGTCTGAGCAGATGCTACGACTGCCTGAAAGGGGAGTTTCTCGGGGAGGAGGGGGAAAAACAGACACACGCATGCAGAAACGCAGAGGGCCTACAAAGAGCCACACAGCAGCTGGCACACGCGCGCGCACACACACACACACACGCGCACACACACAAAGACGCTTAGACAGCTGACACCACTGCCAGACATGATGACACGTGGATTCTAATAGATAAAGGCAGAAGTCCCGGATTAGGCGAGGAGACGTCCTTGGTGTTAAGGAGCCTCGGGCTGCTAACGTTGGGGGAGACGCCGCGGCCCAGCCTCACCGCCACGACGGAACCACGGCATGCCTGGCATTCGGGGACCTGCACATGCCGGAGGCGGCCACCGTGTCCGGCCTCCCCGAGGTTTGTATGGCTAACGTGATTAGTGAAAAGACAAGCCAGGGCCATCAGCGGTGTCTGCTGCTTAAGACACAGAGGCCAAATCAGATTGCAGCCTGAGGCGGTCATGAAGCCTTCCTCTCCCAGCAGGAGCAGCAAACGGGGCTGAATCGGGGCTCTATACACATTAACACGAGTAGCCATCATTTGGTCCTGTTACCATTGGGAGCTTACCATGTGACCGTATGGCACATTAATGATCCTGCTTCAATGTTCCCAGTGGTGAATTCCCCTCAACGATGAGAAAACCGGGAAGGAACCCCAGGGCCACCCTACTTCCATTCACGTTTCTAACAAATAAGGCCCCCAGTAACGAGCCTCCAGTGTAAATCCGACACCCCCTCCAGAGAGCCTCACGTTTGCAAAAGGGGGAAACCCCTCCCACCAGTCTGGTCATGAATACAGCCATACCATTGACTTAGAGGCAGGAATGAGGAAGGCCAGCCTAGATGTATAACCAAAAAGAGGAAACAACGAACAATCATCTACGAGATGAGTAACAAGGGAACCACATCCCAAACCACAACAAACAACATTAAACAAACCGCGGTTTATTTCAGGACATGGTCCCAGCCAATGAGAGAAGCCAGCCATTCTGAATTCCACCACTTCCTCTTGAAGCTCTACAGCAGGGGTCTCCAACTCCAGTCCTGGAGAGCTACTACCCAGGAGGTTTTCTGGGACTTACCTGAGAACAGCTGTGGCTCATCAGAGGCCCAGTAGGACAGTAAACCTCCTGGGTAATAGCTCTCCAGGACCAGAGTTGGAGACCCCTGCTCTACAGGCTTCTTGGAGTGCAGAGCGCAGGATCACTCTGCTCTACACACAGAGAGGGGAAGAATGCTTACCCCGAGCAGCCCATGTGCGTCCTGCTGACTTTTTGTACCTGGGTATGCCACTCTCCTTACATAAGCCCAAGGGCATCCCACATGCTCAAATCTACTACAGCAGACAGGTTAACCCCTGATGCTTGGCCTCTTAGTTGGGCTTCCTGTAAAAACAGACAGTGAAACGCCACGGGAGCGCAGACAGATTAGACGGCCTCTCTGACCTGCCCGTATCGTGCTCAGCCCTTCAGCAGTTAACTTGCCCAGGGAAATCGTAACTCTCACAGCAGGACGATGCAAAAAAGGAAAACGGAGACAGACTCCCGCTGTGAAAAGGCTTGGCCATGCTAAAGCCCAGGCTAGCTCAACAAGACAGCATGATCGAGTTTAACATTTTTACGTAAACAAGCGAGCAGTAATGAATAAATGAATACCATTTCAAAACCCCACTTCTCTCATACAAGCCTTAAAAAAAAAAAAGAACATCCTGATGCATTTCCAGAGGTGACAGACCATCTTTAGCAAATAAACCTCCAGCTGATTGGGCTGTAACGGAGCCGCAGGGGCTCCGTTACAGCCTCTCCCGACCGGGCTTCTGAAAGGATATCTGCCGGCCATGCTTATCCATGGGCCTGCGGTGAGGCGAGTTCACCCGGTTCCTCTCTCTGTGGACCCTCTCCACGAGGCCGTGGTGCCGGGTGCCCCGCACGACGTCCGGGCTCGTGGGGAACGTGCCCTGGGGAGCGGGTTTGCAGGTGGGTGGGGGGGGAGAGAGAGAGAGAGAAAGAGCACGGATTGTCAGGCCCACAATTTGTCACACAAGCCACTGACTCCGCCCACATCATATAGCTTCTCCCAACACCATATTCTCCCAACATCTCTTTCTTTTTGTTTTAATGGAGCGAGACAGCATACAGCATTCAGAACCAGCAAGACAGGGTCATTGTCTCGAGATAAGAAGCGTAACTAAGCCAGGTGGGGCTATGGATGTGTCCTACGGTGGGCCGCACCATGCTCCATCTGGATCCTGCCAGCTATCATCTTTCGGGGATGGCTGGGCCGCTGCGCCTCCTCAAAGAGCCATTATCCACGAGGCCTTTCATCAAAAGCACTTTCCGTTTACACACCAGGATCACGTCCAGCAGGCAGCCAAGCGAGCCCAGCCCTACGGTCATGGGCGCACACTAGCCCGGGGTATCAAATTCATACCCGAGGGCGAACTGTTAACTTTTGTCTAAAGGTTGAAGGGAGTGCGAGTTAAGATCTCACGTCGAGCCCCCTTGGGTGGAGCGGCTCAACAGCAGAACCTGGGCTCCCACGTTCCCGAAGAGGGGTCCCAGCTACCCTCTCTTTGCAGACGTCATTCATATTGCACACAGGCACAAATAACTTAAAACACTGCTGAGCCACAACTGCAAAGCATATCATCACTTTCCGAGGAAAAACACATTTCCAAAAATCTGTTATTTCAGGCCTTAAAAACACACATTCTCAGAAATTGCGTTACAAAATGAACCTAAAACAACATAATGAGATTCTCTTAGCACAACAAACAGAAACTTCTCCTTACACAGCTATCAGTGAAGTTAATTTTTTTAAATGGACTGTTTTCAGCAAGGCAAATAAATCAGAATACAAGATACAAACTAATTTCACTTTATGTTCAAAATTAGCAAAAATGTTAGTTATCTAGCTATCAACGTTACATTGTTAAAATTAGCTAAAGTACTGCATACAAACAACCACCATGAATACAAATGTTAAGTAGTATAACTATATATACTAGTTAAAGAGATCAAGAAACATCTCATTGATCAATTAGATGTCATGCGCCATCAGCAAATAGAGGAGAATGCCATATTTCTTCCATAGTAAAAAAAATAAATTAAAAAATTTTCATTGGACATCAACAATATACAACAACTGCATTTATATGTCATCAGCAGACACAGGATATCTGTTCTATTCTGCAGCAAAAGCTGTTTGAAAGATCACCACTTGTTAAACCAAGTAACCAAATTCTTTACAGATTATCAGTAAGTATTGAATAACAGTCTCAGCATGGCCTGGGTGGCCCTTGAACAGGCCGCCCTGATTGGTCCAAGCCCTCCTTGTGCCAGAAAAAGCCTGGCTCACCTGGAAGTCCGTGCTGACGGTGCCGATCTGATTGACGTTGGGCAGCGAGCCGCCATAGTACTGTGTCCGAGTCTGAGACAGGCGAAGCTGCTGGATTTTCTGGAACTGAACCTATTGGGGGGGGGGGGACAAAATTCATCCACATTTAATTTGATTTTACCATTTACAGTTAATATCAAAATCACATTTCCTACAGTAGTTAAGCCCAAGTGTATTTGATGTTAAATATCAGCATTAAAAATCAATATTAAAATGAACTGGTTTGAATCATTACACTAAAGTGTTTATGGACAATCTGTGGTAGTGGGAATACACACTGTGGGACAGCTATAAGAGAGGGACTGGGGAGATGAGGGGAGGAGACCGGCTTGGGGGTTTGCCAGTTACACCCCTGGGAAAGGACTTGGTATTTTGGTGGCAATCGGGACACAGAGACAGGTTATTTATGGCCCATGGGTGCATTCGGAGGATCACAAAGACATTCGCTTTGAACATCAGCCCCAAAACTGCCTAAGCCATACATTGGGACAACTCCAGCGCTCCAAACCCCCTCAGAGGTCCGTCGGAAGACAGCTTGTTCTCGGAAACTGTCCCGACAATCAGTCCGCCTCAGGAACAGGCAAATCTGGGAGGCGTTACCTTCTTCCAACACCCAAAGAAAAACTACTTGAATCTCAAAGTCTTCCCTCATCCAGGGAAGACTTTAAAGCTGCAGAGCTGTTGCATGAAGCAGCTCTGCCAGTTTCTTTTTCCTGTTGATTAGCATATAAGCCGCAAAGGTACAGGCCTTCATTCAGCAGACGCATTCATCCTAACACCTTCGACAGCGAGATTCTTGACTGTACGGCACAGTGGTTCTGAAACAAAGGGAGCATTTCCGTTTCTAAAACCTTCCTGTCTCTGATTACTCAACACTGGCTTCCTTTCTGATGGAAATGTGCCAGAGAGCCACCTGATACGGACCAAAGCTCCACCCACCCCTTTCACAGCTCAACCTCACGATCTGGCTTTCCCACCAAGCTGCCCATTGGACCCACATCGGTCCAAGTGCCACCTCCCCTGGTATTTATATATGTATTTTTTTGGTTCACCCTATAATGTATGGATGGACAAGCGTGTGAGGGGGCCCTATACTGGAAACCACCCGCCATGCCAAATGATATGGGCAGGGCCCACGACTCTGCTGAGGCTCCTTCGAATGGAAAGGGTGGGATTACAGACTGCGCACCTGCCAGGAAGCTCTCAAATTTTTCCAAGCTTTCCGATTTGTATCCTTGCAAATCCCCAGTGGCCGGCATCCTTCCAATTTAAAAAAAGGCAAAGGGAAGAGATTGCTGTGGTGATCTTGGCAAGGGATCTCGTTCCCATGAACTAGAGGGAAAAACCCGGCAGGGACAGCGCGGCCCAGAGTAAGGCTTACAGCGTGTGCTGCTCGCTAATGGTCAACCATGTTGTACGGCAGGCCCACACGTTTGTGGTTTTAAAAATGCTTCCTCTTCCAAACACAGCATTGATCTCATCTCAAGACAAATCAGTTTAGCAGGTCACCGGCTCACTCAAATATAAAAGTATACCAAGTATAAAAGGTAACATGGATAGCAAGTCATAAATTCGATAGAATGCTATGGATTTTGATTGAGCTCATCTAAACAGAAGTCTACAGGAAACCCAAGCAGTAAAAACTTAGGTAGAAAAACTAAAAACGAGCACATGGTTGTTCCTATAAGGAGCACCAGTCTAAAAGCATGAAGTCCATCAAGAATCTTGCTGGTTTATTATGCCAATATGGATCTAACACGGAGATCAGCTGTAGGGTCCACGACATCTCCAACCATGGATTGGGCTTGGTGCTCAGAACAGGCACGGGAACAAGAAATGAGGGGCACAGCCAAGAGAGGGGGTCTCGAGAAACACCCTCTCACTTCACAGGCGAGGGAGGGCAAAGTCTCATAAAAGTCAAAAAGGGCCACAGAATGGGCCTCTGGACGGCCGAGTCCCTCACGAAGCCTTGTGGGGTTTCTTTTGAAAATGAGATAAATGCTCGTCAGAAAGCCATGAATGCATCCCTTAACCCGAAAGAAGAGAGAAAATAAACCTTGCATAGTCAGGCAGACAGAATTTACTGTATTACTTTGCCAAACCTCGGGGAAAAAAAAAAGAAAAAAAATTTTTTTAAAGCCGAGAAGTTCATTTAATTCGTCTTTCACTCAGCAGCACGTTTCCAACTTCACACCCCTGGCTATTCTTCCCATTAGAAACAGCCTCGGCCACATGTGAAAGTACCGCTTGCGAGCATGATATCCTGAAACTAGCCCAGAGGATGGACTTCCTCTTAAACCCACGGGCTGTGTGTCTGTCTGAGGGGTCACTGACAGGTCACACCATATGGGAAACTTCATTCAGTAGAGCCTGAACCATAAAGTCTTTCTTACAGAGCAGTCCACAAGCACACCCATAAAGACCCACATTGTGCTCCTATGCCAGAGAAAGCTCAAAGGCACCCTTATATTCTTTCCAAGGTTGTTCCAATTTTAATCTCTTCACTCTCGTATTTATAGAATTGTGCATTAAATATTTCACTGTACATAGCTTCGATAGCTTGGACGGGACAAGTGAATTAATGTATGTATATAACACTGCATTTAGTTGCACCGTTAGCGTTCACAGATCTTCGTGTTTGCCGTGGTAACCAGCAGAAGACTCTGATCGTAAAAGGGCCTTGGTGATTAACATCGGCCATTTATTTCATGGAGGACAAAAGCAATTCATGACTCACTAGAATACCTAGCATAGCTGTTTGAGCCAGGAGTAGAATTCAAATAAATACTATCAAACGTCACTCTGAAGTGACCGACTAGACACTTATTGAACTAAGCAAAGCCGCACAAACAGCAGGGATGCATACACGAACAAAGCATTTTTACACCATTTTAGAGCCTTTTTTTTAAACTGTTAGCTCTTGCTAATGCTAATGAGTTGCCATCATACCCTGGGACCATCTCCAATGCAAGCCATGTTAGAAAAAACTTGATAAAATGATGCACGACCACAGATAGCAGCCAAATAATTGACTCCCGCAATACATCCTTCTGGAACGCAAGGCCTCCAGCACACGGCCAACAAGTGAGATGCCATTTTTAAAGCTGCATCTGCTTTTAATAAGCCAAATGGCAAAATGAGTTTTCGGCACCATGCCTCTCTGAAAGTCCCCCAAAAGAAAACACGAACAAACAGATTAACATGCAAAACGTTGCAGAAACTCATTGCCCTGCAGAGTAGCAAGGCCTGTTATTTATACACGCACGTGGTTAGCTAAACGCGAAGGCTAGCCAGAATTCTGCATGCGAGGGACCAGCAGCGAGCCGTCACTTTGCGTTTGGCAGGTAATTCACAGACAACAGCCCAGGACACACACTCTCCAGCTATGTCCGGTAAGCTCAAGTGCCTCTTCCCAACTTGTTCTTGGCAGGCAACGTAGGTGGGAGGAGAGGAAAGAAAACAAATAATAAAAGAACGATTCTAGTTTGAAAACCTCATATGAACAGTATGAAGGCAGAGCTGAAGCCATACTTTAGTCAGCAGTAACCTTGCTAACACGCGCACACACAGACACACACACACACTCTCCTCCCCGATGTGCACGAGGTGTGAGAGGAGACCTTGAGAGCTTGTATAAGATTATAAAACACTGACAGCAGAGCACTGCAATGAGATATAATCCAGCACATTCATAAAGGAAACTCAGGCTTCCCCACCTAAACCGACTCTCAAAATGGAGATACAGAGCCCTTATCAGTTACAGAAACATAGGATGTTTTTTTTTTTTTTATCTGAAGCTCAACATCTGAATTTTGCATTTCATTAGGTGTGATTGCAGACTATGACCAGTTCTTTTTACAGCACATAATAAGGGAATTACTGTTCACTGGGAAGATGAGGCTAATTAGAAAATCATACTAATCATTCATACTAATCTACACATATCTTAATCATTCTGAAAATGCATCCATTAAATGCCTTGTTAAAATTAATCTTGTCCATTCAAACTCCCTGATAAGAGAAGTAGTTCTCATAAAATATTTTTTGAGTAATGGAAAAAAAGAATCAACAAATTAGGAGCCACTGAACTAACAAAAACCTCAGAAAAAGTGAACAAACTGCAGACGAGAAGAAATTCACAGTATAGCTATTAAATCATAATTACCCCGCTGATAGAAAACAGCATTTAGAAGCCACCCTGTAAATAAGCAATGTTTACACATGGCTATGTAAAATACTACTTCAGGGCTTTCCATCCAAAAATATTCTTCCCCTGTACAACAGCAGATGATCGCAATAATCATTAAAGTAACAACATAATCAGTAACATACCCTGCACTGCATGGAAGATCGTTAATCCATTGTACTGGAAGACTGTGATATTTTAATTCGTACCAAACCTCACAATTTGCACACCATGATATACATTGCCAGTACAAAGTACAACCTTCTATTTACCTTGAGTCTCAGTATTAGAATATGATTCACAATTTGTAGAAACTAATACAGTAATATGAAGAAAGCGGCTTCCGCCGCCTTCTGTTTAATCTATGCCAGTTCCAACACACTATTAAAACGCAGTTATGTTATGACAGGTATGCTGGTGGGATTTTACGGATATATCCGCGCTGCTTTTAAATAGATTTTTAGATTAGACGTTTCCTCAACATACATATAAAATTATACATTATGTATACGCATTATTGCATGTACATTTAATTAAATATTGGACTTTTAAAATAAGGTATAGGCCTTTTAATATAAGGTACGAGCGAGAGCCTTAAAAATACAAGCGGTTTGTAAGTGGCGTGAGACTGGCCGAAGTTGCGAAGTGCGCTGGCCCGACTCGGGCATGACAGCTGCCCCGCTCTGAACACCGCGGCGGCGCTGCGGGGGCGTCTGCGGGGGCCACGGACAGCCAGGGACCGCCAGCCAGCCCGGTGCCCCCCCTCTTTAAAGCGAAGCGGCTGGCAGGCCGTGCGCTTCCGCCGCAGTGGGATTAGGTCGGCGGATCAGCTCACCCTGGAGACGGTCAGGTCCGTCATCAGCTGCTCGAAGGCCCGCGTCTCCTCGGCCTGCTTCTGGTTGTGCAGGGCGATCTTCTCGCTAAACTTCCGTGGGTTGGACCCAGCCGAGCCCGGGGATCCGGACATGGCGAGGGCCGCGAAGGTGTGGGGTGGGGGGGGACGGCGCTCAAAAGTTCGCTTTGGCCGGAATATGCGTCTACTTTAAGAAAATAGTTTTTGTATTGATTAAAAAAGTGAAAAATCAATCCATTCTGCACAGCAAATTCACCAGGTCCGCGTCCGAAGGCGCTGCGGCGAGTTGTCCGAGCGGCCGGCTAATGCTGGCGGCTAAAGCGCGCCGTGCGAAGTTGGCTGCCCGTACAGGTGGTTGTAATTTCGGGCAGCTCCTGTCGGTGCGGCGTCAGAGTCCCGGGGCGCTGCCCTCGGAACGGACGCGCTCAGCCTCCGCTCCGCTCCGGGGGAAAGTCGGCGTCGCCCGGGGTTCCCCTCCGCGGCAGATTTACGCGCGTTCCGAGCGAGCGATCAAGCGCTATTAAAAAAAAAAGAGAAACATCTACAAAATAACTACACACATTCCGCCTCCTTCCCGCGTCCCCAGATATCAGGGAAATTCAGAAGAACGGCGTGAAAATGCACGTAGGTTCCTCTCCTCCAGAAGTCAAGCGTACCGACTAGAAAAAAGTTTATTGTAAAAAAAAAAAAAAAACAAAAAACGGACGTATCAAAAATTGTACAATTTTTGGCAAAGGAAAATCTGGAAAAATATCTATGTACCGCGCTGGAAAAATCCGACTTGCACAGACTCAAGTCGGGCAACCGTGAATAATGTCTTACATTGCATTTTTGAGGGCGACAAAAACTGTAATAAACAGTGTAAAGTGCTGCGGTGCATAGTCCTCCATTTGTTAAAGACACTGGCTGGTCGGCGGAGTACGGAGGGGGGGCTCTATTGGGTTAAAAAAGAAAAAGGTAAAAAAAAAAAAAAACAATATTGGTCCAGAGGAAATCCGACCGAGAGCTGCCGCTTAAAAATCCAAACCCAGGGGGTTTTCAAAAGTCAACAAGTGTAAAGGCAAACACGGGCATAAAGCGAACAAATAAAACACAAACTCGCCGACAAAAAAAAAACCACACGAATATATATATATATATGATATATTAGAAAATGCGACAGACGCGCTAGTACGCTTGTAAATCTGTCGAGCGATGCCACAAATAAATCCGTCCCTGCGCGATAAGAAAAATCATTCTTTAATTGTTACGAATAATAAAAAAGCCCGCAGCTCGCCGTGCTGTCAGAGCCGTAGGGGGTGTGCGCACCCTGGCAGCGGCTCCGGACGCCTCCTCGCCGTAAATAACACTACATTTGTGCACTCGGACCCCCCACGCCGCCTCCTTTAGCTCACCGAAATTCCCTTACCGCGAAAGTCACCCCGAAAACACAATTT
This sequence comes from Petrocephalus schoutedeni, assembly GCA_026780765.1. Classification (NCBI taxonomy): domain Eukaryota; kingdom Metazoa; phylum Chordata; class Actinopteri; order Osteoglossiformes; family Mormyridae; genus Petrocephalus; species Petrocephalus schoutedeni. The sequence continues at coordinate 5,712,101 of JAODKL010000009.1, read as the reverse complement.
ATAAATGTACATATGTGCATAAAAAAAAACACGCCAGCTTTCCCGAAACTACGAGACCAGTTCTTAACTCAGTGCGTCCACAAGAGGGAAGCGATGCTCTCTTAAAGCGGCCCTTTCGGCGGCCGCGGCATCCCACTGGCTCACGCGTTTGCGAAAGCTACTCGGACATTTCCTTTTGCTTTTCATCTTGATATATGGGTCTAAATGTTTTATCATACGTGCCAGTCAGTCAATATGTGCAATTACTTAATATGTCAAATGTCATCGCGTACATATCATGAGCTCTGGAGCGTCTATACTAGTCAGTTTTTTATGCACATATACGCATTAATCACGCAGTTTAATAAATATTACACAATTTACAAACTAAATGCAAAGTATTTCAACAGAGAAATTTTACTTTTACTGTAGATCCATACAGTGTTTTTTTTTTATTGCCACGTCACATTAAATGTTGATGAGACTAGGTAAATGAATCGACAAGAACATAATTCATTTATACCAGTTTTTTAAAGCACATGACTACAGGCTGACGTTTGTGTTTGATTTGTAGAATAAATTTGCCTCGTCATGAACACTAGAAAATTATTTGATGCCTTAATATTAAAAATTGTTTTTCGGGTCCTCATCAATATTGACATGTATTATTCTTTTATAATAATTATGAAAGTAACATCGTTGATGGACTCGCTCCTCTGCGGTTGTCTTGCCACATACCTGAACAGAAACACAGAGAAAGCAGTTAAATGGCACATTTCAAGTCCAACAGCTTCCTTCAGCCGGAAACCAACGCATCTTCCACAGCTGCATATTAGGTTCGATTCAGCAGTAAGTTATTGGCAGGCGATAAACATATGAACATAATTTCCCACGGAGCTTGCAGCTGGATATGTATGTGTGTTAGATTTTGAGATTTGCAAATTGACCATTTGGAGTTTAATCTTTACTAATTTTGAGTATCGATACTGCTTTAATTGCATTTATTTAGCATTTAGTCTGTTAAATTTGTCTGGGGGTTTTGTGCTTTTGGGGGATACATACTGCATTGTCATGGCAGCTTATTCATATTGTATTGTTTTTCTTCTCAACGCGCCAACTGGTAACTATGTCAGAAAGGTGGACGCGGTTCATACGTTTCATCCTACGTTACTATCTAGGATCCACTGATTAATACATACAGTATAGATTCCCCCACCCATCACAACAGAGCCAATCAGGAGAGAGTGAAGAGGTGGGGCCTAAGCATAGACATTCTGTAGAACTAGAGTGGCAACTGTAAATAGCTTCAATACCTATGGCACTGGAAATATGATGTCATGTGATGACACCCAAAAAATAGCAGAACATGTTTATTTTAATTTGAAATTCCATGCAATACATCAAAACAGAACCACTGTGAAAACCTTTTTCATAGAAGCTAATGGAAGTGCCTCAGTGGGTAGTACTACAGACTCACACCTCTGGGTTTGAGGGTTCAAATCCGTTCCCTGGCTGTGTGTGTGCAGTTCTACTCTAGACTGTCCATTTCCAAATCTAGATCAAGGGATTGAGATGCCTATGACACAGAGCGCTGGACTCAGTCTTACCAAATCAAAACATACCCACTAAAATAATGGAGATGATTGAATTGAATGATCAAACTAACAGCTATTTTCTGTAGTGGAGAACGACAAAATAATTGGGGCGGGGCTTCTAGAGGAAGAACTTTTGAGGGGGGTGTGTTCTTCCAGCAGTCTGAAAACATGTATTGTATGAACCTGTATTGGTTCGAAACATCCTATTGTACATTCACTTCACTCCACAGTACTGAAGGATCTTGTAAAATACAAGGTGGCTGGCAATTTAGAATAGGTCTCATAGCCAGCGAGGTTATTGCCAGACTTAGGCCTTATCAACACATACACAGGTATTTTTAAAATCATAGTTTTGTATGTTTCGGCCTTTCATCCACACAGAAATTGTTCAGTGTTTTAGATCACTGAAAACAGAGCTTTTGTAAAACTCCGTCCATGGTGAAGATTTTCAGGAACTCCGTTTTCAATGGAGGTCAGTGCGTGCCGTTATCTGCTTTGACGCTTTGCTTTGTCTCTGTTTACGTTGGCGGTTTTTAGCCTAGCAGAACTGGTAATACGGCTTCTGACTGGCCTACTTGGCCTTACGGTTTGAGTTATACTGCATCGCCGCCTGTTGGTTTAGTTTGCTCTTGACAGCATGACATGCATTTTCAAGTGGATGGAGATTTTTTTTTTTTTTAATAATGCAGGAGGAAACCACAGTTTTTAAAACTACCTGTGTATGTGTGGACAAGGCCTTAATCTGGGCTGCAGAGCAATCTTTAATTTCCCGCAGAAAAAAATTAATGTAAGCTGGGGTGCCGTTAAGAGATTTTGGGCCCCATGAAAGCACATCATATGCGTGTCCCAGCCCAAACCAATCCAGTTGTGTTCCAGATTTTTTAAGCCCCCTGTTACTCAGAGGCCCTTGGAATCATCCTAACCTCCCCCTCACCCCATGGCACCCCTGGATGTTGTGCTATCTCCTACCCCCAGTCCCAAGTGGATCAGGTGATAAATGTTTATCGGCATTGATTTGACAAAAAAAAAAATACAATCAAAATTTCCATAGTGGAACCACAACCTAAAATCAATAAATATGATACAATTAGGGCTGTCGAAATTAACGCGTTAATTGCGATAATTAAATTTTGGAATTAATTACGTTAGAATATTTAACTATAAGCGCAGATGAGTCGCTCCCATAATTCCAATTGTTTTGTTTACCGCGCCACTGAAAATGGAGAAGCAGGAACAGGATGGCCTTCTGGATGGGGAATTTAAATACA
>JAODKL010000009.1:5681768-5709159 GCA_026780765.1 Petrocephalus schoutedeni | reverse complement strand
ACAAGAAGAGGTCTGCTCTGCACTCAGAGAACGTGGACAAGTTGGTTTGTCTCAGCAACTGGCTGAAGGATGAGTAGACCAGAGGACCGTGTGTTTAGAGCTTGTTCTATGGTTGAATGTGATTTAAACAATAAAACACTGTTGTTCATATTTTTTTGCACTAATCTACCTTACCCAAAAGGATGATTGGAGTTTTTTTCTGTTTGCCTGTTGAAGTAGGCCTATGTTCTGTGAACTTGAAAATGTATATGGATAAAACAATGTGCCTAGTGTAGGCTAGATTCAAACGGGTGGAAAACATTCAGTAACAATCCCTCACAATTATTTGAAGCCCTGTTCTGCTTGTACTGCTTGTACTCACAATTAATAATAAATAAAACAAACAAGTGTGTTAAAAACCACTATCTGTCCCGATTTTTACACACATGATATATTTAGAGTTGCGATTAATCACAATTAATTAATTTTTAGGCTTTGATTAATTCGATTAAAAATTTTAATCATTTGACAGCCCTAGATACAATATAATAGGTCACATTTCATTTTAGATGTTCAGTGCTGGTTAGTAACTCTGTAGGTTGTCTTTGGTACATGTGCACAATTAAGTAATTAATTTTCTGTTTGATCCACTATTCTTTGCCTCGTTTATAATTTATGGAAACCCAACTAAGGTTTACGGAAGCTGTCATTTTCCCACATTTGTGTTGCAGGTGGTGGCATGGTGGTGCGGTGGTTAACACTGTTGCCTCACACCTCTGGGACTGGGGTTCGAATCCTGCCCAGTTCCATGTGTGTGGAGTTTGCATGTTCTCCCCGTGCTGTTGTGGGGTTTCCTTCTGGTACTCCGGTTTCCCCCCACAGTCCAAAAACATGCTGAGGTTAATTGGAGTTCCTAAATTGCCCGTAGGCGTGAGTGTGCCCTGCGATGGGCTGGCCCCCCATCCTGGCTTGTTCCCTGCCTCGTGCCCGTAGCTTCTGGGATAGGCTCCAGACCCCCCGCGACCCCGATAGGGAAAAAGCGGGTTGGAAAATAGATGGATGTGTTGCAAGTTTCGTTCACACTCCACAACACGGACCAGAGGTATTTGCATCTCAGCGTTTTAAAATGTTCATGCAAAGTACTGGGTGCAGTTCTTTAAAACACAGTTTTCATTTTGTTAGCAGCAGCACTAATGGGAGCACGGTTTGCAAGTTCAGACCAATAAAGCCTAGTGCTGGAAACAATAGTTTTGCAGCCCCTACTCGTACTGTTTCTGAAAATTGATTTACCTCTGATCCTAGTTACAAAACGAGGTACGAGTATAAAACTCACGACAGTAATGCTTTAAACACGATGCAATATCATATGGGTGAACAATGCGTAAAATGCATGACTCTCCAAATAAACCTGTCTTGAACAGATAAGCGCATTTTCATGTTTCTTGGTCATGTGGTGTGCAATGCATGCAAGCCCTATAAATCAGACAACCTCGACGAAGTTCATTTCAGAACTATAATTTTATTTGTTACATTTGTAGCATTATTTTGAAAATACATCTATACCAAGACATGCGGCATATAGAAGCTGAAACAGCGCAAATGCACGTAAAAGTTTAAGAATAAATACACCCTATTAAAGCAAATTTGCCTTCTTCAAGCACAAATCAAGAAGAACACTAAGTGCATTTGGCAACCGAGTGAGGACCGTATTTAAGCGGGGACTGCACAATTTAAAAGGTATTCCCCCACCCTCGACTAGTTGTCGGCAACTTTTCAGTTGTTAGCTTGACTTGTAAATGTTCAAAATCAAGTCGAAAGCACCCCGTTTGCAAACATCCTGCAGAGTAACAGCTGACGGACCTCCAACATTTGTCCAGGTACTTGTGAGCAGGTCGCTTTGATGGCAAGACAGTAACGTACACAAAGATACCGCCGTCCATTCTTACAAGTCGAAACTACCCTGTGATAAAATTAGGAATACATAAGAATAAGCAAAATCTTATCTTTGCAGGAACAGTGACCTTCATCCCAACATCTGCCTCGATTCAATCTTCTCTGCCCAAAACTGAAATGTAGATTCTGGATCAACCATTTAAAATTGACACTTTTGCTAGTTCATTTCCACACTGCAACTGCAATGATGTTGTAGTTTGCGCTGTGTTTCAGGGGCGAGACCTCCCCAACGTGACCTCCTCAGACAGTGTAATGGTGACCGGGCCAGAATGGGGAGGGCCGATCACAAAGCAAAAGCAGTGTTTCATTTTTATAAACTCCACAAAAGGAATGGCAATTTCATTTAAGGAAGGAAAAAAAAAACACAAACAAATAGTTTAACCCACAAGCTGAGCCAGGGCTTGTTCAATGTTAAGGGGACACGTGACGTACAATCTATTCCCATATGCGTGTCCAATGCCACTCCCCCCCCCGTCCCCCAAGACCACATAAACCAAAAAGCTGGCACTAGATCATGATCAGACTTGTTTCGTTTACTCTCAAGGAGGGGAGATCAAGCACAGTTTGCATCGACTGCAAGCAAAACTAAGCTACAGATTCTCCAACCCTGCAGCCACGTGCACCTGTAACAATGGCACCTAAATGCAACAAAAGTTTAAACCCCAACCTGCATCTTCCTTACAATGCAGGCAGAGTAACTGCTGTGTGTGTGTGCGCGCATGTGTGTGTGTGTGTGTGTGTGTGTGGGGGGGGGGGGTTCCTTTGCAGAATGGGTATAAAAATTACTTCTTGGGGAAAAGTATTAAATAAGTGAAACGAAGAAATTTGCACGTGGATCTTGCATATACTAATATTTCTCTTATTTTTTTTAAGTGTTTACTTTCCCTCAGTCTCTTTTCCTTTATTGGCCATAGAACTTCTTGTTGAGCAGGAAAATGAGCAAGTTGACGTTGATAGTGGCTCGGTCGAAGAGCTTCATTACTGCCACACCTTCGTACTGCAGCTGCAGGAGGTCCTGGAGGAGAGAGCGAGCCGGTAAGGTCACACACAGGAGCACAAACAAAAACCAGGCTGCGACCTGGCATTGCTGTGACTGTTGGAAAACCTGAGTTTACTCTAATGGTCAGATGTTTTCAAATGCAAAGCAGTGTCTTTACCTATACCTGGCTAGAGTAAACTTCACATTCAGCAGCATGCCCCTGCGGCATGGGAAGCCTAATTTGCTTAAATGTTTACCAATCTGGTTCTTGAGGAGCTACAGACACAACGTGGACTGTCTGGCAGGGAGCCCGGAGGGAGCAAAAACATGGACTCACCGTGGGTCCCCGAGGACCGGATTGGGAAACACTGTCTTAAAGGATAAAGAAACCATGATGGCAGCACGGTTATACATTATACCTGATATTCCAGCGTTAATGTCTCCAAATGGACTCCCATGAACTTGGCCTTTATTTCGAAAAATCCCACCTCCTCTGCTGGCGAGATCTCAAAGATAGCGTTCTTAAACCTGGAAGAAAAGCCAGAAAGTAGCTAAGTGTTGGAGAACCTTCATGCAAATGATGTGCAGCCCCTGAATTGAAGGGTAAGTGGCTCACTGGTTCGTCTGCAGGTCCTCGATCTCAATCAGGACCCCCTTCTCGTGAAGGCGTGCAGCGGTGTATTTCTGCGACACCTGCTTACTCTTCTTGGCTTTGGCCTCACCAGGCTTCTTCGACACCCTTGCAAGACACAGAGCAAGAGTAACTGCACAGAATAGTGATACTTTATTAATCCCCGTGGAAAAGTTCTCCTTTCCCCTACCCAATCTTGCCTTGCATAAGACACACAGACAGGGGAAAGCAAGCTTGGGGGTAATAGCACAGGGTCAGCCAACATGGGGTGCCCCTAGAGCTGGGGGTTAAGGGCCTGGCTCAGAGGCCTACGGCCGCTCAGAGGGGCAGTGGAGTTATGGCACTGTCGGTGGACACTTACTTGCCCTTGCTGGCCAGGTTGTCCATGCAGGTCTTAATGTACTGATTGTAGTAGTCGATCTGCACATTGTAGAAAGTGGTCTTTGAGTTCAGGCCAGCGTTGGTCTGCTGCAGTTTCACTAGCTCTGCCTTTCTCCGTTGCCGGTAACGACGCTGGTTCCGGATGTCCTACACGCAGACAAAGGAGCAAAATAAGGTGGGAACGTCTAAGGCAGTTAAGAAGAAAGAAAAAACACGACCTACATACAAAACAAATTGGAAAGAAAACCACTGAGCATGAACATGTTCCTTCTGAAGACATAACCAAATATGGACAGGTGAAGCCATTTAAATACAGTAGACTGAGAAGAAATATGGACTAATTGTCCTGAGATCCCACTGACAGGCACGGGTGCCAAGTAATAATGACACAAGACTCGTGACAACATGTCTTAAGTGGAGTCAGACCTCAAATTATACCTTCAGAACCACTCCCAGTAGCAGAACAAAGACTGTTTCTCACAGTGAAGGCTTGAGACCAGGGGACCCACATTCACATGGGTGTAACCTTGGCTTCCGGGATTTTAACTTAAAAATCCAGTCTGATGGAATAATTTAATTTTATATTATACTCCCTTCAAAGCCATGTGTTCCCCAAAGAACTAGCATGTGGTATATAAATCTCACACCCTACAAAACCAAGGAGAGAAAAAAATCCAGGTGACTGCCTTCACGGTAGATATCCAGAAATGTCAGTTCCCGGTAAACCCAGGTACCTTTGCGATCTCGTTGATTAGGTCCTGGTAGCGGTTTTCTGGATGAACCTTGCCCAGCTCCTCCAGCTTTTGCAGGTTAGTTTGGATCTTCTCCTTCTTGCCCTGCAGGGTGAGGCTGTCGTCAGTCACCGGTTTGGACTGCTTCATCTTCTCTGGAGTCTTGGCATCGCGGATGGCTCGCCGCTGCATGGCCCGCTGGTACTCCATTTCCTGTGGAGAGAGGAGGGGTCCGAAATGGTCAGAGGCAAGCTGAAGCTGCGGCTCCCGGCAGCAGGCCACGTTTCCCCTACAATGGCAAGCCGTTTCAGCTTTAATTTATCTCGAGCGGATATCACAAATTTACATTCTAACTAGTTACAATGCAAATTCTTTACATGGGAAATTCCGTTTTTGCTAGTGAGATTCAAAACGTTTTTCTCATTCATTTCAATTGGTGTTGGAATTAGAACTAGTTAAAGTTCTAATTTCTGATAGGAATAGAATTCAGTTGTAACTAGTTAAAATTAAAATTGAATTTCAACTAATTAAAATAATATTTCTGATAAACATTTCAAACTAGTTGAGACTGAATTCCTGATATCAGAAATTGCATTTTTATAGCTAAAATTGAATTATAACTAGTCACAATTGAATCTCTAATACCAAGAATTTGCATTCTACATAGTTATAACTGAATTTGTGATATCCTCTAGAGACGAATTAAAGCTAAAATGGTGTGCCATACCCTCCTGCCATGCTCACCTGCTCCGGGCTGGCTGGCGTCCCCAGGATCTCTGTGAGCGTTTCGCCAGGTTGGAACCGGATCACGTCTACAATGAGCCGTTTAGTGCTAAGAGCAAAGGAGAGGCATCGGCCCAGTTAGCACAACAAGTGTCAAGCTGTAGATCATGCTCAGTGGTACAACAGGACGTATTTCGCTTAGCACACCTTGGGTAAGTTAATGACTAAAACTTATCCAGAAGACTATGGAGCAACCAGAAAGTTAGTTATCAATGTGCATTACAGCTGTTAAGATATGTTAGGATGTTAAGGTACACTTACATGCTGCTTATGAATGTTCTACTGATACATTTAATTAATTAATTAAGGTGCATTTAATGTTCTACTGATGCATTATAAAGACATTATGAAGGGGCAGTTAATGATTGATTTACAGAAATGTAAACATTCTTTTAGTGTTAACATGCAGCTGATTCAAAAGAAACAGTATGCCATACCTGAATACAGTAAGCCATAGTGCTAAGCAACCAAGTCCTCATCAAAAATGCTGACCTGCCACATGCTTTGTGTTACACGGTAGTACTGAGTACTTTAACCGGAGGGTAAAATTCCCTACTTTAGCAAGAGAGTCTTGGCGTTCATCTCCGCATTCTCTTCACCGGGAACATCAAACTTGTTTGTGAGGGTGAGGGACACCTCAGTCTTGCCCATCATTTCTTTGTTTGGGTCTCCAGATGGCAATGGGCCTTCACCTGTTAGATAGAAATTGTTAAAAGGTTAGCACTAGAGATACAGGCTGTCTTCTCAACAAGCTCTCCCAGATGTGTGTGCCTACTCACCTATCAGCGACTCAATGGTGGGGACATCTCCTAGGTCTTCAAGTAGCTCATGGATGGGGTCATTGTGTTCAGGTGCAATGGCATCCTGGTGGTCCAACAGAAGCTGCAAGGGGTTGACCAAAATGATTCATTAAAGCTAATTGTGAGCACATGGCCGTGTGGACGAAATGTGTGACAGACTGAACAACTGATGCCTACCGTGTGTGTGTTGATAATCTCCCCAATGGATATGTAGATGACTGGCTTAGTTAGGGTAACAAGGTCAGAATACTGGTCCACATTGAATTTGTCCTCCAAAGAAGGGACGTCACAGGCGGCCAGCAGGTAACGCCTGCAAGTGGTGACAGATTGTAAGAAAAAGGTGAGATCTTCAGGAGGAGCCCAGGAGACAGGCTATAAAAAGGAAGAAGCCTTCACCTGAACTTCTGGTATGAGCTGCTCAGGTACTCATTTATGGGGTTCAGGTGGGCGTTGTCTCCCAGAAACATCTTGTTGGATGCTGCATGTTGCAGCATTTTGGCGATGGAGCCCAGGTTGCGCCTCTGGTCGGTAGTCAGCTGACCTCCCGCTGACAGATCGATGATGTCAAAGGCATCAGGGGCTACGATGGCAGGATTCATGTAGCGGTAATACAGGAGGTTCCCTACAATCTGTAGCGACACAATCGGGGAGCATATCACCAACACAGCCCATAACAACTGACATGCTGCATGAGTCAGCACTCAAATATAAGTCTGTATATCTACAAAAAAAAAACCCAAAGTAGAACTTATTTTTTCATTTCCTCTTACAAATCTGCTTAAGAATGCGCTGCCCTGCAGTTGCACACTGCCTTTAGGAACCCCAGATTTAGAATATGTGACATCCTGACTACGGTGTAAAATATAGCACACAGAATTTATTTCTAATAGGTGTGGAGGAGGAGCTATGACAGGTAAAGTAATCAAAGGTGACATTAGTGACATTTTAAAATGCACATTCGTAGAGTAAAAATTCCAATTCATTGCACAAGTGGTGCGTGCACCACCCCATGACCAGTCGAGCGGTGACATGCCATGTTTGGGCAAGAGGAAATCAAAAGCAGTGGGGGCGTGGCTCACCTGTGCCGTGCTGGGACCTTGGAGCAAGCATCCCCACAGAAGGTCAGAGGCAAGGGCAGAGAGGACAACTGGAGCCCGGGGAGAGAGAACGAGGGGAGTGGACAAGGCAGAGAGGGAAGGAGACGGGAGAGTGCATTCAGTACAGAGGTGTGAAAGAGAAGAAGTGGAGATGGGAGTGACAGGCAGGTGCTCAAGTGTAACCCTTCTGGCCGCAGTGGCGGAACCAGGGAAGCGAAACAGGCTGCAAGTTGAGAGGAAATCAGGAAGCAATCAGGAAAAACAGGGCATCAGCACTGAGGGATTGCAGCAGTGTGTGGCTCTGAAATCCAATGACCAAATAATGCTTTGGTCCCTACTAGACCCTACTAGAGCTCTGGGTAGGTGACGGTGTCTGATCTGTCTCAAAGGTGAGAGGGAACAGACCTTCAGAAGCTCATCCTCCGTGGCATCTGGGAACTTCTCATTCAGCGTGTCTTTCAGCACCTTGGCAATGAAGCGCATCCCGTACCTGGGAGGCACCAAGAAAACGCCAGTGGTGAATGTCACCTCACTGATATGACTGATAGAAAATGCCAAAAGAAGGGAGGCCGGGAGGGGTGGCTCACGGGATGCTGTCAACGGAAACAATGATGGCGGAAAGGAACTTGTCGGTGACTGTCCTCATGTTCTTTATAGATGCCTCCAGCCGGTTTCGGACCTCCTCGTGGCTCATGGCCTGCTCCGGAGTGACGTCATAAGGCAGCTTACTGAGAAAGGAACAGAGGACATCCCATCATAAGTCCATATCATTCATGCTTTCAAAAGACAGACGTCAGCAGTATGTACCAATGCATAGCTAAAGTGTTTTGATCTGGCTCACTGCACGCGACTCATCCAGCAGACATGGTGTGCTTGAGAGGGCCTGTCATCTCGAAGGGGAAATGACACACAGGAACATACTAACTTCATACAAGGGTACACGTCAAGAGAGACTACAATGGCATCTTTCACGGTTCTACTGGCAACTTAACTTTACATAAAATCTACAGAACCAGCTTCATTACTCACCTTTTCAAACCAAAAAAATACAATAGAAATGGCAACATGCCTACCTGGCCTCACCGGTCTGGGACTCCATCTGATTGACCCAGCTTTTGTAGATGTCTACTGGGTCGGTCTTGATGTTCAGAGTCTTGTCATCCATGATTTCCTTCACCACCGGCTGCAGGATTTGTCGGAGGGCATTCTGGCCCCGTGCCCCTCTGTTGAAGCTCACCACCATCTTGATTACAGTGGGGTTTCCCGTAACGATTTCCTGAATCTGGTCCACTTTGGACCTTCACACAGAAAAACAACTGTTTTAGGGCCTTCTGCCAAAGATGTGCATACGCATTCAACCTAGAAGCCTTCAAAAGTAATTTATAAAAATTGAACCCTAGAACAATAACCCTCGTTTCCCCAATGGATGATGCAAGGCCTTACTTTATTTCCTCCTGCAGGGCCGTCTTGAACAGTTTTAGCAGAAGGTATTCCTCACGCTGGTTGGAGGCATAGTTGTATAGCGTGAAAATCACAGAATCCATGAACTTTGTGGACTTATTCTGTGGCATCTGGAAGATTAGCTTGGCCAGGTATGTAGGATTTGTCTAGGGTGAGAAACAAATTCTTCAGTCCACACACCGATGGAAATTATTCCAAGGAGTTACTTGAAGGACACAGGTCAAGTCTAATTATGCAAGAAGCACAGTGTTACCTGTAGCAGGTAGAAGAGGTTTTGGTAGGCCTCCAACTTGTCTCTCTTCTCTTTGCTCAGGGCCTTAAGACCACCTTTGTGTTTGTTCATCATCATTAGGTTGGACAGCTCACCCTTATTTTTCTTTGTCAGCTTCTTGCTGTGAGAGACTACCTCTTGCAGGGTGATCTTATTCTTGACCAGGAGGCCAATTTTAATGTCCATGAGGTTGAGGTCATTCTCCAGCTGCTGGTTGGAGCGGATGTTGGTGACCACCTCCTCTCTCATCCTCATTAGCTCCAGCTCCTCCTGGAAGTCCTGGTCACTGTGGTCCAGCAGGTGGACAAACTTCCGCACCACGGCCATTGGAGGATTTTCAGCGTTGACTGTGAAGAGACAGAACATGTTGAATAACTTGGGATTCTTGCAAGTTGGAGATGCAAGGAGACTCAATGAAACACACCAAAGACAATACAGAAGCAATGAAAAGTCCCAAAAATAACAGCAGCTAAATGACAACCTCATTCAAGGTTCACCTTAGACTCACTGAAGCTGGGCCTAAAGAGAACCTGTCACCGTGCTGATACTCACTCAGAGTTTTGTAGTCATCCCTAGCTTTGTTGGCCCGGATGAAGGCCTGGATCTTCACAATATCATCCATCTGGACAAAAGAAACACCAGCTGGTCATAAACAGAGCCCCAAAATAAGCTAAATCCCTGCCGTCCATAGATCTGCTACACAAAAGAAGCAATGTTTTAAATATAGACTTTTTCCAAGAAATAAACAGGATCCACTAGGCATCCTGGCTGAACACAGCTGACTGTAGCTGCTTTCTGTGGCCAGCGGTCTGACAGAAGACAGCAGTGAAAGCTACTCACATGATCTTTGAAATACTTCAGACGGTCCCTATACTTCTTGCGTGCTTGTTGCATCCTGACCATCGATTGGATCTAAAAGACATTAAAAGACTACTTCACAATGACAATTTCCATGGCATTGTTATTTGAGCCATTAAGGTGATACACACATTAATATCAGCATGACTATAATGAAGGGTTTCATCAAACTGTCCATGAAGCACAGCCACCATGGGTCCAGGAGACCTGTACCTTCACAGCCTCCTCATTGTGATCAGTCAGATACTGCTTGCGTTCCTGGAAGGCCTTCTTCTGCTTGTAGCCTTTCCAGTGGGCCTGGAGGCAGCAGACAGTCTCAGTGCAACGGACTCATCAAATTTGCATATAGGACCTTATTTGCCATGTCAACAGGACAGCAAACAAAGTACAGCAAAGCTTGCAAATAACCAAGCTAACGACCCTGGAACGGTGTGCAGCTCCAATGCTGTATTGGGTTAAGGGACAACTGTGAGGCGGCAGGCAGGGCAGATGGCAGTCACCTGTATGCAGGTGATGGCAGGGTCCTGTGTCTTCAGGAACTCAAGCCGCTCCTTCAGGCCTTTCCGGACGAGGTATCCCCGGCAACGTGCCTGGAGCTTGGCGATCAGGCTCTCGTTAGCCAGCCACAGCTGCTCGCGGTTGTAGGCTGAGGTCACACCAGACACCACAGACTAGATGTCGGGAAAAGAGATGGAGAGATGAGAAAATATTAGCAGCTATCCGTCAAGGCACTGTCCTCGTGATCAGAATGTTGTCAGCTCAAATCCCAGAGCCAGCAGAGTGTTTTCCCTGTTGGGCCCTTGAGTAAGGTCCTTAGCCCTCCAATAGTTTCATGCACCCTGTTTCCAAATGGACGTCGCTTTGAACTGTATACTGTATATGCTAGACAAAGATTGTAATCTCCAAACATCAGCTGGTAGCATACCTGGATCTCCTCCTTGTTCAGCTGAGTGTTGCTGGGGATGAAGTTGGCTGGCTCCTCCCAGGTACCCTCACCACTATTCACATTGAAGTAGTAGCTGTGACCCCCCTTCACCCAGTGTTTCATCCACTCGCTGCCATTGTCACCTGCCGACAGACCCACACAAGGTTATTCAAGGTCATACCAACCTTATGTCAACTGTCAGTATATCAGATAGAACAGGAAATTTTAATTGTGGATGGCCTACTTTTCATGCTAAATGCCTCTGTATCAACATGTACGGAATATTGAGTGTTGCACAGGGCTGCATCCTACCCTCCAACTTCTTTGCGTCTTTGACTTTAGCCAAGTCGTCCTGGTACGTCTGGGCGCACTCAGAGGTGATGCCATAGAGGCCAGTACCCGAGGATCGCAGGGCTGCTAGTGTCTGGCTAGCATCGCCGCTGTCCACAGCCTTGTTGATGGCCAGAATAGCCTGGGAGACTGAAGAAAGACAGAGACGCTACTCAGCAAAACAGCCACTTGATGATGGTGTCCATGCATGTGGATATCAGACCGCCAGAATGGGATCTGTGCTCAGTGGGAACGGTTGCTAGGGCAACAGCAGGTGATCTTACACAGCAAGGCATCCTGGGTATCCTGGTTGGAGATCAGCACAGTATCCTGGATCTCATCCAGCCACAGCACAGCAGAGGAGTCCTGCGTCTCCTGCAGAATAAGATAAAGACATGGATGCCATGACAGAGCTGGAAGAGGCAGTCAAATCCTGTAATGAATGCTCAACGTGCTATTAATTCCAGAAACTGAGTAAAGTGTCATTTCAAATCTATACAGAGTTTGAAATTTGTGGCCACCAGAGGGCACTCTCCGATCTTTTAGCTTGTCCCATTAAAGAAAACAGACACTTCCGCTGTGTCATGCAGCATAAATCATTACACATTACAGACTAAACAGAACTAAGAATGTGTTCACAGTAACAACAGCTTCCGCAGTGTCCTCTGGCTGGCAGTCAATACAATAAAATGGGCTTTTTCCAAACCTATGAGTAAGACTGTACCCGTGAGGGGGAATAAAAAAAAAAACAAAACCGTTACCCAGAATAACCAATAGCTGGCACTCATGTCTCGCAGCTACCACCATCTCAACCAGAAGCATAGAAGAAAGTACCGATAAACTAGTTAAACTCATTCTGGATCGTGCGAAGTTCCACACCCAGACATTTTGACAGCATGGCTGTCATGCAGTAGCACATCCTGCCACCAGGTGGCGCTCTCTGCCACCATCAGTCTCACGAACAGCCTGCTGGGCTCGTTTCCGGAGTGTGCCGAGCTGCTGGCTATTTGGCCAATACCACAGGGGCCTCTCTGTGCTGCACTTACTCCTCCTGGCTTGTTAAAGCACAGAAGATCAAAAGGCCCACATGAACGCTAGGAGTGTGGGACACAAAAAGGTAAATAACCTTTACCTTTGTCCTATGACTGTGAACAAAGCTATAGTTAGGAGTTCATATGTAAATGCAGCATTACGGGGACCAGGTAGTAATGTGCATGCTGGGAAATGCAGGCATCTCCTATTAGTGCAAATGACATTTCAGCGCAGTGAGGTAAAACCAACCCATGCAGCTCACTGAGGAAGTGAGCAGAGGGTGTGGTGCACAAGCCTTTTCTTCCCTCTTCTCCAGTTCCACTGGGGTGGGGGGGGGGGGGGGGGTAATTTTCAGTGCCTGCAAAATGAGGACTGAGCAGCTGACTCGGCCACAGCTCACACACGTGGCACCCAAGCGGCTGGCCATTCCTTCGCTGTAACTTGCGGAGACACTGCCGCCTACCCGAGTCAGATGTCGAGGAGTCAGAAGTGAGAGGTCAGCCCTAGAGGAAGGCTTGCCGGCAGCCTCCTGGGCCTCCGACCTTCCCCACTGCCCTCGTCTACGAGGACCTTCAGAGCCACAACACTACAAACCATATGACTATGGCCCTTTGAAGTTAGCAGACTTCCGCTTGGAAAGACCCCCTCCTCAGCTGGCCGATCCATGCTACTTCCTGGCCATGTGGGGAGAACTCTGAGGAGCTCTGGGGCACCGCGGGCCAGCAGAGCGCCGGGCGGAAGCGCCCAGGCGGTCTGAGCCAGGGGGCTGCGCGAGACAAAGGCCCATTCCCACAGCTGCTCAGAGCCCAGCCTGACAACGTTATCTTGCCTTTTATGGAAGAAACAGATGCCTGTTTTTTTTCCCCCTACATTCCTCGCTGAGTTGACAGTCGAAATGATGGCAGCTTTCGCGGCGTATTTTTCTTTTAAAAAGGGGAACCTTTGGTACGGAAACAGGTCTTGGCAACGAGTGACAAAATCTCACTGCATGATCACTCTCTGCAAATAACCCAGCACTGGAAGCTCTGCAGCGACTTTGAGTGAGGGTGGAGAAACCACACCCCTCCCCCCCCCCCCCCCCATCAGAAAACCATCCAAAATGGAACATGGAACAAGGCTCGCTTGTTTCTTTTTGGCCATGTAAACGAAAACTAAGTGGGGCCATCCTATCTGGATGTGTCGTCACATGGGAAGCAGGAGAAATTAAAATTAGTTTGCACAATAACTTCACATCTCGGGCGTCATGTAATCCCAAAGTCACGCGAAAGCTGAGCGACTTCTGTGTGGCAACCCTACCCAGCAACTCTGGTAGTCTAAGGAACCATGGCCTTAGTGTGCATGCAGAGCAGTGCTCTAAAAATAGCGATTACCTTCAGAAAACAGGAAACCTGTGAAACTGTACCAGTGTCGGCTAACAGCAGCGTTATGAAAATAAATCCGCATCGAAAACTGGGGCCCTCTGGGGATTTAAGAGCGAGCTACTGAGCTACTACCTCATTTGACATCCCCAGGTGCGCTTAACACCTAATACCCCTGGTGAGTAAATCACCAGGCCTAGATCGTGCTGCTTTAAACCTCAATGCCTCACAAGTGGTCACCTCCACCCATCATGCCACCTGCTTCACGTGTAGGTATTTTTTTATTTTTTTAAAACGACTAGATTTTAGGACAAAAGGCACAAAAGGGAAGGAAGTAGAAGAGGCGGCTGCCACGAGCGTTACGCGGCCGGATCGCACGCAGCATGGCTGCTGGGACAGACCGACTCCGCCTCCCCCTCTATCCATTCGCTTCTGACATCAGAAACTGGCTCTACAGCAGCTTCACCGCTCCGGCCTCGCTTAGGCCTCCGACACTCAAACGTAGCGCGGTGGCCATCTTAAGCAGCCTCTGCTCCTTTTGGGTCTGAAACGAGCCGCGTGGCCGTGCTGGCGTCAGGGCCAGGGTGTGAGGACACCAGAGCCCCAAGCAGGGCTTCCCCAGGGGCTCTTACGTGCGCCTTTTCCCGCCGCGCTTCCAGCAGCTTATCAAAGTAGTGCTGTGCCACCGGGGGATCCACGTCTGTCAGCTTGGCGGCCGGGTGCTGCAGGGCGGCTAACGTCTTCTGCACGTCGCCTTCATCCAGAGCCTCGTTGATCTGCCCGATGGCCAGGATTCCTGGAGAAGGTGGCACCAAACATCAGGCCCCTCGCCTATCTTTCTTTTCATCCACGTGTTCCCGGTGGAATTTGCGCAATCGGTACCAGCCCAACTCAACTCTACATTATTCCTGCTCTGTCCTGGCCATACTCACTCTGGTGCTCCTCGTGCACGGCATTGTTGACCTGGTCCACGCAAGCCTGGATGTCATTCCAGGTCAGGAAGTCGTTCCCCTCCTCGCGGGTGGAGGCTTTCAGCCGCATCAGCTCGTCGATGTACCTGCGGGGCCCAGGCGGGTTAAAGGCGGCCGAGCCCCACGCAGCCTGCCACCCTCCACATATGCTTCCCCTTCTGCACACCTTTGGGCGCAGTCATCCTCCACGTTGCTCAGGCCCGTCACTGGGCTTGCCAGCTGCCTCCACACGGCCGGCCGGTCCCCCACGTCCAGCGCCCCGTTGATCAGCACCACTGAGGACAGCATCTCCACGGCGACCGACAGCTCTGGATGCGTCAGGTTTTCCTGTGGCGTGATTAACATCGGCAGGGTACTTAAATGCTGGTCTATCCTTCTAAGCTCCGCCCTCTCACCAGTCTGCCCCTGGCGCCCATACCTCCGTGCTCTGTTGCTGCAGACTGGCCAATTCCCTCTGGTAGAGGCTCGCCGCGCTGGGGTACACCTGAGGTAGCTGAGCATCTGGGTTCATCAGCTCGACCACAGTATCCTCCGGCACGCCTGCCCGGATGGCTGCATTGATTCGCTCCACAGCCTTCAGCACTGGGGAGGCAGGGATGGTCAGATCGCCACCTGCTGGTTACCGGAGTACTGCAAGAACACAGCTACAGAGCATCAAGATGAATGAGGGACCATAAATGAGTAGGGGAACCTCACGTTTCTGAAAGCTAGTTGCATTCTCGTTGGCTACATCCACTCCATTCTGAATCTCCTCCTTAATCAGGGGCTCTCCTGGGGTATTCTGCGTAGAAAAGGGACCAGCAGTTCAGTGAGCCGAGGGACAAAAACTAGGAAAGTTCCATTTTTAAACCTGTAGGCAGCCGACCACGTCATCCCAAGGGTTTTAGGGGATCTGAAGGAAGCCCACCTGCTCCTTGCACTCTCGGTCTGCCGTGAGCTGCTTGAGGTACCAGCCCTTGTTTGGCGCCTTCAGGTCACGTACGCCCAAAGCCTGGGCCCGGAGTGCATCATATAGCCTGTCCTCGTCGCCGCTTAGCAGGGCCTGGTCCGTTAAGGTCAGGGCATTAGCCACTGGGGGACAAGACAACAGCGGGGTCACTGTGCGAGTTCTCATGAGGCAGCTCGACACTGCAGCGTCAGATTCCACTCGGAGGCCACTCACAGTTGACTTTGTTGACGTTGCCCTGGATCTCAGCCTGAGTCAGAAGTTCTTCATAAACATCTCTCTCTACCTCAGAGTTCTCCACAATCTACGAAAGAGACCACAGGAAGTGTAACATTTATTATGACATTTAAAGGACAAAAATGCTATAACTGTTATAGTACTGCATGTAGGTTCTGATGTGGGCACTAGCCGGATGGCTTATGGAGTCTCCTCTGGTTGGTCTGATTGTGCTTCTTCAATGATACAAACTCCAGCAGTCTGTTTGGTTGCTGACCTTTCCAGACACCTATACCCTCCTAAACTTTATTGATTCTCCATTAACTTTTCTTTTCTCTATTATCAAAGGGCCTGACTCCGGACCACAAGGCAAGCAAAGCTATTAGGACCTCATTATCTAGAAGACATCAACCACCACACATCTGCCATGAGCAGGGAAGTCACTCTTGAAGTATTTCTTGACATGAAGTAATTCTTACTACCCCCCCACTCATTCTAACACCTCACCCCGTCAAGGGGGCAGGGGACTCCGAATTGGTCAGTTTTATTGAGTCATTTCCCTTGTCTTGACAAAAACACTGCCTTATTAGGGCTTCACTATTTTTGAACAACATGATGTCACACAAGTCACACCCATGTCGACAGAGCACCAGCCGACCGTGACTGGTGCCCTTATAAAACAGGCAGATTTGGCATGAAAAGAACACATTTCATCAGGGCAGGTGAACATGCGAAGTCTAGGCCACAGATAATTCCAGAAAAGTGACATTAAGTAACATTAAGGTGGTTGGCATCAGAGAGCTTAAGGCCACAGACTGGTGATCTGATTAATACATGTCCCAGCAGAGGTGGACATTTCATTTCTAGGAAGTAAAAATTCAGTCCAAGATTTAATTTCACCAGTTGAGTACTTTGTGACTCTCTGTGCTTAAGTGGCTGGTAGAAACCAAGTCTTGGTCTGGATTTTTATTTTCTGCACCTGCAATGTCCACCTCTCTCCTCAGTCAGAATCACCACCCAGAATCACTGCAGTTTTATTCAGCTGGGTAACTACGAGTTAAAAACTTGGAAGTCACCTCTGGAAATAAGCACTAATCAGCAACACCCACCCGCTTCCTAGAATTGGCTACTTTCTCAGCCTTGGCCAGGCACAGGGTGTCCTGGTAGTGCTGGGCTGAGTTTGGAGTGATGTTGACCAGCATGGCATTGGGGTTCTGCATGGCGGCCAAGGTGACCTCTGGGTTGCCCTGGTCAATGGCCTCATTGATGGCAATGACAGCGGCATGTACTGAGGGGGCAAGAAGGAAGCACATTTTTCTGAGTAATTTTATTAATTATAAAATTTTTAAACAATTCTAGGAGGAGTGTTTTCAGCACGTCAGATGACTGTGCGAGACTTACGGGCAGCTTCGTCTACGGACAGCTCGTTGGCCAGGATCCCACCTATCTTGCTGAAGGCTGGCATCTGGATTCCGTATTTCTCCAGCTCACTCTTCATATTGTTGATTTCCTCCTCTATGGGAATTATTGTATGCGACTAAGCAGGAAATCCAGCTTCATGATACAGGCCCCAGTTCTCCACTTAGTTTACAATACCTCCCTTCACTTACATTTAGCCTAGACCACCTTAAATACAACAAGTCATCAACCAGATAGCGTGCCAGACAGACTTTTGCAGACATGCTCACAAAGATTGGAACAAATGTGCGACTTTAGGAATTACAAATGTTTTTGACCATTAAATGTCATTTACTTCACCTGCAAACAAAAATCTTTGCGGGTTTACAGTCGGCTGCATTAAATTTAGTGGAAGCAAATTGGTCCACTATCCATTTGCAAAGTTAGCAGAAATGCTAATCCGCTAACGAAACGGTTAATGGCGCTAATTAGCAGTTAGCATATTAGCAGATCCCTGCCCACCAGTAGCAGGATACCATCCTCTCTGGTTCTTGTGTGAGGGGTCACAAACCCCTGACACACTGGGATGCTAACGCCAAATGCCCACTAGAGACAGATAAGTGACTCATAATGACATTTGGGGTTGAGGTTGGCTGTGTGGGGGGTGAGGTGTAGGGGGCAGGGTTGCTGGGAGTTAGCGATTGCAGAGCTGATAAATACTTGCTCCCTCAGTCCAGCAGGAAGAGCAAGTAACGCAAATGACAGGAAACTCACACAATTACTAATGAGTCTGCCTACAGCTACACTTTAACCCCTCAGCCCCTCCATAGGGCCACAATGACAGGAACACAGGAACCTTCTGGAGGAGCCCTTGCGGCCGGCTCTGACTCATACCACCCTCACCTGTGAAATCCACCTTTCCATACAGGTCCTGAATCTGTGGGGCCAGTCCAAGTTTGAAGAGGTACAAGCTGTGGAGCGAGAGAGAGGGCATTAAACGAGGCCAGAGAGTTGTGGCCCATCCTTTTCCGCAGTGGCTGGAGCGGTTTTGCGGCCATGTGCCTCTACAGCGGCCTGCGAGTTTAACCAGAGACTGACAGATCTTCAGGCAGAAATGCTCTACATCAGCTCGGGGATTCCACCTGGGCCTGGCACTGTGCCAGCTCCCATCCTCGAGCATGGGTTCAGACACGCTAGTGGGCTCAAGTGCTATCACCAGAGCTCTTCTCCAGACTCGTTCAATGACGCCCTGATCACAAGACCAGCCTCGCAGGCCCCATGTGGCTTCAGTGTAAAATCTGCAGTTGCAGTGGAAACGCAGCCTACACCAAGTGTTTATGTGTATGGCCCGTCTGCCATTTTCCACCACAAGACCACGAAGCTCTCATTTTAAACACCTGAAATCCAAATGTGTGTCATTTAGCAGACTACGGCTAACAGTAATAGATGCCAACGAGCCATTGGCCCAGGTTGCCATGCCGTAAACTGGCACCGGAGGAACCGCAGATCAGATGAGGCTGAAAGTGATTTGACTGCTGTACCTGAGAGCGTGGATGCAGTAAATACAGCGAGGCATGTTCTTCCTGTCATAGATGTCTGTAGTTTCAGGGTAGAATATCTGGACAGAGTAGTAGGAAAGTGTGTCAAGCCTCAGACATTGATTCCTGGGTATGTATTACATCGCATTGATAGTTTGTTTTCTCCATTACACAGAGCACCCTGAATACAAGCCTGCCATCAGCTGAAGGCTATTTTAAGGCAGGTTCTCAAGGTGTTTTTGTGAAACATCACCCTCACCTTCGGAAGGCCTTTCTCGGTCATGGCGTTCAGCCACTGGATTACGTTGTCTGTGTGCCTGAAATGCAGCCCAGTAGCCTACAGGGAGGAAAAGGCGAAACGAGTAATTTCCTGTTTAGGAGATGCACCAGCCGCCCAAAGGGTTAGCTATGGTTAACCTACTAGATAGCAGCCACCCCACGCGTCGGGTTTTCCTTCACCTTGTAGCGCGTCTGCTCGCGGTCATAGATCTTCTTGAGTGAGACCACATTGGGGGCAAAGAAGTTGCCTAGCTTGGCCAAGTAGACGCCGTTCCTCAGGCCTTCTTCCAGCTCAGTGGTGGGAGGTAGCTCCTCATTCAGACAGGCCTCCATCCACCTGAAGCAGACAAATGAACAAAATGAAGAAGTCAACCAAGAAGGTTCCCGGGACACCTCCGACAGCACATCGGAGCAACAGGACAGGACAGCATGGTGATGTGGCGGGGGCTGTAAATGTGAAGGCAGGGCTTAAACCAAATATCCATACCTTTATTAAGGCATCCCCACAATGACAGGCAAATGGTGCACATTCAGGAGAGTGGAACAACTGAGCTCCGTAAAGCCTGCGGGGTCTGATCACATGACCCCGTCGGGACCTACAGATGAGCAGGAGCGCGGACTCCATCTGTTCTGCCACAATTTGTTTTTCCGTGGTTTCAGAGCGGGGACAGGGATCTGTGTCACTCGGGGGAAGAGCAGCTACATTTTTACTCTGCATGTGAAAACGATCAGCACGCGTCTAGGAACCGGGCCGTACAGAAGCACCAGGATCCACGCCGAGCCCGGCGTGCGCGCATTAATGCCGACGTTCAGCACGTCGCACATCGGTACGGCTCGCTCACTTCCCCCTGACCTGGGGAAGTTTCTGCTTGCGGTGGCAGAGAAGAGAAGACAGAAAACCCCAAGTGACACATCCGGGGACTAGCCAGAGCAGAGAGTGAGAGCGACAGCATTGTGGGCAGCCCATACCTCATGCCTTCTCCCACCCCCACCCAGAGAGGACGTTCAACACCTTTCATGGCAATACACTGGCTGCAAGGCGGGACCAGCAGGTAAAAACCGAAAATCCACCCAGGCAAGACTTAGCAAATTAGAGTCTTTGATTTTGATACCAATTAAAGACTCAAAAAATGTCATTTGGCTTTAATGGATTTTGATTTCCCCAACGGCTTTCTGCAGCTGATGGCAGGATACCTTTATTAATTTTGCTTAATTATCTAGTTTAGTGGGGTTTTGATAGGCTTCTATGAAAAAAAAAAACTGAGGGTGAAAATGACTAATACTTTTGGTCGATTTGGTATGTTTTTTTAATATTTAAGAATATTTAAGAAATAAGGACAAGACATTGGTTGGAAAATATAATATCCTTTTAATTTGATGGAAACAAAAATGTACGTGACAATTTCTGGACAAAAATGATAAGTTGATTCTGAAGTGTTTTGGGCCAGACTTTACACTTTCCTCCAGTCAACGGTGCCAGCTGTGCGTCACAGAAGCTCGTTATGGGGATCCAACACATGGAAACACTACCCCCATCCAACCGCCCATATTCTCAGGCAAAGGAAGGCAGCACTTTAAAACATTCTGGAATTTTCTCTCGCACTTCATTGGGACCACATGTTTCGACACAAAAACGGGGCTGTGAATGAGAAATTCTATTTTTAGCCGGGGCTCCTTAAACTACTGAATAACAGACAAATATTCAACACAGCAGCCAAGCATTTCCACAGTTAGTCACAATGACCACTTATGGGTCTAATGTACAGTGACGCATTCACAGACTTTTGCAACATGGATACCGATTAACACAAACAGTACAATTGTAACAGCCTCACTCCCTCATATAATGTACCACGGTTTTTTTTTTTATCCCCTCCCTGGAAATTATCTGCCCAGGTAAAGCCAGCAGGTATGATATCGTGGCCCAGATGGAAAAAACACCAACCTCACTAGGTTTTACGTGGGGGGGAAAAAAAAGGCTGCTGAGTTACAGTTACAGTTACAGCATTATTGAAAAGAAATTCTTCCCAGGCTGTCTCCATGGCGGCTGCACTGGTTGTGAAAAACTGGCCCGTTCCGGCTGTGGACTCTTTCACGGTCTCAGTATCGCCCTGGCCCCCGAACCAGGAAATCCCACTCCGCCCCTGTCACATCCTTGGGCCGACACCCGGAGGGGAGCCGCCTCCCCCGCGTTGCTGTACTCGCACACTTCTGCTCCGAAGTGCTTTAGTGGCTACACAGTCCTTCTGGATGCAAACAGCACCCTCCCACGGTCTACTAAAGCCCTCCAAGCAGGACGCAGCCCACGGCAGGGGGAGTCAGGGACGGCCACGCCTATCTCAGATCAGCTGGAGAAACACCCCGGCCCAGCTTTAACGGAGGCCTCACCCAACTACACACGGCACACCCTCAACCAGCATTAATGACATCCTACAGCCAGGTCCGGATAGGCAGCCACAGCAAATATGGCACTAATCATTCTGGCGAAACTGATAAGGTGGCCAGAAATCCTGCCGAAATGGCCGCGGCCTTTGCAGGACGCCGGTACGGGGATGCGAGCCGCGCAGGAAACCTTGCCGCCACTCGGGTCACAGGTCAGGCCAATAGGAAGAGGCCGCCGGATCCCATCAGGAAGTGAAGGAAAGCCTTGCACCTTCTCCCTGCATCTACTCCCTAGCCTGACCCATTTCTTCAGCCCACATGGTTAAAAGTAAACAAGATAACCCCCACCCCACCCCCCCCCCCCACACACACACACACACACACTTCCTGTGCAAACAAAAGCTGCCTATCAGTCGCCTGTGCGTGTCAAGACTAGCCAGGGTGTAATTACTGAACACACAGAGCCCAAGGCAAACCTACTGAACACATGCCTGGGGTCCCACCCCAGGATCACAGGGAGCACCCCCCCACCCACCCCCCAGGCTGCAGCGCAGCAGCCGAACGTGTTGACGAATCGTGACGCAGGGAAAGCCACGGGGAGGAGCCTAAGGCGCTTGGTTGCCAGGCGCCAAACCACAACGGTGGCTTGCCCGCGGGTGCCACTGAGCATGCTCACCCGATCTTAAGAGAGGGACGCAGTGAGCCAAATCAGCGGCCAGGGTGTGTGAATGGTGTCTCATGTGTGCAATCGTGCGTGGGGGATGGTCCAGGCCCCCGCCATCTCCAAACTGTCAGCTCTCCTCGGGAAACTGGAGCGGGAGTCTAACTTGGGGGTGGGGGGAGGTGAAAGACATGCATTGTGCAGAGCCAGCCGGGCGGAATGGACCGGGCCAGACTGTACACAGTGGAGCACAAACAGGAAGTTACATCACTTCATCCCAGTACACATACACACACCCTATTCTTCATTTACGCTATTTATTCACTGAGTTTCAGCCTCTGTAAGAGATAAGAAAAATTGTGGGGGTGTTTGTGTGTGTGCGAGGAAGGGTGCATTAAAAGCCAAGTTATCAAACTGTTTCCGCAGCCCCCCTTAAACCCCAATCCCCCCAGGTCGCTCTGTGTCTTGCTCCCCTGCCCAGGCTAACAGAAACAGCAGCACCCCACCATCCCAGAAACCCCGAGGGCTGCTCTGGGGCGGCTGAGGAATTTAGGATGGGAAATCAGCGGAGCCTACAGCCAGGGAGGAAATTCCTCCTCTCCTCCGGCTCCCTGTCCCACTGTCTCCTGCTGCACTCCTGCTGGAGCCCGTCTGCATTTATGAGCCACTAAGTCACACCTCAGGGTGATGCTTCAATTCATGTGGGGGTTGTAAGAAATAGTAAGTGTACAGCTGAGCGTCCCAGCTTATTTTCCTGGGGACCCAAGCAAGGGATGCTGACGGCTTTATGACAGGTTGAGAGACATGAGTAAATTGTCGAATATCCATTGGCACTGATGGATTTTGTCGATAACTTCATAAAAACAGACTATCAAAGGCGTCTGACTGAGCGTTACAGAGGCTGTTAGCAACCAAGTCACACTTATCCCCCTTAGCTAGTGTGAACTACACCAAAAATCAGCACAAATTCACAAGAATATCATTCAGATTTGATCTATCTTATAAATATGGCTAACATTTTAAATACTGTGTCTATATATTGTGTCTAATAAGAGTCTAAATACTGGTTAGCAGAAAGTATGTGGAAAATGTAAATATGTTATTTTATATTGTGCATGTTTTATAAGATTTTCTTGCGCTTTATTTCAATTTGTATGGCTTGACATACACTTTCTTTACAGGTGGGGATGCGTGTAGAGAAATCATCGAAAAGGGGCTCAGAGAATACTCTGGAAGTCATTTTATGAATATTGTTTCCGGTATTACTGTTTTAACATCGTATTTCCACACGTCACCCAGGGTCAAAAAAGTTTTACCCAAGGTGATTTTGGCACGGGCCTTTTTACATTTCGCAAAGCATTTAAAGTTCCGCGAGGGGGCAGATGGTGATGGTGTCGCGGCGGCATGAGAAGCTCGGGGCTCGGCTTGGTGGGAGCAGCCCTGCTGGCTGGTGGCACTGGCTTATTTAAGCAGTAACTCTCGGTTGTGAGAGGCGAATGGACCCCTGGGGAGACATACCCCGGCCATAATGGAGGTTTAGTGCGGTCGGATGAATTGCACCCATTTTCTTCTTGCGTAAATCTTTGTATCTTGTCTTTATTCTGACGCAAGGCTTTGCAAGTTGGGAGCTTAATTGCCGTTTACGACCCGGGTTAGCTAAACAATAACTCTGTGTTAGATCCCTTTGTGTCAATACTAGTATGCTCTGAAAGGGAAAACGCGCTCAACATACCCAGTCAATTTGTGTCATGCGTGATGTTTGCCTTTATAGCAATTTACCGATATAATCAAATCAGTAAGCGAGCCAGGCGTCTCCAGACGCGCTCTTTTTGCATAGTGCTTTTATGTAGTTTGGAGGCATCTCCTTCAGCAAAATATCGATGTCTTAGAAAGTTACTGGCAGACTGTGTGGGAGACCAATAAATCAGCTGCAGCACATAGACTAATAAAATAGACTGGTTTCGTCCATGATGACACTTTAACATCTATCTAAATGTATGGCAAAGTAGGAATACAATAAAAAAACAAAACCTACTTTCCTTATTATATTTCTGTTATGTGACTAGGCGTTTTATTCTATGAAACTACAGACACCTGGGGATAAATATAGTCCGAATATAAGCTCTTCCGCGTAAGACCTAAATATATCACTTTCATTGTTGATTTGGGTAGTATAAATTATAGTTTTTGCCAATCCGTTTCAAATTTAGATCACCCGTTTCCGTTAAAGAAACTAGCACAATTCAAATGAAACTGTACATTTTAAATAAAACTAAAAATATGTCGTACATTTATAAAGTAATATCTTGTCTGATTTCTATAGTTAAAATAACATGCCAGAGGCTACACTTTCATTTTATAAACATAAATGTACAAACAGGGGCATGCAGCTGTTTTTAGCCATATGTTTTAGAGGATTTTCTATTTAATATGCATTTTATTTAGACGAATAATTAAGATCGGCTTTAAAATTTGTGCCCGATATGCTTTAACATGCATCAGTTTTACTGTTACCTTATCTCTCGTGTTTTCTCCCACTGTCAATATTGTTTTCAAACATTAATGACAACCAAGTTGACAAAAGCTGATTACGTCAACAGATAGGGGAGAAGTGTAGCTGACAAACGTCAAGATTAGAGGTACCTGTGCTTCCAGCAATGCCTGAAAGAGGGACACGCACACACACACCCGCGCACCTACCTAAATGGGGACCATGCGTTCATTTCTATGAGAAAAACCCTAATCCCAAATCACGACATCCTTAGCCCCTACTCAGCCCCAACCTTAACTGTAAGTAACCAAACAAAATACTTTGGACATTTTTACTTCTAAGATTACATTTACGGATTTTTAAATTGAGGGTAATGCAAATGGGGACATTAAAAAATGTCCCCAAAAGTAAAGAGGTTTCAGGTTTTGCCACACTTTGGGGACATTTTGGTCCCCAAATGTGATCTGTGAACCCCCCCCCCACACACACACACACAGATAGAGCCAGGCTCTTCCGCCACCTCCGTTCATCTTTTAAATTCGCTGCATGGGACCCGAAAGCGCTTCCTTCAGCCGCGGAATTACGGCATTTTTAATAGGATCCTCTTTTAAAGTGGGATGACCTCACATCTCAAGTCATGTTTATAGACCGGCAGAAAGCCATGACTAAAAGATGGCACAGACATGAAGCAGAGCGGGAATTGCGACGTGGGACGTCTTCGGAGAAATGCGTTAAGTTGTTTTTGCAAAATTCATGCCACGACCAAAGAGAGCACTTCCAAAGCGTTACATAAAGTTATATATCTTTTTCACTGACCTAAAAATGATTAATGTGTAACAGAAGCACTTGGCACTCCAATGCTGCGCACTTTCTCAGCTCAGCTGAATGCAAAGTAGTGTCTCGATTCTAGGGGGCGCCATTAAACAGGGAGAGAGAACCTAATAGTAATTCAACACTCAATGCACAACACAAACTCCTTGCCAAAGAGATGGAATGCTAGTACTGGGTTTTAGTTTTTGTCTGTTAGTAAATATAAGCCAGATAAAAACAACACGTTAATCACACCTATGTGTTGGATGATCCGTTTCCGCACTTTCAACTATGTTTGATCTAAGTCCATATATTTAATTAACTTATTTTTGTCAATGCGTTCGCATTTTGTTTATTTATTTGAAAAACACAAACGATGTAAATGGTGGCCTTCTGTTTTAGTGGAAATACTAATTTCGTAATTCGTAACTGCGATGACTCGGGTGAAAATGACGGCTATTGGACAAAGTTCATATTATAATAGAACCTGCTGATGTAAATGTAAAGATATTATTTGGCTTTAAAAGGTAAGACTTTAGGCAGCACCATGTTTCGTCATTAATGTCACTGTCGACATTATGAGCTACTTAAGTTACCGGTGTATACTGACGTCTGCGTATCATTTGGCCATTTAGAGGGAAATGAGTAATACTGGCTAAAATCCTATAGGCCAGTGTATCAGCCACCTGGAATGTTGTGATTCCAAGGCTTTAAGCAGTGTACCTGGGAAAAGCCAAGTAGGGTATAGAGATGCCGCGTTAAATGTCAAGTAGGCAAGAAGACCCCAGACTGTCCCATGGACCATTTGGCATCTGTGCTGGTCCTGAATTTTACTCGTATATCCTGCAAATGAAGCAGGGTTAGGGTTAGGGTTAAGCTATGGCTCCTACAGTCCTCAGAATCCATACTGAAAGCCGTATAAAGCAGAACAAATGTCCTGAATCTAAAAAAAAGAGTCTTTACAGCAGAAAATAAAATGTATGTAAACAAATAAACAAAACACATGAATGAAACAAACATTCTTCAAGGCCTAATTGGGGTCTTGGATTTTCCATTGAAATTATATCTATAATTATGACATAAATAAAACATCTGAAAAATAGCCCACAAGTTTTTCTGGTCATTTTATTTTGTCATAAATCATAATAAGTTTATACTGGAGCTGGTAAACACAAAGTACCAGTAATAATTGGCATAACAGGCTTTAAACAGATGGTTCAGATCATCACTCTCCATAGAAATGTACAACATCCATCCATCCATCCAGGGCTGTAGGCAGGTTTTTTCTAAATACTGAGGTCAAAAGCATTCGCTTTTGGATTGTGGTTATTGGAGTTACAGAAAAGACACTGAGGACTTGACTCTGGTGTCTTCAGCGGTAGGTATGGGCATGCATTTGTCCATCCTTGGAAGGACTGGCAGGACACGAGGCAGCAGACACCCTGGATGGCATGGCAGTGATGTCAGACACGCAAATAAATGATCTAAATTATGTTAGAGCTTTTCATATTTTTAAT
The DNA here is from genome assembly GCA_026780765.1 of Petrocephalus schoutedeni. Taxonomy (NCBI): domain Eukaryota; kingdom Metazoa; phylum Chordata; class Actinopteri; order Osteoglossiformes; family Mormyridae; genus Petrocephalus; species Petrocephalus schoutedeni. The sequence continues at coordinate 5,682,381 of JAODKL010000009.1, read as the reverse complement.
TCATAGTATTAATACAAAAATTCATTAAGACTTGGGTTGAGACATAGAAAGTGTTCCTTTTTTTACCTTAGAAGAAATAACATGATTTTTAAAATGTATGTAGTCTATGGCAAACAGCATAAAAGGAGAATGTGTCTCAGGAGATCAGAATGTCTAAAGATTTCTTTTCTGTTGAAAAGCTAGACTCATCTGGTTTGATTGAACCTGTCTGACGTTAATAAATGAACGTCTCAGAACGTAATGCACTTTGATCTTTCTAAACAGTCCATCTTGTTCATCTTGTAGAACGAGCACCCACACTGAGGAACTGCTAATCACACCCAGATTATGCAGAATTTTGGCTTTATGGTCTGATATAAAGATGCTGTGGTTCCCTATGCTCCATAACCAGGGCTGAAGCCTTTCACTGCATGTGTACTGAAGTGATGGAGTGGCAATATCTTAAGGGCGTCCCCTGCCTTGTGTCCTGTGATGGACTGGTATCCCATCCAGGGCGTCCCCTGCCTTGTGTCCTGTGATGGACTGGTATCCCATCCAGGGCGTCCCCTGCCTTGTGTCCTGTGATGGACTGGTATCCCATCCAGGGCGTCCCCTGCCTTGTGTCCTGTGATGG
>JAODKL010000009.1:5662172-5681668 GCA_026780765.1 Petrocephalus schoutedeni | reverse complement strand
ATTTTATGCCATGTGAGGAGGCTGGGCCCCCCAGGTGGTTTAAACAGCAGCCGTCCCACAATGGGGAAGGGTAAAGACGACCAAGGGTATGGCTGTTTAAAGAGCTGGTGGGTAGTACAGCCAGGTACTGCGGGGGCGGGCAAACATAACCAAACATAACTAAACATAACCACCGGCGTCCCGCTCAACGGCAGCCGGCACCTTCGGTGGGCAGAGGGCAAAGTATCCCACGGCATCGTGCCTGCCACTCCCGCACCGTGGGTACCAGATAAGATAACCGGAGGTGCATGCATGCTTTACATAGTAACAGTCCGGCACTATCCATTCTAAAAAAGAAAAGCCGTCCCGAGGCGTCACGACTGGGGTGTGGACTGGAGGCCGCGGCCCATAATTAGGCATAAGCAGACGGAGTTTCCCATCCACTTCAGCCTGCAACGCGCTTTTACCGCGCAGCACAGCAAAGCAGCCACCACTCGGTGGCTTGCAAGCTGCCATTTGCCCATCGTCGCCCGGGCCAATCGCCAGAGAGCTCAGGAAGCAGCCAAAGCATTAGGCGAGACACGTTCCTGCAATCCCCGGCAGCCTGTAGCCATGCGTGGACGGATCGCAGACGGGGGACACCCTCAGCTTTCCATGGGGCAGAGACCCGGGCCTCGGCTTGATTAATGCCCACTCCGGTGTTTCAGATGGCTTGCCATGTCTGTACACCACACCAGAGCCCCAGAAGCCTCTGCCTCAGTTCCCACCAGCTTGCAGCTAGGTCTCGCTCACTTACATTCCTGGCAGGTATTTCTTCACCTCCAGCAAAACAGGAGAGCGAGTCACTAATTGACAACCCGGCCCTGAAATACCTTTCCTGTGTCACGGGTGTAGCTGGACTCCCCCTACGCCTTCACTCACATACTTCAAATATCACGGCTCACGAAGCAGCAATGCTTCGGCCGCGTTCAGCCTATTGCAAGTGGGCTCAGTCCGTCACAAAAATGAGGGCTTACCAAAACACCACCACCTGTTAGCTCAGGTGATCAGCTGCAATACTGATGCAACACAAACGAATACTGAAACGAATCTCTAAACTAATTCAGTTTGCCAGGATTTCTCATCGATATTTTTGAGCCTTTGCATCGATTTATTTATTGCAGTTCAACGGCAGCAGATGTTAAAGATTTCATTTTACGAACATTTTTTCAACATTTGCCGAATAAGAGCATGCTGTTTATGTAGCCTATGCCAAGTACGTCGCAATGCAAAAATGCAGTCAAGTCTCTACCTATGACGTGTTAAAGTACAAGTCAAATATTTTATGTTTTTTCCAACAGCTGCTGTTTTGCACACAGAAATGTGCACTTTATGTTAAGGCTGCTCAATTATAGCAAAAACCATAATCACCACTTAACATGATTACTTATTAAACTTCAGAAATATCATGCATTTATTAAAATGTCTTTTTAACAGTGGATTTCCTTGAACTACAAATATAATTCAACTGAGAAACAACTAAGACATGGGAAGACAAGGAGCATCATTGCGAATGTGAATCAACATAACAGGAGCATCATTGCGAATCGAAACGTGGCACAATAATCATTTTATCTTGATTATTTGGTTTTGATCAACTTTGGAAGCAGATATTTTAACTGAAATTAAATTGTGAGTAACTGCCCAGCCCTACTTTACGTTTGCACAAGGAAATGAAAAGTTTATGTAATTTTGAGTTGAAATGTGCAACAGCTTTGTTCAAGATACTGACTCATCCTTTGTACTTAAAGGCTTAATTAAAACTTGGCCCGTTTTAAATTTGAGTAGTTCCTTTATTTCATTATTGGAATGTTATCCATCAGCGGCATTCCGTGATACCAGTATCACGATTCAGTGCATCATAATGAGTACTGTATCGTGGGCTAATCTGGCAATAGCCAGCAAAGTACCTAGGCAGAAGGGCACATCAGATAGATGGATTTTGAAAAAAAAGCAATAATCACTGCATAACTGAGCGAGTTTATTAGAATAACAAGCCAGCGGATGAGCCAGAGGAGGGTGGGGAGATGACAGTAAAGCCATGTGCCTAATACTCACTACGTCCTACCGCTAAACACTGAGCGTTTTCTCAATGACGTCTTTATTTTCTACTACTGGTGATCAGCAGCTGCTCTACTGACTGTATTAACTTGGTACTGCGGTCTACAGTAAGCAAAACCTTGAACTCTGACCCCTGAGTAATCCCAACGCATCCCACATAGGCCCTGACAGCGCGAGCGAGGACAGCCCTCTGCCCGCCCCGCCCCCCGGCTCGCCAGACGTGAGATTCCGGATTCTTCCGAGAGAAACGGCTTCGCTGGAAGTCATGCGGGTAAAAAGTAAGAGGGAAAGCTGAAGGCGGCTGCGTCTGACCGCCAGCCGGGACAAACGAGGGAACGGCTCTTCTCCTGCGCACCCACAACAGAGGAGTCAGCAGATGGAAACTGTCACCCTCAGTGTGGGCCCCAGTGCAGCTGGGAAGGTCTCACAGGGCCGGCACTATAGAGGCTTACAGGGGGGGGTGGATCAGCTTCCTCTGGTGCACGCGAACCAGACCAAACAAAATCCACGGCAAGTCAGGAATCCAGCAGAAAATATGGGAGCCACGGCAGGAGACTGAGCCCGGGAGGGCAAGAATCAGCAGGCAGGCATTTATCTCCCGAAAAGCCTACAGGGGAAACCGCAGGGCCCGTAAGCAGATAGCCGTCAGCAAGGGGGCCCTCACCAGGGTCTCTGTGCATCTAAAGTGCTAGACGTGCTGTAGAAATGTCTGCTAGGCGGGGCGACCTTTAGGTTCAGAAGTTTAGTCTCTGTAGAGCATGAGAGTGGGATGGGGTGGGTAATACCGAGTCCTGCAGTGCACCCTCACCCCCTCATCGAACAGATGGCGTACATGCACGCTATCACACACGCCACAATATGCTGCAACCCATCTCCATGGCAACTCCACATCACTACAGCAACGGCTACAGATACCGAGATCAGCACGGTCTGACTCACTTCCTGCTTCGCTCTTCCCGCTCGATCGTCTGCGGCTGGTGGGAAGGCGCGAGAACTCGCCAGGGCAGGCTCTGCGCTGGGCCGGCGTCAGGCCCCAGCACCACATTCATGTTGACTGGGACCCAAGCGAGCAGGCGGCTCCAGAACGCGGCATTATTTTTCCGTGAGATCAATGAGGAGATTCAATAACTAATATTTTTCGGGGGAAAGCAAAAACTGCCAAGGAAGTGCACACACGGCCACACTCCAAGCCCAGTGTAACCCGTACAGCCATTCATGCCAAATGAATTGCTGGCACCCCTCAGCTGCATAATAAAAACACAGTGTCATCCTGCAGCAAAGAGATGGGGGCAGGGAGCCAAGGCTTCGCAGCCTCGTGCAGATCCTCCACAAGCAGTGGCCTGTCGCACAGCGTGTCGCAACATCTGCTGAAACGGCTTCCTTCCCTCTCTCCCCCCCGCTGCCCCCCCAATTCCCAGCGCGTGGATATCTGCGGGGGGGCGGGGGGGGAGGGCCTTACCGTTTGGCCTCCTCCAGGTGGCAGAGATACTCGTAGGCCATGTTCTGCTGTCTGCGCTCATCCATCTCCTCCGCGGTGAGGCGCTCCACTCCATCCAGCACAGCTGCAAGGCACAGTCATTTACATCATCATCATCATATCATCATCATCATCATCATCCAGGTTCAAGGTTCAAAGGTCATACATGGCTGCAGAATTTTAAACTTTATTAACATTAACCATCCAGTAAGTAACACCCCCCCCCCCATGAGAGATTTTGGGCCCCCCGCCCATCCTGCAAACAGCCGAAGAGGGGAGGACAGTGAACACAACGGCCTGTTATTCAGACACTCCAAGAGGATTGGGGGGGGGGGGGCGCAGTGGAAACTGCCCATTGGCTATCCCCAGGCTGCCCGACATGCACCACCACCACTGAACAAGGTGATGCCAAGGTCCCAGAGAAAGCTGCTGGTCCGCTAATTACCGCATGCGGGAAAGAGCAGAGCTGGCACTGTAATTCGGCACGGCTCCGCCCACGTACACGCAGCGGGGGTCTCGGGGAGAAATACAGCCCCCCCACTGAGGCATCTCACCCGGGACACAGGCCAGAGCCAGCAAGGAGAACGACCACTGCCCCACATTGCCAGAACAATGCAAAATTCGCCATATCAGAGCACTCCTTTCAAATGCTGATAGCACAGTTTTAAAACGATTTCTATGCCATTTTTGCCCATAAAAATACCACTTCTCTAATTTTCTAACAATTCACCATCTGTAGATGAATCACTTAAAGCGACAGCATCCATTTATCGTAAGACTTCGCAGCTCATGGTTCGAAGTGCTTTGACGTTGGCCTGGGCCAAAGATACTTATGAAAGTGGTAATCGCTCAGTTTTAATGGCCAGGGTGCCAGTAAATTGTACAGCCTGGCTGGAGGCATGTAAAATCTACACATGCCCGGAGCAGCAAAAGGAAACCCAACTAAGCTACCGTGTTACTTTGACCTTCAGATGTCTGGCATGTAAGAAACCTCCATGAACCACCTGGATTCCAACTAACAGGTTATGAAAATATCAAAGCCCCTGGCCGGGCCTGGAAGGCGCACCTAATGACTAGAGATATTAACTAATGCATTAAATGCACATCTGGAAATGTTATGGCACTCAGTACTCAGTCATCTCCCGTTAAAAAAAATAATCACATAAAATATATATAAGATCAATCTGGTTTACAATAGGAGTTTGCCAACGTGTCAACATGTCAGGCAAAAGCCACAGATCCGCTCTGCGATTAGGGTGCGGGAGATTTTCTGTTTCTATCGGCCATCAAAGGAAAAGCTTATAAACTAAGAAAGGGAAACAGAAACGCTTCGGGACGAGCAGCCACACATCAAATGCAGACATTTAATCTTTTATTTTCCAGAAGGCAAAGGCGTGCTGGGTGAAATATTCGGGTAGGATGCACAGATCGGCAGAGATCCGCACGCAGTCTCCGCTTCAGCTTGAAGTTAAGCCGCGCAGGTCACGCCTATCACTTTTACCGAGTTGCAGGGCAGAAATACGGCTTTTTTACGGCGATAATAAGAGCGGCACTGCGCGCATAACAGCCGAGAATCCCGGCACGCCTCGGTTTAATGTGCTGTACAGACGGGAGAGGAGCGACAGGTATAATAAAATGTGAAACACGGAAGTGCATGGCCCCCCATGCCGCAATCAGCGTGCAAAAGTTTTAACATCTTCAAAGCGATCGGCTGGGAAGGGAAAAAAAGCGAGTAAGCGCGGCGGGGCCGAGAGGCCAGCGATACAATGTAACAGGGGCTCGCAGGGGGGGATGCGGGGGTCCGCCTGCCCTGCGCGGCTCCGGGCAGCTCGGCAACTTCTCTGGAGGGGAAGGCAAGGAGAAAAAAGCTCCTTTAGGTACTTACAGCCATAGCGCGGCCGGATCCCGTCTGCTTCGTCTGAAGTTGACATATTTCTGCCGAAGATCCAGTTATATCCGCAAAATGCCACAAAGTCGTTAAAGTAACAGGTATGCCGACAGTACTTAATAAAGCCTAATAAATAATGTTGGGGGAGGGGGGGCTTCTTGCAAAGGCGCCACTGCCCCCTTGACTTAACCGTGCACCGTCTGTTAAGACTTTTTTTTCTTTAATTTTTTTTCTCCGACCCTCACTGATGTCACTGGGTGTGTTCTCTGCTAAATCCTAAAGTATGTGTTTCAGGAAACACCCATCGACGGGCCGGGGCCCGAAGCGCGGCGGCGGCGCCCTCTACCGCGCCGTGCCGGTATTGACACCGCCATCTTACCTGCGTATTCGTTTTTTTCGGTGCCGTTAGCGCCGAAACTCCAAAAAGCGAAACTGTTTATGATGTTGGTTTAAATATTTTTCAGTTTTTCCTCATTCTTGTAATTTTGTATTGTTCAAGAATCTTTCCGACCATTTTAGCTGGAAAATTCACATTACGGTTATCCAACCGTTCGAAAAAAAACGTTGTGTCTCTTTGCGGATTTGTTTGTAGTATTTAGGCCCCTGTAGATGCATTAAAGTTTCCACTGTGTGTGATAAGCAGATGTTGGATGTCTTTTGCAGTAATTTACCCCTCTTCACTGACGAGCAGACTAAGTGCAGTTTTCCTGTGATTTTAATAATGTAGACCGGAAAAAAGATATTTGCTGATATGAGATTTCTTTTTTATCATTGACCTGCAAACAAATGCCTTTTATTTCGCTGAGCCATTAGTTCACTGCAAACTAAAGCCATCAGTTTGGAAAATGAGCATATTTGCTGTTATGGAGAGAACCCTGCATCCAAGAATTTTCTGTACCCAAGTATCCTGTTATATAATGTATGTATCGATCATCTCCTGTCACTGTATCTACACAATAGTCATTTTTCCTTATCCACTGCTGTTTTTTTTCTCATCCACTTTCTGTTTAACCCAGGGGTGGGCAATCTTATCCGCAAAGGGCCGGTGTGTGTGCGGGTTTTCCCTGCAACTCTCTAATTAGGTTACTAATTAGAGGACTGATTGTCCGAAGAGTCCTCACACCTGGGTTTGCATCTTCTAAAGGTTTTCCCAGAAACCTGCATACACACCGGCCCTTTGCGGATAAGAATGCCCACCCGTGGTTTAACTCAAATGACAGTACATACATAGTGTATGTACATACATTAAACATACATTAAACTCATGGTGATTTTTGTGCACCTAGAAATTATGAGAATGACAAATTATTGATCTTAGACAAAAATTACTACATACAGCTAAGATTTTACAGTTAACACTTGGTACAATGCTGGTCAGAAAGAAATATACTTAGGAAATCAGAATACTAAGGGAGTTCTCCAGGTCTTCAGAGGTAATCTAATTTACATGTAGTTAACAGAGAGGGAGAGAGGGACCTTCTGTCACTTGGCAACATACCAGAAAAACATCCAGTAATTCTCCACTTGACTAGTCATACAGAATAATCCATGCAGCATAGACCCAGGCATGGCTCCTCTGATCCACAGATGCCTCCTGATAATCTGCGGCTATGGTATCTGTGGATTTTACCTAATGAAAAGTGGTCTTGGGTGTGAGAAGAACAGCGATGCATACCTGAGGCGCCCATTGGGCCTCATATTTTAAACCTAAGCAATAAACTCACCGGCATCGTTGGGCTGTAAGGAGCCCTAAATTCGTGATATACCCCAAGGACCACATAAATTGCATTTAATCCAATCACAATTTCCTTCATTATCAGGGTCTTTAAGATTATTAGAGGGAACAAATTACACTTAATGTAGCCCCTGGTAGTGCTTTATTACATACAAGCACGATATCATGACTCCAACTCAAATGACATTTTAACTAAACATTACAACAGCATTTCACCGGAAGCATTTAATGACAAATATTACCACAACCCCAATTATTCCAGGAAAATCGAAATGTTACTTTAGCCTATATATTGAAGTTAAATATTTATAGAGCTGTCATGGTGTAATGAATGCAGTCATTTAGAAAAGGAGATGCAAAGCATCCAATACTGAACTCCCCCAGTGCTTTACCCCTGACATCCTATTACCCCCGGGAGGAGTTATTCTACCTATAAAGGGAGCTTGCTGTTATTGGGAGCCAGCAGTGTTTCGGCGGCCCACCCACCGGTGGCCCAGCGCAGCTTTTGCCCCGGCCTTTTTGTCAGTGTCAGTGTCAGGACCATGGAGAGGTCGGCTTTGCTTCTCCAGCTCATGTGTGCCAGCGCCGTCGCCTTCATTTGCTGCGGACAAGTATGGAGCGAAGACGCAGCCTTGGAGGGGGCCGGCTCCTCGGAAAGACAGCTGGTAGGTGGGGCAATGCAGGCAAATGTTTTACAGTGAGCCTTCACTGCTCTATTCTCTTATTGTGATGTCCTGTAGTCCTCCATTTGTCTGGTAGCATTGAAATAGCACCAACAAGTCTTGCGCCTGTCAATATGATGCACGTGATTCGTTTAGGAAGAATGTCGCCGGGCATATTATGCAATCAAAGCTATTTTCAATAAGTCTGACGAAAATTCGGTTAGTCAGCGCATCTTGTCCACGCTCAGGTGGAGGCTATGAATGAACTCCTGGGAAGGTTTGAAAGCAGATTCCCGTCCCCGGAGAAGCGCGGAACCCTTCCGACGGTGAGTTCATCCTTAGAAATATCCTATTGCAGATTTAGGAGTAATTATGAGGAGCGTAGACGCGATACACTCAACAAGTGAATAGATTTCTATGCGTGCAGTCTAACTGAACACCCACATCTTACTGTATGCAGTTACATGCAAATTAAAGGCATGACAGACAGCCATTTATCAAATCCCTAACTGAGGAGCACAACAAAGCGCTTTGTGCTGAACACTTGGAGTATGGCGTCTCACAGACTGAGTAACATTTGGGAAAGTGATTCCTACCTGATCCCAAAAGACATTGGTTGCATTGTTGACCAGAAGTGACCTTCACGGCTACAGTATGTGCAGATGGCCAGTTGATTCTATTCTGCCGCTTTGACCTGGAGTCTGAGGTCATTTCCTGTGTTGCAGTGTGGGGTGGGCCAACGCTGCGCCCTGAGGCTCGGCCCTCGGATTGGGAGGCTCTGTGACTGTAGCCGAGGGGGTCACTGCAACTCCTACCTCCTGAAGTGCATCTAGAACACCTCTTCTGCATCCAGCCAGGGAACTGCACTGCTCCTCAGGCACACGCACTGAGAAGGACATTCCCCGCTCTCCTTCTGGGCCACCCCCCCACCCCCAGGAGCAGGAGAGTGTTTAAACAGGCCACAGATTTCATCGCCAGATGATTTCGGCAACTTCGATTAAGGCTCTCCATCATCAGAAAAAAAATTTCTGCATGTTTTCACGGTTTATGCTTTTTTCTTTTTAGATTTTTTTCCTTCTGGAAAAATCTATTGTGAAAAAAATTGCTGCATGAAATATGATTAGTTTTTTTTTATTTTTATTTTTTTTTACCAATTAGCCCACTGTAAACTGTTTATACAATAAAATATATGTGGACCATTTCCTGGAGAGTCAACTTTGCTTGTTGAGTTGTTTAAGTCAGCTGACTTAACAGATGAGCCTCTCTTACGCTGGATGGTTACCTCCTGAAGATAATGACCAAAGTGAAATTACAGAAACCCTGAGCCAATAGCAGGCCTGTGGGAGGTGCAGTGGGAGGGGCCAGCTTCTAGATAGGTTGGCTGGGAAAGCCAGCACCCAGCCCCACCCCTCCCCCCACCCACAATCATCTCAGACCAGTCTGTCATCCCCCCACACAATCAGTTTAAGTATGATGCCATGTTAAAGGCACAGGACACGCATGCACAGAAACTAACTGCATCTGAAACACATGTTCTACCTCAAACCAGTGTGCACCAGTAGACACAGCTTAAGTGCCTCTAAATCTCTAACCAGAGAGCTCAAATGGCACCATCGTGGCTTCCGGAGATTCACCCGCTATGTCTGCTGTGACTCGAATCACCCACTCTCTCTGAAGTGAACATGGCCCGTTGTAGGGGGCAGTGGACAGACACAGAAATGTGTGGTCTTTCTCACTGCAATGCAACACTGCCATCACATTGCTGGGGGTCCGGGTTATGACAAATGGAGTTCAGCTGCACTCCGTCCGGAGACCACCAAGCAGACAGGTGGCAGTATGTCTCAGGATGAGTGGTGCATTCAAACGCATCCCAGTAGACGATTCTATGGTTGCCTTAATACCCAGCGACCAATCACAGGGTGCACAAAAAAGCCAGGATAACTGTAAGCAGCGCTACCAACAAAAGCAAGTGTAGTGTGAATGACAATGAGCACAAGGTTACAGGGATTCAGTTGAGAAATCAAAGGACACAGGCATGTTTACTGCCCGTGGGAGTTTTACTTAAACAACAATGTTCTGAGGCTATAATAAAAATGACTGGTTCAAAGAGATAACTAATCAGATTATAAAGGAGGTGGGCCCATGCAGAAGAGGCAGAACTCCACATCATAACTTGGACCACTTCTCAGGTGCTGCTCTGAATAGTGCACTGTTTGCCACCTTGGTAAATCTCACAACTTTAGTAAGTGCCAGGACTTCTCAATGGGGGTTAAGTCGGGTGGTGAAGGGGGGCAGGTAAATAGTCAATCACCTTTCAAACCTTTCTTGGCTATTGGACTTTGTCCTGCATGAATATCATAATTTGCATGAATTCAGGGGCAGAGTGTGGCTCCACAGGTTAAGTGCTGTACCTGTAATTGGAGGGGTTCACGCCCAACCTTGGCACGTCTGTGGGCCCTTGAGCAAGGCCTTTAACCCCCAGCTCCCTGAGTGCACCTCAAGGTTGCTGCCCTTCGTGGCCAAGGGAGATGAGAAGACAATTTCCCTATGGGGATTAGTAAAAAAAAAATATATATAACCTTTTTGAAAGCTACTGACTTCTACCAGCGTTAGAAGAAAGTATCATCTTCTAGGAATTGGCAGCAGACGTTGTGGTAGTTTAAAAGATTATCTCTTGTTATCTGTCTGCCAAAGCCATAGCTCCCCAGGCAGTACCACTCCGAGGCAGCGATCACTGCCAGCGCCCTCTGTCCAAGGCAAAGTCAGAGCCGCAGGCGAGTCGGGACCTCCTCCAAAGGGCGCCCGAGGCCTTTGTCACACGTAGGAGTGACAGGTCCTGCCACCGGGCCATGCATTGCTGATGGGAGCTGCTTCTCCAGAGATCTTTAAGGGGAGGCGAATAGGCACCTAGACACTGGCCAATGATCCAGGCATCGGTGAGGATGATCCTCATCGCTCACAGAGGAGGATCTGTTGACCTCAAATGTTCCTCCTGCAGCTTGTAGACACACCCCCTTGAGGTTGGCCAACTGCAGGCTCTTCCTCAAGGGCTCTGGCTCCTCTTTTGAGTCCCGCTCATGTCTTAGCTGAGCTAAAGAGTCCACCAGCTACAATCAAAGCGGAAACCTTTCAGTTTAAACTCCATACTTTGATCTGCTTCCCCCATGATGATCCCGCACTATCTTTGGACTTATTGTTACACTGTTACTCTATAGCTAAGTACTGGTGGCATCTCAGAGCAGGTTCAGAATTAAAAAATCCAGAACTGTGAAATAGCCTTTGCTTTACATTTTGCACTTGGCATCAGTGGCGTCTTTGAAGCTATTTTGCCTCTCATATGACATGTAAAAATTGTCTATAGAGTATGTGCATGTACAGTATGTGCCCTACGAGTGCCTGGCATCCCGTCTAGCACGCATCGCAGCCATGTGGTCTGTTCCAGCCCTCACCCTCCTCCTGCATTCAGACAATACAGTCAGCCTGCATCTTACGCCGTCCTTGATAGTGCAGTTTTGAACTGGAGCTCGGGATTCTTGACTCACCCGGGTGAATAACCCGGATCCGTTAAATAACTCACGAGTCACAAATCGGAGGTCTCCGTTAACCTGAATCTATCGAGTCCTAACTACACCATGACTAAACTATAAACCCCATCAAATACATACCTCTTATAATCATTTCAAACTCATTACAAGATCAATACAGCCATAGTAGCAAGTATAGCTGCTAAAAACTTTGTGACTTACAGTTTGTTTGCACCAACACACAGTCCTGCGTGAATCCGCCGGTTAACTTCCTCTACAGCCAGAACCATACAGCCGATTCTGAACCGCTCACACGAAGAAGGGGATTTAGACCGTGACACAGACCGTGTTCACACTCTGGTCACTGTTTATACCTCGCTAACAGTGAGATTTGCCACGCTTTTTAATTAATGTATTTATTTCGAAGTGCATTCATTCTCAAGACAAACCGTGTATTCCTTCTTCTATGAAAAACAAACATTTCAGCTGGCGATATTGACAATTCAGACTCAAGTGACTCAAGTGAGTCGCACACCCGGATCAGTTTAGTGAGTGACTCAGGGGGAGATGAATCCTAAAAAGGAACCGAATATTACAGCTCTGTTTTGAATGACCGCGGATAGAAAATATATGCAAAAAGTAAAAAAGCTTCAAAACGAACCAAAATGCACAATTTCAAATTGATGCGCAAATCGCGTAAGCGCGGGTTGAGCGCGGAGTGCGTCCGTGCGCCGTCTGTTCGGACATCCTAACCAGTCTAACACTATGTGCTGAGCTGCAATTGTGTACTGGGCTGTTGCATTTGCTAATTGTGTACTGCAATATAGCCTTCCCAATTTGTGCAATTTATACAGGTTTATATGCAGGGTTGCCAACTGTGGTCAGCTGGCTGGAGTGAGATTTTCAATTCGAGACAAGTCTGCACACGCATTTACATGTATAACACTTTTATATAGTATGCAGGGTTTGCAGACTACCTTTTGATGTAGTTAATTTTAGGTTTATAATGGAATTATATAGTTTTTGCAGTGAGATTTCTTGCATGACCGTGAGTCTGGAAGCGGCAGCGTCACGCAAGATGCATATGAGCTGGCGACCCTGTATATGCAAGGTCAATATGCACTTTTAAATAAGGGCCTTGGTTTTGGAGCATCGCGGTGGGCTGTGGAACCATTTGACCGCGTTAGATGCTGGAGCGCCATATTGTTAAATAATATTAAAACTCTAATTATCGAATTTCTAATCCTTTTCCATAACGACTTACACAAAGTGGGATATGTTGCAGCTTGTAGCAGGAATGAATCGATACTAATTCATCTAAATTATATATACTAAATCATGTTTTAACGTAATTTAATTAGTAAAGTGATTAATGGCCATTGTTGGCACATCACAACAGAATGCATTCAAACCACATGCAACATAGCAGTGAGGAGCCAATTCAACGCCCAGGGAGCAGTGCTTGGGGGTGGTACCATGCTCAGGGTAACTTGCTCATACCTGCAACCTTTCATTTACAAGTGTGTTTCCTTAACCATTAGGCCAGTGCTGCCCAATTAACATATCACTGTGTCTATTAAAGCAGCAATGCATCAAATGACTTACAGTTGAATAGATCTAACTATCTAAATCAAGCAGATCTCTTTAAATCTCAGTGCAAAACAAAGCTTTCCGTTTTTGGGGAATCTTGTGGTGCCACATACCAAATAAGACTTTTGGGGTAGATTCATCAGTGAGGTAGGCCTACATATTTCCAACAGCGTTGCTGCACAACAACTCTGGGATGTGAAAATGGGTGTAAAACTAAGTAGTCATCTTTTATGCATCAGACAATTAAAAACAAAGTAATATAAGGGAGGAATGGTGAGGGATTTTACCCACAGTGAACTTCAATCAATACCTCCATCAATAACAGTCTGTCTCACCCACATAACAGCTTGCTGCACAGACGATAATGAAAACGATTTATCATTTTTTAGCCCAAGGGTCAACATCTTATAATCACATAGAAATCCAGTAACACCTAGCTTTATTTTTAACCCAGACATTCAGTAACATTTATAAATGATTCAATAACAACGATTCAACAGTGAACTTTTAGAACTTAGCATAACATTGACATGCTTTTTATCTTAGCGATAAGGACAATGGCATTTTTTGCATACTTTATTGGTTAAATTAATCAGATATATATAAACTTGTTATTATATTAAGCATCTGGTTTGGACCAAAACACAGTTCGTTTCCGGGCTAAATTCCCGTTTGTGACATGGAGAAGAGTAGCTGAAAATAAGCTGGACCTTTGCACAGCATGACACCTCATTAACTGGACACTGGTGTCTATGATGAACTTCACTTTGCTAAAGAAAATGAAAGGTGCATTTTGCCAATGTCTCGGGGAACATGTAGCCAGTGTGCCCACATAAAGTATGCTACTGCCACACGGTGGGCAAGCCAGAGAAGGCAGAGTGTTGCCAACTTAGCGACGTTTCAGACCCCTTTAGCGACTTTTTTTTCAAAAAGCGACCAGCGACAATATAAATAAACATACACAGAATAGATATTAATAAATGAAACACTTTGAGCTGCGTTAATATACAGTAACCTATATGAATATTGGGTACAGAGTAGGAGAAAAGCAAGCACAATGTGGTGGTTGTTGGCTGAACGATATGGCGTCATTAATATGCAAATTACCACGTGCCGTTATCTAGCAACATTTTGTTGGAAATAGCTGGCAACACTGGAAGGCACAATCCCTTGGGAAACATACATCAATCACTTATCCTATGCGGGGTCATGAGAGCTCAGAGCCTATCATGGAAACTACAGGTACAGGGCAGGGCATGACCCAAGACTGGGGTGCCAGCTCATCCATCCATCCATCCATCCATCCATCCTTGGTAAGTATTATTCCGGGCACGAAGCCATATCGCAGGGTACAGTCACATCTTGCACACCTATGGGCAATTTGGGGGGTGGGGTGTACTGCCACTAGGCGACAGGCCAACTCCACACGCTGAGCCCTGGTGCAGACTCGAACTGTCGACAATCACATTTCAGGAACAGATTTAATTCTCTTGCAACCTGAAATGAAAACAAGCAGAAAGCCAGTCATTCAACAGAAACGTCAGTTTCAATTATTCAAAATAAAATGCAGAGAGGTAAGGAGTCTATAAGCACTTATGTAAGTAAGTCACTCTGGCTAAGGGCGTCTGCCAAATGCTGTAGATGTTAATGTAAGGAGCAGGGCATACGCTATGCACATTTTTGTACATCAGGCGCTGTTTAAACATTTGCAAGATACAAAACAAATGGCACAAACTATAAAAGGGATGACATTTACAAGGAAAGAAGATCGCAAAGTAAGCACACACTGGAGAGACATACTGTAGCCTAGCATATTTCCCTCTTTGAGATTTCCCAGTGACACACACACTCTTTCTCTCTCACACACACACACAGATACAGAAACATGTGGCAGTTTTTTAAGCTTCGCAGAAAATCTGCTATATAGTTCACCCTTAAAGGTGTATTCATTATTATGCTGAAGTGCACATTCATAAAAGATTATACTTTCCTTTCTTTTTTCCAAAGCAGCCTTATTTGGAAAGAGGCATACAAATCACAGACGGTTAGCCCTGCGATGAAAGAGAAAGTTTGCACTTGCAGGGATATAGAAACATACGTGCGATTCTGGACAGAACTGAGACAGCACCCTTTTGACAAAAGAGAGCTTTATGATCCCAGAGGCTGGTCAAAGCTAAGTGTACCGTATACTAAAGTCAAGCGATCCAGCTGCATCCTGGTCCTGCAGATGACCTCATAATTACCTGCATACATTCCATTTGAACCAGTATTTTTTTGTTTAATTTTTTGTCAAGAGCACTTTTTAGGGGGGCGGTTTCCGTGAAAATAGCGGAAATGTTTGTTATATAACACTCATTTTGAGAGAGCTGCCTTCTGCCTATGACAGGAGAAAGTGTGTAAGCGTCCTGCCTAGAATAAATCATTATTATTATGTGGGGGTGCAGTGTGTCTCACTGGCCAAGCGGCAGGCAGCAGGCTTATACTCAACATATTGGATTTCACCTGAATTCTGCCAGAGGCTGTATCAGAAACTAACTCTGGCACAAGATGTCAGGGTGGCATGTCGAGCCCCATGTTAAAAAATGAACGGAGTAGTGCCCATGGAAAACTGTGGCATTTCAGGGGTCAATGGGCAAGAGGCCTAAATGTTAGAAGCTGGACTGTGACATGGCAAACATTGACATTTGTTTTAAAAGTTCACCATTTGCTTGAAAAGCCGCTTTTCCCCACAGAAATGTTTGACAGTAGGTGAAACAGAACATTTTCCCATTGAATGTTCATGAGGAGCCTTGATTACATTCTTCTGTGTTTAAATAACAAATACCTAAACCATTCTGCACATTATTCTGGGCAGTTCCTGTAACATGTACAACTGATGCTGGAAGCACCCATGTGCAACTGGACCAAAAAAGAACTATCCACTTCTAGTCCCCCCCCCCCCCCCCCCCCACAATCTTCCCAGCAAGTGAAAACAGTAATTCCCCTGTAGATGAAATTGAGCGATTTCCCCTATATGTCCTGTAAGAGAGACAGGGCAGTCTACAGATGGAAGAAAAGCTCAAAGCCCATGTGAGTGGGAGCCATCCAACCTGAATTTAAGCCTTATGTATCTCACTAACTGCCACAGAGTGAGCTCACCGCCCATACCTCCCTGTGCATCCTTCGTACAGATTTATGAATGTCTAAATTTACGAATGTCTCTCATCAGTGTTCTTTGTGACCTTCTTGACCTGATCTCTGCGGATGTGTCTCTACTGCAGCAGGCATCATCCAGCCCCCCAGGGGGGAATTCTCATAGGGCAGGGGGCAGGGAAGTACATATTAAAGGCATTACTGCTGCTTCTGTTGGCTAGCCATTTTCCTTCCTGCCCCTTGGGTTCTACATGATTACATTTCGCCCAAATAATTGAAGAAAGGCCGTTCATGAGCTGTCATCCTTCAGAAACTGAAATATCCTTCAGTTTTTGGCACAGAACATTGTTTCGTCAGCTCGTCAGATTTGCATCTACAGCAGTACATGAGCAAGATTGGTCGGATTCATTTTATTTCCTCGCTGCTCTTAATTTCATCTCCTTTACCACTGTAAAGCTGGGTACACACCAAGTCGACGGCAAAAAACTAGTGCCAACTACTGCTGACAAATGATTGGCTGCTGTCCCCTCCTGTCGATTATGAAAATTGGTGCCTGAGTACACCAGCACGAGTAGAGGTGGTGGTTAGCATACAGCCCAATAAGTGGACTCAGTTACACCAACTAGCATTAATGCCAATTCAACATACACAATCAGCCAAAATAGCACTGTAGGGGACCAACTGTATTTGACTGCAGTGCACACATCAGTCCAACAGGGAGGAACCAACTCTTATTGACGGCCTCCGATGACTTGGTGCGTTCCACGCTTTACAGAATAGTGACTTTCACAGGACTGCCAGTGTTTTCACAAATTGCAACAAATATTCTATATTGCCAAAATACTGGGACACCCCTCCAAATCACTGAATTTAGGTATTCCAATTGCTTCCATCGCCACAGGTGTATAAAATTAGCTCCTAGGCATGCAGACTGCATCAACAACCATTTGTGAAATAATGGGTCGCTCTCAGTGAATTCAAACTCAGAATTCAGCTCAGTGAATTCAAGCGTGGTACCCTGATTGGATGCCACCCGTGCAATGAGTCCATTCGTAAAATTTCCTCGCTACTAAATACTCCACAGTCAACTGTTAGCAATATTATAACAAAGTAGAAGCAATTGGGAACAACAGCAACTTAGTCATGAATTGGTAGGCCATGTAAAATTATGATAAGATAATCCTTTACAGAGCGGGGACAGTGCATGCTGAGGCGCACAGTGTGCAGAAGTCGCCAACTTTCTGAAGAGTCAGTAGCTGCAGAACTCCAAACTTTGTGTGGCCTTCAGATTAGATCAAGAGCAGTCCATAGAGAGCTTCATGGAATTCCATATTTTATTTTATTTTTATTATATCGTATTATATTTTAATTGACTTCAGTTCTCTATGCAAAGCAACTACCAAACTCATAGCATGTGAACTTCCTATTAATGGGATGTGGTTCTGCAATGGCTTTGATGCAGAAAACATCAGTCTTATCATAATCTTTTGAGCAAACTGAAAAAATGAAAAAGAAACACACTTCATATCTAGCATTGTGACCATCACTGCTGATTAGAATGAAAGATTTGGGTAATTTACCACATCTGATTATGTGATTATTTAACTGGGAAAATTATGTAGACGGTCATAATTACTACTGTACAAGTTAGTCATGTCATAGGACAACCAATGTTGGACCTCTCATTTGTATACCTTTTTTCTGCCAGTAATGACCACCGGGATTGAATTTTCCCCAAAGAAAAGTGCTCCTATGGGACTTTCAATAAATAACCCTCAATTCTCACACCAACACCAAAGATCAATGAGTAGGCGAAGATATCACAAACATTCCACTGAGCAGCATCTACTGGTGTTAATAATGAATCATGTTATAATTACTTTGGGGGGATAATTGAGCCACAGAGTGTTTATTTGGTAAAATACACGCCCATCGTCATTTGCTAATGGATGGAGTACAGACCTAAAGAAAACACTGGGAGAGTTTAAGCATATTTATAATGACATCATGACAGCATGGTTTGACATGCCACTGACTTTATCAGTGATTGTATTTTTGCTGTGTCCTTTGAGATTTGTTTAGTACCTTACTTTGATTACGTTGGTGTTCAGTTCCTGTTTTCCATCATCAAGACAGTTTTATATATGCTATTGATGTGATATTGCTTTAGACAGTATATTCCAGGAAAAACACCCATTCACCACCTCTAGAGAGTTAAAGGAATAATATTCTTTGCATTGGCATTTTGTTTTTCATTTTTTCTAACATGTATATTGCCAACCACCAGGGCTGGATGCTGGATGTTTGGCTTTGAAATCTTTTCCCAACCTTCCATCTGGGGAATAGCTTGACATATATTGCTAATATACTATATATTTCATATAGGTGTAAATTATGTTGTAACATATAACACAACTAGTTAGTAGTACAGTACAGTCTGCCTAGCTTGATATCAGGGGACAAACATAGAACCACACATTTGGACCCAGGCTCAGACATCAGCAGTCGATTACTGATATTACAGCATTAACAAATAAAAAGCCACCAGATCTTCTAAGATGAACTCCAGGAAAATACTGTCAAGATTCACCCACCATCTAAACAATAGTCTGTGACATTTTGCCAGCCGAACTTTCTGCAGGGGGGGCTGGTAGAAGAGGAGACAGTCAGTGCAACTGTTTAATAATACTATCAAGCTGCATTTCTCTGCAATAATCACCCAGCTTCAGATCTTCACAATAATAAAATCTATAAGTGCCTCAAGAAATCTATTGAGCGTGATTAATATCATGAAGACTGACCTTTCCACACAGATACCCTAAGCGGTACAGATCTTGTTTGGTGCTTAGGTCGTGTATCTGATGGCCGTGAGTCTGGACAGCTGCCAAACCGTCACGCTTTTGCAATTTGTAATGACAGAGTGTAGTAAAAGTCACACTAAAATACCGCGGACACCTGTCAAAAGACGAGTTCTGATGCTGTCTTTATTCATCCCCGTGATCCAAAAAGGGAAAACCCTATCTCTTATAAGCCGTTTTCTCTTTGTCACAAATAACTTTCAGATCAACTGCACCTTGTCTCCTGGAAGGGTGAGGAGTGTTGGATGCAGTGTGAGTGAAGTGTGTGTGTGGGTTGGGTGGAAGTACAAAGAAAAGGAAGAGGCTTTTTAGCCAAAAGGCACAAAAAAATGCCAGGCAGGGCCATCGATGTCATCCATACGGTGTAATTTAAGAAATAAGCATGTTCTGTCTCTGAATAAATAAAGCTGTCTAGGGCAGTGCGAGGGCTGGAAATGAGGGCCGATATGGCTCTAGAAGACCTCTAATTACCTCAAGATGACGCACGGGGGCATCAAGGGTATATGGGGGTACATTAGCTGCGGGAGGTGGCGTGAATGGCCGCTTTGATT
>JAODKL010000009.1:5620004-5662162 GCA_026780765.1 Petrocephalus schoutedeni | reverse complement strand
AGGGGGGGGCTGAGGTTGACTCGGCAGTCAGCAGTACTGACAGGACAAACCCACTGTCAATGAGGTTTGCCTCCGGGGCTAAAGCGTAGCCAGACCTGGATGGCTGCTCATCAGGGCACCAGCTATGATACATGTTGACCTGCCTGAGCAAGAGAAACATTATAAAAACCACAGGGACATGAATGATGGTCAAATTTATGGCACTATCATATCATTTCAATGTCTTAATTACAAGTGCTGTAGTATTAATATTAACCCCCATGAAACCGACCAGGATGAGCTGTTAGAAGACAGATCGGGGAATACTAAGAACAACAAAATAATGCAAGACTATTGTACTGGAAAACATTGACTAATTTACATGTACAACTGGCACAAACTCTGTGACATGAGGCATAGTATATTTCTTTTTTTTTTTGCCTGTTATTTTCCCCAACTGCTGATCTACCAAAAGCTGTGTTGCTGTGAATCAGATAGATAAAACAAGCCTAATAGCCCAGATTAATGCAGGACATTAATGCATTTATGACAAAACAGCTACTCAGGGTTGAGTGCAACATGCTTATATCGAGGTGTTTTAGCAGATTATTTACCAGTCAAAAGCACCCTGGACTCCAAAGTGACTGATTTAGGATACAGGCTTTCTTTGGTAAGCAAACATCTTACCAACCACCATCATGGAGCGTAAAGTGAAGGCTGTGCCATTATATACTACGAAAGTGATCCTCAAACAGGTCTTTGAGGACCCCCAGACAGACCACTTATTTGCAAATGTGCCACACAAAATAAAGCTTCTTCTCATAGTCTGTTTGTGCATTTAAAGAAATTATACAGAGAATGTTTGTCTCCTCCATGCTGGATGCAAACCCCTACTTCAATCTAGCAGAGGTTATAGTGTGCCAGCTCTTAGCCCTCATAAGGTGTAGCACACTTTAAACGCAGTCACAGGGTTCTGCAGAGCTACATCATGGCAATAAGATCCTTCATCAAGCGTGACGGGCTGTCAGACAGACTTATGAACCGGCTGGGTTGGTTGGACCGCAGTCAGGCAGCACATGGTCACAGACAGACACAGCACTGGGCTAAGGAGGATGACAGGAGTTATTCTCAGGATATTTTTGCCTAAACGAACAGAAGGAAGTTTATTGTTTGTTATAGTGGAAAAGAAGATTAGAAACCGAGAGCGGTGGGGAAGTCGGGACAGGCCCCCTGCTGAAGCAGACAGGAAATCTGTGACTATATTGCTCCTGCTTCCCGTCACTCTGACACAGATGATGGTTTTGTCATTGGCTTATGAAGGAGATAACGGTAAAATGAAAATATGACACAGTTCATTAAAGCAGCAGCATCACGCTGATCCATGCTTGACGGTTTCTTCCAAAAGATGCATAAGTAGCGTTTGGACCCAGATGCTTTCATCACAACTAATGGGATAGAGAAAAATCCCGGAAGGCTCCGCGATTGATTTCCCTCCAAGAGAACATGTGGCAGGGGAGCAAGGAACCAGTCCAAACTCAGAGTGGCTACCTGTACCCACCCCCCAAATGAGCATTCAGACAAGGACCTCAAACATCTCAACCTTCATATTGAACACCGAAATTAACATCAGGCTGCAGGGAAGAAAAAAAAATAAAGAATATCTACTGCTATTTCCCCACGGATGCCAAACTAATTAAACCCTCAGTGCAATTATAGGCCCAGTCGCTCTAACTCCATCAGCAGGCCTGCATGAGAAGGCGAGTATGCAGCCCAAATCAATCCCCCAGCTGGTTTAATCACATACCGTTAAAGACGAAACAACTGCCTGTTTAAAGGCCATTTTTAACCAATTTCTTGTGATTGTACTAACCAGGATGACTCACCCATTCCTAAGTAATAAGGAGCCATTATTTTGACCATGTGACTCACAGAGGAGTCGCTATAAGAGCTCCTTAGGGCTTCAGAGCTGAAAAAATGGGCTGCAGGTGACATAGTGGATGTAGAGGACGCTGAACAATTCACTCCCCAAACCAAAACTCGCTTCTTAGTCTGCCTCAGGCCTGGGGTCAAAAGTGGGACAGAAAAAACAGGTGACCTGAGAAGGAACCATCACTGAAGGTCAGGGAACATCACACTGGCAGTCACAGCTGGACCAGTACCTGTGGACAGAGTGAACCCATCCCGCCTTTAGGAACATCCTCAGCACCCAAGCCTGTTTTGGAAATCTAAAACCACATTAGAACCTATTACTTTCACTGCTATGTTATTATCACTGGTGATGCTGTGTTCAGCATTGTTGCCTTACACCGTAGGGACCAGGGTTCGAGTCCTGACCACGGCTCCGTGTGTATGGAGTCTGCATGTTCTCCCTCTCTCCTCATGGGCTTTCCTCTGAGAGGAGTGTGTGAGTGTGCCTTGTGATGGGTTAGCCCCCACCCTGGGTTGTTCCCTACCTTATGCCTTCGGACCCCCCGCGACCCTGATCAGGACAAGTGGATGCAGAAAATGACTGGAAGGAAGTTATTATCACCATGATATTGATAGAAAGGGGCTCTTCTGTACTGAAACACTCATCTACATTTTAATATGATGTTTATTGGGAGTACGGTACAGATGCTCGCCCAACAGATGCTCGCCCAATGCGCCCCATATGCTCAGGCAAGGAAGCCTGAATTCATTTAGAGTTAGTCTGGGCTAAAAGGTGCAAGACAGTATCAGTCATCAGTGTGGACGTATGTTTTACGCGATAAGGCCTCCCGTGCAGCAATACAAATGTAAGCGGTTTCCTGTTCTTGCTTCTGAATCGACAGGGAAAATCGCTAGCATTGACAGTCAAGGAGAAATGTAGGATCTCAGTCATGTCATCCTAAGTGCGACACTTTAAATTCACTGGCTTTGTCATCTGCAAAGGAGGAGACAAAGAAAGACATTACGGAGTGGCTAACAGTAAGAGAAAAGCTCTAAATGCCTGCTGTAATGAATTATTATCCTGGAAAGTCACCTGCCCCTCTACTTAGCACATGCATGAAAAGGGTACATTTTCACTCTGCCCACCAACACAAGCGAAAAACATTATGTGAATTGCTAATAAAAGCAGCAGTGCTTGGGCAATTTCTTGATTATAGCAACCACTAAACAACTCACTATATACAATAATATACACTGTTCCAACATTTCTGTTTCCCATAATGCAGGAAACGTTTTCACACACACACACACGCGCGCGCGCGTACACACACACACACACAATCTACTTGTACATATCTTTATGGGGACTCTCCAATCATTTCTATGGGCATAACCCTAATCCTAATCCCAATTATGACAACCTTAACCCCTACTGGCCCTAACCATAACCATAGGTAAACAAACAATTTTTTTGTTGTTTTTTTTTTTTCTTCGTTTTTTGACCGGATAAACGGATTTTTATAAAATTGAGGTTATCCTCTTTAAGACTAAAAAAATGTTCCCATAAGGTAAAAAGTTACAGGTTTTATCACATCACCTTGTGGGGAAATCTGGTCCCCACGATGTAATAATTACAGTACAAACACACACACACACAAATTGTTAAATTGAAAATTCCATTTTGAACAAAGGTTGTAATAACTTTTAATAACTTTCAGTATATGCCCTGCCCAGGGCTGACCCAGAGCAAAGTGACAGATGAGGTACAACAGCGAGGTTTAAGCAGATGAATAAACACAAATACCCCCCAGCAAGACAACAAGCACCATGGGTACTGGGTGGGGGAGGGGGGTTAAAACTCATTTATATGTGGTCCTCAGTGTGGATGATTTATGACACCTTTCCTCTGAGATCTGCCATGCAAAGATGTAAACATTTTAAAATGGAGTCTGACAGCCATCAAAGTTTGTAAGCCTAAAAGACGGGGAGAATTTGAAAGCTATAGATATAATACTTTGAAAAGTGATAAAGAAAATTGTGGCAGGACAGAGGCATCGATCTAGGTATCTGTTTGCATTGGACAAAACGCAGAACTAAAACAGTTTGATTTAAAATACGTATAGGCCTACACCAAAAATATGTGAATCTGTCAAACTTACTGAACATATAAGAAAAACTGTCGTTCCCCGAATCTGGTACAGGAGAACAGGGGTACTTGCAAGTAAAAGGATAAACATTGCCATCAATCCACTTTGATTTCAGCAAACACTTCATGCTTGGATTTTGAGTCTTAGAGTGGTACTAGAAACATTGTGGCAATTGTTGTTGTGAAGGCCGAGTCATTTAAATGCTGTCGATATTTAAGAGGGACTGAAAACTTTCCCTTATAATGGGTCTAAACTTAATACGTCAGCAGCTCTTTTCTAGATGAGGATGAATTTCTATTCCGCACAAGTGCCGCATCTGACGGAACACAGTGTGAACATCAAACACACGCCTACCCTTAACAGTCTCAGTAGCTACATCACACACTATTTGCTACTATCAAAATTTATTGTATAAATATATGTTCCAAGGACTGAAGCTCTTTTATTACTTATTTGTACGTACTTTGAAAAGAAAAATGAAAGCATTCAATGAAATCAATATTAATCACTTGTTTCACACTTACAAGTTTTTAATTGTGGTGAAAGGCCCACCTGCAGACTACTTCATGTTTGCACAGATTGTTGAGAATACCTCAATTTTGGGGTCCGACTACAACAAGAGGAAGACCTTCCTCCCCTGAAGCAGCATCTCCCACATTGCAGATCTGATTTAAATGGTTTAGATACTGATATTTGGTTCTGGCCCAACCCTGATGGTAAAATTTGCCAGGCGGGGTTTGGGTGTCTACTCTCTCGCGCCCCTTATAGGCTCTGCTCTGCCTGGTAGCAGTTCATGTTATGCTAGCATTGGGGTTAAAATGGAGTACTCCCCACAACAACATGGGGAGATCATCCACACATGTGGAGCCATGGCGGAGAACCCTGGTCCCAGAGGTGTGAGACACCAGTGCTGGCCACCGCACCGCCATGCCACCTGCAATGACATGCATGTACAGTCATGATACCATAATATTTAAAGGGTATAATTTTGTCATTTTGCAAATTTCTATATTTAAGAAGTTTCCTCATGAATCTCGGCTTTGTGGAGAAACATAGTCACACTGATTTCACGTGTCTCCTGGGTAGAGGAGATAGACAGATGGGAAAGGAAATCGTTGCTGCCCACTGCCCACCTCTAGCTGATAAACGGGGCGGCAGGTACGGTGTGGTTACAAATACGTCTAACTTGGTGAAGCATCTGTCTGTCCCGCACCCTGATTTAAACATCCATTAAAACTGCAATCTTTATCTTCAGCAGAAAGAGAGAGCAATGCAACGGAATTGTGATCATTCCAAATGAAAAATTCAGATGGATTCAGAGAGTTTTTAGGACACCTGAATTGGTTTGTTGGCTTAGGTTTTTGTTTTCATGATAATGGCAATCAGTGGTGACTCATGCATAATTCGCCTATTCATTCAGTCTCTCGCAGTATTTTGTTCCAATAACCATACCAATCCGACGGTTCCCAAAATTTCTCCCTGCTCATCCACAATTATTCAGTACAACTATTATACTCCCCCCCACCGACAGTGTGAAATAATATCCATCTAGTCCTCAAGCCCATAATTAGTTGAAGCAGGTGTACAGAAGGTTAGCTATATTTTTAAATGAATGGTTTGTGGCCTTGCTCTATTGCGAATAGTGTATTAAATACAGAGCGTCAAAAGGACGTGCGTATCCCTGTTTGCTTTTCCCGTTTGTTTCAAATCGTTCAATTAATGTGCGCTATCACATAAACAGCTGCGACGCCGTTCATGGAATTGGAATTATTATGACCACATAAGATAATATTACTAAAGATAATAAAACTATAGGTAAACTAGCAGAAAGACTCCATAAATATTCACTTTTAATGAATTCTTTGAATAAGTAACTATAACTATAGAGGCTTTAATATCGTAACAATTCAGGGAATAGTTCTTCAAAATGTAAGGGGGACGTATTTTGCCCTTTACCGCATTGGGTGTTCAGAGGTTGCTTTGCTTTACCATGAATTCGATCTGACTTAAAATGCAGAACGAGTCATGACAAGTATAATGCAGTGGAAAAGTGGGTATTATTATTATTATTGTTATTAAAATGTATAAACTGGCCAGGTTTGCGCAATGATTCACACACACGTCGTACTTACGTAGCCAGCTACAGAAGTCAGTGGGTGAGGAGGGGCAAACGAATTCAATATGAGCGCGATGCACGGATAAAAAGCCGCTTAGGCTGGGAGCGCTGGGTGTTTCAGTCGCTTTTCCGCCATAGGAGGAATGTCTCACGTCTCCTCTCGGTGCAGGACCATGGAAAGCTCCAGGCTCTGGACCAAAGCCGTCGTTTGCGCCGCGTTGCTCTTGGGAGTCACCGGGGCTGACCCTAAAGATTCGGACAAGGAGCTGGACTTGGACGAGAGAGCCCTAACAGATTTCTACCCCAAAGACCCAAATCTGACCACCGAAAAGCAGCTTGTAAGTTACGATCCGTCACCGTAGTTATTCCTTGGGTCGCATTTCAGCTGAAACACACACACACATGTTGATTGGCAGAGTTCTAGATACCTGCATGGTACAGAATTAACGGAGGGTGTGTGGGTCTGCTCCACCCAGGTACCTAAGTTCCAGTGAAACGTTCACCTGCATACCTGTCAGACATTCGGGCCAACTATGGATAAAATAATAAAAATCCACGAAGACATATAAATTTGTCCGGCCGTTTGCGTGAGTAATTTTGTGTAAGTATTGTGTTATTTTAACAGCTTGGGGCTCTGCAAGAAGTATTGGAAAAGCTACAGACTAAACGAATCCCACCATGGGAAAAGAAATTTGGCCAAGTTCCTACGGTAAGTATGACAGCGCCTCGCCTTAGAATGCATTTGAACAGTTCTAAATTTGTTTTTTTTTTCACAGTAATATTATCACAAAATATTTTTCCCCCGAGTACCTAAAGGAAAGAGTTTGAGTCGATTCAGGTGTGACGACGTGAAGTAACACTTGCCGGCTGTCTGTGTCTTTATCCAGTGCGACGTGGGGCGGCAGTGCGCGGTGAGGAAGGGATCCAGGATCGGGAAAATGTGCGACTGTCCACGGGGGGCGTTTTGCAACTTCTTTCTGCTGAAATGTTTATAATACCGAGACTGCTGTGACATTCATTCAAGTTTGGGATCGAAGGGAAAAGCCACTAAATAATAATGATAATAATAATAATTGTATTTTATACATGTATTAGGTACATGTATGATTTGTATATTTTATAAATTTAAAGTTAATGTAAAAAATGGCTGCTGCTATTAGTGATTTACTTTAAATAGGCCTATTCGTCTTGTGTACAGTATTGTATCTGAAAATGAGCATAAAGAAAATTAAAATATGTCGTCTTGTTTTCTAGAGCAGTCTGTGTGACCGCTGAGTTCTTGTTTGAGCAGAGTGATGTGAGTCCCCCCAAGTTTAAAAGCTATGGATCCGAGCCATTTTCACACGGCGCGTGCTGCCAGCAAAGCATGAACGGAGAACCTGTAAGGAAAAGTGCCGAGGATGGGCAGATAAAACGAGTCAAGCAATTCAATCCGATTTTATGCACAATGATCACAGCAAGCAGTGTGATTAAAAAGATTCGTTCCGTTTTTAGATTACGTATCATATGTGACCGTTTGAAACAGTACCAAGTTGTCCATTCCACTTCGTACAGTGGACCAGAAATGCATAATGGTGAACCAGCCGCAATCATCGCTAGCGCAATTTATACATTAAATGTTAGCAGCGACTGACTTTACGTCTGCGGTGACTCATGAACTCTTGCACTCTACCTATAGATCTATACACAGACACACACGCTTGATGGAATGCTTGGTCTAAACACGAAAACTATCTGTGACCATATAAGACAAGCATATATTGTAAATCTAAACATATTGAGTCTAGATTGAAGGGTGGATGTGGAGAAGTTTCTTGCCAAATATTCTAATTAATGCCAGTTTTCCCATATTGGTAATTTGAAGGACTGCTGTGTTGAAAAATCAACATATCCTTATGTAGGAAATACAAAAGGACAAACGAATTTAAAGAAATTTACAGACTAAAATCCAACACTCAGTTCCATCACAAGGTGTCTCCACAAAGTAAATTCAGCAGAGCATGCAAGTGAGCATCTTTGGGTGCGCGCCCTGTGACTGCCTTCACATTGGGAGGGCTGACCCCAACCCTGTCAATCAGGCTTGTGAGGCAGAGTGGGAGGGTGCCCTAGGAGTAGGGTAACTAAGGACCCAGCCCAGGGTGACGGGGGAAAAAATCCAACTCCTGCCTGACTATCCATCTGTAGGCATTCATGCCACATTTTATTTATTTTTTTGCCAAAATACATGGCAGAACTGCAAAGGCAGCCTGTCTGGAATGATAGTAAATGCAGTGCAGACAGACATGCAAACGGCCGACATGCAAACAGCTGTCCTGTCGGGTGGCTGCATGATTCTGATTGAGAGTTTCATCCAGCACTGGACTGGGGATACTACAGCAGCCGGTGAGCTGAACAACAAACAAACAGTGTTTGGTGAATTTTAACCATGGCTCATATAAAAAACAAACATCACAGACACGAATAAGCATGTTTATTAAAAAAAAACCACAGAAACAAGACCACTGTAGGAAAAGTGCAGTATGTATGAGGAAAAACAGCCACTTAAAGACAGCAAATGTGAACAAAAACGTTGGAGAAAATCACCGCAGGCAATTATTGTTTACTCTGTTTTATTTGGTTCTTTCTAACACTTAACCCAAGAATGTGACCTACATAAAGCTTATCAATTACTTACATGCGATCACCCAACTTTCTAAGATGCAACCTTCCGAACTCAACTAAAACCAATAAAACCAGTATCACTTAAGTGTTCTCCGTCACCATTAACCATCACTCGCGGCAAATGAGAATCGCGTTTTGTAAAAAGTCAGGAAATCAGAACTCTCTCCGCCCATCTAAAAGTCAACTGCAAACTAAACATTTGACTCTAAATTTTTCCACCATAATAGAGAGAATAAATATACACTATCAGCCTTAGCAATTATCAGTCTCTTCAGATAAACTTAAAAAAAAATGCTATTTACCCTAAAACCAAAAATTTAATTACTGTCTGACACCCGAACTGCATAAACTTACTCACTCAACAGGTTGGATCCCCTGAATTCAGATTTAAATGTCGTCAGTACTGTGGCTTCAACAGCTAGTGGCTGTTAATACATTATTCAAAGGTGCTGCCAGTGCACATTCACCACTGGAATGTAAAATAGATGTGCACACTTTTCTTTCAGAGTAGCATCCAGTTCTTAGAAATAACCTTGTAATTTTTCAGCCTTACGAACTGCATATTATACCCTTACTAGCAATGGGACATAAGATATTTCAAACCCCAGTTTGGGTCATCAGGGTGTCCCGTCTATCACTGCCTGATTTGTCCCAATGGGGAAAAGAAATGGGAATCAATGGGAAGTGAAGGCAGATGATAATCCCACCCATTGGGGGCTCAGAAGCTGCACATCCGCCATCATTTGTTTCTACACGTGGCTTCTCAAGAACAGAGCAGCAGTACAGCAGGTCTGGACATCAGAAGACTAGGCCCAAAAAACTGGAGTTGAGAAATGAATGTGTACTTGAAAAACGGATCAGTATAAATATCTACATTTATCACTTTAACAGGAATACACCTGCCACTGTTGAGTTGTAACCAACAAAGCAAATGAGTGCGTGTAATGCTGAACTTAAGAAATGACAAATTAATCACTCCTAAATCAACCCTGGATGATATTCAAAATAATCTTCACAGCAGTTCCTGTCACTCCTTCATTTGCTGAACGTATCACGGCGGCGGCCCTTCATTCCATCTGTCTTGTGGGTAAGAACATGAGAGCTCCATGATGGAAGCCTAAGCTAGGAGAGCGCCCCCCAGTAGCTAGTCTGGCTGGAAGGGGTAGTCTAATGCAGGGGGGAAACCTGAGTTCCGTGGCTGCTCGTCCAACAGCACCAAGTCTTCGACGTCCCGACCCCGAAACCTGCGCCGGCAGATTTTCACCGTCACCTTTCGGCCTTGGAAGACCTTCAAGGCCTCCTTGGAGGCCATGGCTCTGGCGTTGTCCTCGTCACGGCCATAGCCCGTGCCCATGTAGACGGTCTGGCACCTCAGCTCGCAGACCTGGCCCTCCTTCTGCGTGCGGCTGACCGGCAAGTCGGGAATGTCCTTCAGGGGCACGAACACGCAGCTCAGGCTGGCCTTGGACGACTCCACGCAGGCCCGCAGGATCTCAAAGTGGTCCAGGTTGGGCCCAAACCCACCGGCTGACACCAGCTTCCATGCCACAGCCTTGTAGAGGCGGTTGAAGAAGGGCTGGTGCTCTGCCGGGGCCTGTGGTGGGGGTCCGCACTTGGCGGCGGCTGGAGGTCCTGGTCGCACCCCAGCCCGCCCTCCAGGCCGGCTCTCGCTCTCATTAGCTGCCGGCCTGGGCTTCTTTGTCAGACTCTCAGCCTCAATCTCTGCCAACAAAATCACACAGGCTGGTGTAGGTAAACAGAGCCGTCTTTACCATGCCCCTTACAAGGAATAACCTGGCAAGAGGACAGTGGATGAAAAACCTCTGACCATCATTACAAGATACCAAAGATACCAAAGAGTAATGCTGAAAAGATGAAACTGAACTACTTTATGTATTTGGCACTTTCTCAAAGCTGTCATTCTCAAAGCTGTTACTCAGCACAAGGGGGAGACAGAATTTAATTTCAAATGAGCCACTATTATAACAGATATCAAAATAAATACCCAAAATTTTAAAATGTTGCAAGCCTAACAGAATCACCACTGAAAGGTATATAGCCAAAGGCAGCCAATTTGTCTCTACTCATACAGTAAAATACTGCAGAAAAACCACATTACAAATCACAGCATGTTTATAAAAAACAAAACACTAAATCTACCTGTGTGTTACTTGGTCCTTTAAAAAAAATCATCAAACTCATTCAGCAGAAAACAGCAGATGGTCCAGCTGGCTGCAGCAGACCATGTGAGTACTGAAGTAAAAATCAACCTGTGAAGTATTTTAATGTGGACAAGTGTCATAATTTGAAGCAATGTCCAGACTTAAGCCTAAGTCATACTTCAGTTCTGTGTGTCTTTATGGGCTGCGCTCGGTTGTGCGCATGGACGCGTCTGCATGCTGCATTTGTCCATGGATGCAGGCGGTCGAGGTCGGTGCATGCGTACGCCAGTGATATCCCACCAGACCAGAAAAGGGCAGATGCATTGCAACAAACACAAATACAAGCAGTATAGTGCAATGACTAAACTATAAGGTTTGATAGCCGTGACTAGGCTTGGGTGGCATAACGGTATACTGAGGTATTCTGAAATACTGGCGACAAAATTCGCCGGGACCACCACACCCACACTCTGCGAATTTTGTCACCAAGATTTCAAAATACCAGAATGGTGTTGCTTTTTAAAATCCTGTATACCGTGGTATAGTGTCCGAACAGTACGAAAAATCAGAGATACCAGTACCTCCACACCTACTCATAACAACTATTCTTCTTCTACACTTTCTTTGCTGACCTCTGCTCTGAGAAAGTCAGTGCTGCCACCTATTGGAAACACCTAGTCAATTTCCATTCACATTCGCAAAATGCTTAACGTCCAGCAGGCAAACATCTGGGCTGCACATGCACAATCAACCAGACACATCTGACAAAATGTATATCATCCTGTGATGCAAGACCATAAAGACACACGGAAAAAGGAATATGAAGGGTGATTGTGGCACTGCTTGGCCCAAACAACCCCTTCAGGAAACATCTAACACCTGCAGCTTTACAATTGTTCAAGTGGCTCCTGATTGGTTCTGTATAGCGCTTTGGGTTCAAACTAATTAAATGATCAAATCAAAAATTGAATATCAACCTAAAGCTTTTCATTTCTCCAAAATCATTAAGCTATTATCACAGCACAGCTTATTCCTATTATTTGAGTTGCATTCTACATAGTAAACATCCAGGCTCACGTGGGAGGGGCCCCAAAATAACGCAAATGACCAACCAAGTCGTACCGGACAGTGCAGGCCTCTTCCCTTTTCCCATTATTTCATCCCTGGTTTTCCGGACGGGAACCTCCCGGACAACAATCCCGTCAGCCATCTCTGTTATCTTCTTCATTACAGTTTGGCTGTAGCTGTGAGTAAAATATCAGGACACATTTATATGGAGCATGACAGAGCTGGTGTTGGAACACTACCAATTACTGTTTCATAGTACTGTTTTTCTTTTTTGAAAGCTAAATCTGTATGTGTGTGTGTGTGTGCGAGCAATGGCCTGCTTCATGCCTTGTGCTGCCTGGGATCAAAGCCCATCCTCTTTTTGCATGTTAGTTCTTAATTATCCTGCCTCATTTGCCATGAGACTGTCATAGCCACCAATCCAAAGCATAGTCACAGTGAGCTTGAAGCTTATCCCAAGAGGCACAGGACACAAGGCAGGGCACACACTGGATGAGATGCTAGTACATCACATATCCACACACAGCGGTTTACATAAACCAGTCTACCTACATCTCAAATCCCTGAGTACCTGGATGAAATCCACACAAACCCCATACACACAGATATGAGAATGAACCCACAACCTTGAAGGTCTGTTGAACTAGTCATTCTCTCACTAGCTTGCCCGAATCCAATATTAAACCAATTAAATGGCTGGTTGTTTCTCAGTGAAATAAACACCAGCCACCTTTCAAACTGTGCTAAGAATAACAAGAGAAAGAAGAGGCGTGACGCCCATTTGGGAAAGGCTGCATCACTCACATGCACCCGAGAAATACGTGGTTAGCCCAGACCATGGAGAGTGACAGGAGCCTATCAAGACTGGTACTGGCAACGCCAGGCTGGATAGTGGGGAACGCCTCCATATTTCTCAGGATGAACTCCCGTCGGGCCAGCCACTGCTTGTTGGTCTCACAGTGGCCCCGGAGGGACTCAACCCAGCTGGCCAGGTGGGGGTTCTGTCCCAGAAACTCAGAAACGACATCCTCGCCGTGCCTCTCCTCTGCCATCACTGCGGACACAGTACATTTCACATTGCAGAAATGATCAGCTCTCCAAACATGATTAAGCACGAAGAGACTTTACATTTCTCAAATCGCTCTTCCCTTAAGGTTTAAAAGATCTTTCAGTTGCTTGGACATTTAATTGCGCGTAAAAGGCGTCTCTACAATTATTTAAAAGAGTATTTCGCGAAGAGATATGATTTGCATCCGTAGAGGCGACATAATTGGACAGATTTTAAAAAAAGTTATAATTTCCACTTTGTGTGAAATTTTACATCCTGCCGCGACCTCAAAGTTCACATGTTGCAAAGCTGGCTGCCCCATAAAAAAAAACATACACATAAGGCTCTTAAAAACTCCTTCCCCCACCGGTCGCGAAAAATAACATATTTAACGTTATTTAGAGTTCGATGTCTCTGTGCTGAACAGTTGCTTCTAATTATTTCGATGCTAAATAATAAAGCATGTTTTGACACTGATTGGCATTTAGGCCCACGCCACGCTTCAACCCTCTTGGGGATCGCCAATTAAAAATAATATTTCTAATAAGCATGCAAAGCATAAAGCCAAATGAAATAAACCGACAAGGAAGCAGCAGGGGACAGCGTCCGCGGTGTCAGCAGCAGACCCTCCTAAGGACACTGGAGCAGGCTAACAAGCGCTAGCTAGTTAGCGGCAAACTTCGCCCACCGACGGCCAGCCCAAAACGCCTTAGCTTAGCCCACAGCCCAAAAGGCTGACCTACGAATTTCAAGTTGACATTTCCTTTTAGCGGTGCTGCGAGGAGTCCAGCTCACGGAAGCAGATTCATTCGGCTAGCACCAGGTCTAGGGCAGCTAGCCGACGTAAACCAAACTAGCCGGGTAATCGTAACTGGCAACGAACAAACATCCAACAACAATCCTTGACTATCTTTCAGTGACGATACTACATTAACCACGATGCCCCGCGGCCTAATCAACTTGAACTTCAAAGCCAAACTAGCCTTCGATAATAAACATGTCATAAGCAGTTAATTTTTTCAAATGCTTTTAAAATGAAGACATGAAGAATGATATTTGGCTTTGTACACAAAAATATTGTGCGACGAGTCGTCGTTTACGTCCCACGGGAATTAAACGTCAAAGGCGGAAAAACTACACTTACCAAAATTCAGCGACCCACTGTCATGGGCGACATTTGATGACGCAATGAGGAATCGGTGGCACTGTGAATGGCTAGCTAATGACAAATTAGAGAAAGAAATAGTTGTGTTGTAAGATCCGATGTTTTTGTTAAACAATTGCAATCGCGATGATTCATGAGCTTTTGTTGGCTTTGAGTGGATATCCTGGAACCATATTCACGTGGAATAAGCGGACCGGTTTACAGGTGAAACTGGTGCACTCATTTAGAAAACGCTTCTGATGAATTCCGTGTTATTGCTTTCATCGGCATTACCAGTTAGTTTTACATTTTAAAATAAGAAACAGGACATCGTGACAGTACTTTCTCCTGATGGACACCACTTAACATTATAGATATATTCATGCGTTGCTTGCGACTGTACTGCTAGTTGCATGCAAAATGCATACTGTAATTTTGCACACAAGCTAAATGGCGGACTTTTTTCGTTGCTTTTCTCTAAAGGTTTCTCAAGACCTACCGTTTCTCCATCCCAGTGAGACGAGCGTCCTGAACCGGCTATGCAAACTGGGTTCCGACTATATTCGCTTTACAGAGTTCATTGAGCAGCACACCGGCCATGTACACCAGCAGGTAAGCCTCTTGAAAAGTCTCTTACACATCTTGAAAAGTAGGTGATATATACACTTGCGTAGTACAGTCGTCCCTGGACGTTTGTCAGTTTTGAAATGTCAGTGGGGTCATCAGAACGTCTGGTATTTATAGCTGGCATTTGATCATGGTTTGGTCATTGAGATTATGCACGGTAATAAAATTGTCCTTATTTAGTCTAAATCCATATATTCGTCTTAACCGTGAATTCCTGTGGCACAGGAGCACCACCCCAATCAACCTTGTCAAGCTGGGCTTCATGGAATCTACCTGCGAGCTTTCTGCACGGGATTGGACTCCATGCTGCAGCCTTATCGTCAGGCTCTTCTCGACCTTGAGCAAGAAGTAGGAACTCCGTATATGTATGCAGACCATTATCCATATGAACTGTACTAGTCAGTTACAAAGTCCCACACCTAGTAGGAAATGCAATGTCCATTTTAATGGGAATTTACAGTGTAATTCTGATATTTTTTTAATTCTTTTCAGTTCCTAGCGGATCCACATCTTTCCATATCTCACGTGAACTACATGCTGGATCAGGTAACTACATAAGAAACCTTTTTAATGTATGTGGCCTTATGTTTTATATGAGCAGTATGCAGACAGGCTGCAGACATGGTCTTCCCTTTTCTCATTAGTTTCAGCTCCTGTTCCCCTCTGTCATGGTGGTGGTAGAGACCATCAAATCTCAGAAGGTAGGACCTTTACAAATGGGAATCTAAATGACTAAAGCAAGTCCTGTGCCTTTAGCTAATTGTAAAGGGTGAGCGAAGGTCATTAAAACAGACAACTACTGTCTGAAACAGACAAGTAAAACATGGTCTCCCCTTTCCTGTGGGTTAGATCCATGGGTGCCAGATTCTGGAGACTGTTTACAAGCACAGCTGTGGAGGACTGCCCCCCGTGCGCACGGCTTTAGAGAAGTGAGTGAATGTCCGAAATGCGGCCAAGAGGCACCAGAGAACATGAATGTTTCTCTGGTGCCATTCAGCACTTCAGGTTGTGTTGATCAACATGGTGCAACGTATATGAAAAATAAATGAATGATATATGCATGCATTTTTTCCCCCAAGGGTCACCCAACCTCAGGCTCCTACTGTGGTTATCTTTCAGGATCCTGGCATTTTGTCATGGAGTGATGTACAAGCAGCTGGCCGCCTGGATGCTGCACGGACTGCTGCTGGACCAGAGCGAAGAGTTTTTTGTGAAGCAGGGTCCCAGCGCGGGGGGTGGTGCCCAAGCCCAGGAGGAGGAGGAGGAGGACCTGGGGATTGGCGGACTCAGCGGGAAGCAGCTCAGGGAGCTGCAGGATCTGGTAGGAGAGTGGTGGCGCTCGGGTGTGAAAGCTGGAGTCTTTTACGCGGAGGTGTCCGCTTAAAACAGACTCTGGTTCAGTGTCCTCTTTGGTGCGATTCGTTTGGGAAGGTATGAACACAGCAGTTGCACTTGGGTGCTGACCAGAACAACCGTACCAAGACCCTTGAGAGGAGGTGTTCTCGGTCCGGTCCCAAACAAACTGTTGTGGAGCGG
Organism: Petrocephalus schoutedeni; assembly: GCA_026780765.1. Taxonomy (NCBI): domain Eukaryota; kingdom Metazoa; phylum Chordata; class Actinopteri; order Osteoglossiformes; family Mormyridae; genus Petrocephalus; species Petrocephalus schoutedeni. The sequence goes on along the minus strand of JAODKL010000009.1, from coordinate 5,645,766 downwards.
TTTGTTTGTGGTGCAAACATGGTCCAACCTCAGTCGAGGTGTTACTCCTCCAGTCTGAGCTAAACGGATCCCCTAGCTAGGTGTGCTTTGCATTCTGGGATGCGGTAGAACACGCAAACCAGTATCAGTAGCTAGGTGGAGAAGGAAAAATTACTTGGTCTCACAGCGAGGTACTTTGCCTTCTTGAAATCTGGACAGATGACATGTCAACTCCTAAAAGCTCCTAAAAGCTCTTTTTTTTTTTCCTCGAAATATTCAGTCAACAGCTGAAGGAGTGACGATTTGAGCGGTCGACTGAACAATGTGTGAAAGTAAAAAAAATAAATAAATAATTGAGGCAACAATACATAAAAGTGAGAGGTGTTCAGCCGCATAGCCCAGGACGCAGGACCGTCTTCCTGTACTTACTTTCCTGTTTCTGCCACAGACACATCTGACCCATATGCAGAGTGAACGTTTTCACATGCTTTGTAGTGGCGCATTGTTGCTTTGCTTGAATTTTTCTCTGTGTGAAAACAAACTGAACTGAGGGGAAAACGCTAAAATTTTACAAACTCATCAACTGCTTTGGACCAGAGAAACCAAACTATAGATGTGATAAGGTCCTTGGTGAGATCTGTTGGTGTCACCAAGCAGGCTTGCTTGATGCTCAGTTTCCCTCCGAACGGTAGCTAATGATTATTTTTTTCATAGTTTCATAAATAAATAATTTTCCAGGACAAAGTGGGTCCCTAATTTGTATGTTTCGCATTTCCGCTTTCGGCCTGAACAACGCAGCGACTGATCGAGGAGGAGAACATGCTGGCCCCCTCGCTGCAGCAGTTCTCCCTCCGTACTGAGATGCTGCCTTCCTATATCCCTGTGCGTGTGGCTGAGAAGATCCTCTTTGTTGGCGAGTCCGTCCAGATGTTCGAGAACCACAACCAAAACCCTCCCCGTGCCGGTGAGAGAGCCAGCTGTGACATACCTGTATGACGACCAGACACTTTGACCTCCTTGTTTGTCTGCCATGTAACGTCACTTCTGACTGTTCCTTCAGGCTCCATCCTGAAGCACCAGGAGGACACATTTGCCGCAGAGCTTCACCGACTGAAACAGCAACCACTCTTCAGCCTGGTTGACTTTGAGAACCTCATTGATGGCATTCGCAGCACTGTGGCAGAGGTGTGCCTACAATTATTATGGCTAATTCTTTTGGTAAAGCTGTTTAAGATTGAATTAGAAATATTTAAGAACCAGTTTTACAAAGGAATCCCACTTTTTCTGACCATAGCATCTATGGACATTGATGGTTGAGGAGTCTGACCTTCTGGGGCAACTAAAGGTCAGTGGGTGGGGCCAGTGTCAGACTGCTTTAAGTTCTACTTAATCCATTAGACTGCTGTTTTGTTTGACAACGGGGTGGCTTGTTCTCTGCTTCAAGATCATCAAAGACTTTTATCTGCTTGGAAGAGGTGAGCTCTTCCAGGTGTTCATTGATCATGCCCAGCACATGCTGAAGACCCCTCCCACGGCGGTCACGGAGCACGGTACAGCATCTGGACATACATACCGGAATCCTCAGCAAAGATCTCCGCAAACAGTTGTTTCATTCCGACTTTTTTGGCCATTTGTAGACGTCAACGTGGCCTTCCAGCAAGCCGCTCATAAGGTCTTGCTTGATGACGACAACCTCTTGCCTCTTCTGCATCTCACCGTTGACTACCAAGGGAAAGAGACCAAAGGTACAGACTCCCTTTGAGCTGCTGCAAGCCAGTAGCAGCTGAAGGGTGGCAGTGACGCCCACGGGCTCTTTGCGGTTTCAGAGGCTGCAGGTAGTCGTGAAGGAGCTACACCTCCACAAGACATCTCTCCTCGAGAGCTTCCTTCTACGGGCTGGGCGGCATTGGGCTTGGCCTACAAGGTGCAATGGCCCTTGCACATCCTGTTCACTCCTGCCATACTGGAGAAGTGAGTTTCTTTCTTTGATGCATGCTCTCAGATGTCCTTGAAAGTAACCATAGTGTAGAGGTGTAGTTCATGCGGAGTCTTCATTCCCGCCTCATCGTTCCCCCCCCCAGGTACAATGTGGTGTTTCGCTACCTGCTCAGCGTCCGCAGAGTCCAATCAGAGCTGCAGCACTGCTGGGCTCTCCAGATGCAGAGAAAACACCTGAAGTCCAACCAGACTGATGCTGTCAAATGGAGACTCCGGAACCACATGGCTTTCTTGGTGGACAATCTACAGTATTATCTCCAGGTAGACACCTAAGAAGCATCAAGCACTTCTACTTCTGGGTAGTACACCATTAGCTTAGGAATGGTCTTGTACAACCCCAGTTCGGTCATATTTACATTACCCTAAGTTACCCTTTCCAGAAAACAATGGATTGTGAACTCAAAGGGACGCCAGTGCCGATACTAAGATATAAATCAAGCGTTAACCACCAAATTTTAACATGTTTATGTAAGTGGCCTGCAGGTAGATCAGGCTGCCCCTTCAGCTTCTCTGCTCTACTCCATCTCCCTACAGGTTGACGTACTGGAGTCCCAGTTCTCGCAGCTCTTGCAGCAGATCAACGCCACCAGGGATTTTGAGAGCATCAGGCTGGCTCACGATCACTTCCTCAGCAACCTGCTGGCTCAGTCCTTCATCCTGCTCAAACCCGTACGTGGACCTAAAACGGGAATCGGTGCCAGAGTAACGTACAAACGCCAGGCAGCTGTGTGCATCCAGCTCGTTAAGACGTGTTTGCTCTCTCGTCAGGTGTTTCACTGCTTGAATGAGATTCTGGATTTGTGTCACAACTTCTGCTCGCTGGTCAGTCAGAATCTGGGCCCGCTGGACGACAGGGGCACTGCGCAGCTGGATATCTTAGTCAAGGTGAGACTTCCTCATTGACCGACTGCTACAGCGTTACGAAAGGCAGCCGGCCTGACCTGTAGACGCTCACTGGCATGCACGTTCTCCGTCCTACCAGGGATTCAGCAGACAGTCCTTCCTGCTGTTTAAGATCTTATCCAGCGTGCGCAACCATCAGATTAACTCCGATCTGGCTCAGCTGCTGTTGAGGCTGGATTATAACAAGTACTATACCCAGTCAGGGGGCACACTGGGCAGGTAGGGGTGTTTATGATTGACATGAAGGGCTTGGGGTGGGGGAGGGGGGGGGGGCACCACAGTGCTGACCCCATGTTGTTCTTCTGCAGCTTTGGATTATGAAGTACCACGTGATGACCTCCCACTGCATCCGTGCCTGGGCCACTGTTTGTGATGTCTGCTTTCTCGCTGTCATGTGCTCGTGCTGATTGCTGTGACCCCCGTTTGTCTCTCATCTTTCAGAGTGTAAGAGGGGCGTCCGGTTACCCGCAGGAGATGTTGTGTATAAAGTGTAAATAGACGGCAAGAACTAATGCTATGGAGACTGAATAAAAACAAAGTGAAACAATCACAATTTATTCTTCCATAAAAACGCTGGAATTAAAACTATGTACATGAAAGGCATGCACTAGACCTAAGAAAATGGGAGAAGCGCTGGTCAGGGATCAGCTCCTGCTCAGGGTGAAGAGTCGTGCTGGTAGCAGGGCTGGGCTCGGTGGTCCTGCTTTTCACCACAGATCAGGCTCTGAATCAGCCACTCTGGGGAGAGCAGCGGAAGGTCCGAGGAGACGGCCCAGCTCTGCACGGAGGGCGGACAGGAGCGGTCTGCCAGCACAACGTCAAATGTGCCCTTGGGGGGGTCTGAGCACGAACACACGCATGCAGACATTATCACCGTCATGTTCTTCAGGAACTCCATTAGGTCATTTGTTCAGCTAAGACCTGAGTGAACAACACTGCTGTTTTTCACCAAAGACATAAGTGTATGTGTGTGTGTGTGTGTGTGTGTGTGTGTGTGTGAGTGAGAGAGAGCGAGCTCCCACCCACCTGAAGTGTTACTCTCCACCTGATACTGCTGTACAGAGGAAGCTCCCCCCATGTTGAGCAGGTCAGTCAGGAAAGCTGTGGCCTCTTCCGAAATCAGTAGAAACTTCATGGACTTGAACGGGCTCTGGCGAGAGTGCCTGGCAGAACAGACCGCGATTCCTGTCACCGCATTCAGGACCGGCAGCACCACACCCCCCCGTTTTAAGCTATTTAATCTGTTATTTACAACAGTGGGGAGCAAATAGGTTCCTCTGCAGTCTCGAAGATCAGTAAGGAACTCGGGGCTCCCCCAAGTCCGGTTCCGACGTCCAAACTCACCACTCCACCAGGTTGCCATCCGGACCTATCCCGGCAGGCAGCAAGTAGCTGCGGTAGCTGAGCAGCTGGTTGTCATGACAGCAGTCACGCACCCACATGTGGGATACGCAGGGCACGCCGCTAGCTAGGCACAGCAGGTATTTCCGCGTGCGGCAGTGCTGGTCTGCGATGAGGATGCTCTGATACGCTGCGCTGCACTGTGGGCGGGACGGCAAGCGGTCAGCCTTCCCATAATCCCTTGCGAGCTGGAGCTCAGCATGAAACGGGCCCCGGGTGTTCACCTGCTGCTCGTTGAAGTCCCGGAGGATATACCCCCCTCCTGCTTCGAGCTGGGTCTCGGTGTACTGTCTGTTGTAGGGAGCTGTCTGCACGTATTCTAATGGCGAAACGGACCCGTTTCAATCAAACGTCACCGTGATGCCAAGAGATTACGTAGTGGGGATGGACGGCAGCAAGAGGCTAAAGCTTGGATAGTCTACAATCAGCGCATGGGCAGTAAATTTGGGGTAGCGTGACGTCGAAGGCCATCTCACCCTCTTCCACGTCGCTCGTAGGCAGGTTGGCCTCGCGGTCTACCTCCGAAGAGGCCGTCAGCAGGAAGGCGTAGCCCAGGAAGAGCGAGGCACTCTGGGGAATGGGGCCGTGGCTCTCCTTGAGGTCACCGGGGTCAGAGGGCAAGTCGGCGCCACTGCCCGAGGTGTTGAACGCGTCTCCGCGCTGGCCTGTGCCAGAAAGATGGTGGACAGTGAGGGGCGGAGCCTGATTCCCAGAAGAAGCCACACCCACCTTCACCCACAGTGAGTTTCAGCCAGAGTGGCCACTCGGACTTCAACAGGGTGATGAATTCTGTATCGCGTGTGCCCCCCCCCTCCCCCCCTCCCCCCCGGGTAGCAGACGCTTCCACACCACCGTGAAGACGGAGCGGCAGACATACCGGACAAGCAGTGGGGGGCAGAGCTTCAGTTCAAAGGCAACATCCAAATAAAAACAAAGGCTTTTAGTGAATCTCAACAGAATTTACTAACAACAGCCTCCAACAGGAAGACGCGTCCCACAGGTGACTGCAAACGGGGACACACGGCGCCGCGTGATGTCCATTCATTACATCACAGACCCAAGTCAAACCAAACATTTATTTAAAATGCAGTAACATGTAAAATTCAAATATTCCATAATGCCATAAAAGGGGCATTAAAAATCTAAAAGTACGTCATCATAAAAGAATATGAAATACGTGACGGATTAAAAGTATAAAAAAAAAAAAAAGTTTAAAACGTTAAAATGCACGTTAATCCTCAACGTCAACGTTCGTCATGAAGCAGAAGGCGTCTGCTGGGTGCGGATGAGCGCCGCCCTCTTGGTGGGCCGGGGAACCCGTACCCGCTCTGGCCCCTGCGCCCCTGCGGCCTCGCTTGGAGGGGGTCCTGTCCTCCTCCGTGGAGGTCATCAGCTTCCTCTTCCCTGAGGGGCCTGGGGTTCTGGGACTGTTGCTGGAGCTTCGGCTGGGGGTGGCGTTGCCCCCGGAGTTCCCCCGGCGCTTCCGTTTGCCCTCCACCAAATTATCTGCAACCCGAGCGCAGAATTCACAGGATCATCATCATTGTACGTTTTGCTGCTTAGCAAACCTGGAGGCAGCAAGAAGGATCAGGGGCTCCTGCTCCAGCGGGCCGGCCTTCCCGGACGGCGGTCTCACCCAGGCTGATGTCGGACGCCTTGGTGAGGGGCGTCGTCGGCTCATAGGGGCCCAGGCCGTACTGCTCCCTCAGCCGGTTTCCCTGCTCTATGGACAGGATGACGGCCATCCGCCCATACCACTTCCGTTGGCCGTCCTTCTCTACGCAGTAAAAGAAGTCTGAGCCTTCCGTCTTGTGACCTCGTACGATACCTGGGGGTCAGAAAGGGACAGCGGGCGAGTCAATCAAAGCGAGGGCGTTCGAGAGGCGGGACCCGGCGAGCTACGCTACCTGTGCTGAAGTACTCGTCCTCGGAGATGGCGGTGACCTCCGTCCCCTGCGGGATGGGGTCGCACAGCAGGATGTCCTTGCCAAACACGTCGCACTCGTAGCTGTCGTCGAAGAGCAGGCGGAAGCGGCCGGCGCCCGAGTCGCGCGTGATGCAGCCCGAGTAGAAGTAGCCGTTGGAGGACCACTTGGCCACGACGCGGAGGCCCACAAAGCAGCCGAGGCTGTCCGCTGCGTGGCTGTCCGCCGCGTGGCTGCGCATGCGCGTGTACGACTCATCCTCCGGGGAGGAAGAGAGGGCGGAGCCTTGTGCGCCATCTCTGCTCAGATTCCCAGCAGCCCTGAGGGGCCAAGGGGCGGATCAGGTGCGGTCAAGGCTGGAATACTTCAGTGGAAAAAAAGAAAATGCGGGAACCTAAAAAGCCCAGAGTGCGCCCCCTGCAGTCAGGGTGATGTCACCTTACCTGCTGAGAGCCCCTCGGGAGGGGGGCCTACCCCGACGGCCCCTTGCACGGGGTGTTAGCGGGGTGTGGGGTCGGGGGCCCTGGGCTCGCCCTCTGCCTTCCATCACCTCCGAGGCTCCTGGCCCCCAGGGGGTCCCCTGCTGGCCGCTCGTTTTCCGGGGGCTGGGGAAAGACAGACGGAGACTGCGTTCTTTCAGACGCACCCTACTCAAGAAATCGGGATTCAATAAAAATTTGACCTAGAGACGAAGAGCAAGGTCGTTAAGCTGATGGGGTGGCGTTGCTTGTGGCGGGACCCCACCTGAGGGACTTGGCCCCACGGCCCGTGGGCACAATGAAGTCGGTCTGCCTCCCAGGGCCTGGCCCCCCGCTGCTGGTTCCACTGGAGCTGTGCTGCAGGCTCGAAGCCTTGGAGGAGACGGAGCTGACGTCGGCCAGGTCGCCGGAGGTCATCGAGCTGCCGGTGCGCGACGGAGACACGTCATTCTCCACCACGCGGCATTCCACCAGAGGCTCCTCCGACTCCTAAGGACCCCCCGGGAAGAAGAGGGGAAAAGGTGAGGGGGTCACGCACGCCGAATAACCGCGCAGCCAGCAGAGAAAGGGGTTGGGCGGGAGGAGAATCTTGACCCACACCTCCGTCACCTTGCGGTCCACCTCCTGGCCGTTCTCGTAGTACACGTCGGTGATGATGCGCGTGACTGTGGTCCGGACCTCGCGGATGGTGCGCACGTGCCTGCGGACCGCCTGCCCGTGGGGGGGCCTCGGGGGCGTCTCTGGCTCACCCTGCCCAGCCAAATGGAACACATGTCCCAATCAGACAGGCAAACTCCAGACCTCAGTCCCGCCCCCAGCACAAGCCAATTGGACAGGTTCGTGTCACTCACCTGTGCGGTCGGGAACTGTGGCTCCAGGGTCTCAAAGCTGGTCTGCTGGGACACAGCTTTCTGGCGAAGCTGGAACGGGGGAGAATGGTGTTCAGTCACGTGTAACCTCAAGTTCCCTCGCACCCCAGTCCTCCACTGTCCCCAGGCCCTTACTCTGCTGGGCAGCCCCGGCGAGGCGTCAAAGCTGGTCTGCTGGGACACGGCTCTCCGCCCCGGCAGCGTTCTGCTCGTTTCCACACCGGGCGCCTCGCCCCCCTCGGGCCTGCGTGGACTGGAGGGGCCCTCGGCACCCCTCGGCTTGCTGGGAGGTTCCTCCTCCTGGACCTCGCCACCAGCCGCTTCTGAAGGCCTCGGGCCTTCCTGCTGCGAGTGCGGGGACAGGTCTCCCGGCCGGCTGGGCTCGGGGACGGTGCTGCACCGGGGCAAGCTCTTGGGCCTCTGTGCAATGAGACCTGGGACGTCCCGTTCCGAGTCACTCGTCTGCGAGAGCGGCGAGTTAAACAGGTCCCTGCCAGAAAATGGGCAGCTCGTCAGGACGGCATGTTGCAGACGGCGAGCTGAAGGACGCCTCGGCAGTGACCTTGGTGCGACCTTGCCATGACTTTGCAGGGCGCAGCCATCTTCTCAGTCGAGGCGGCTGCAGCAGCTGCACAGTCTTCCCAATCTGTCCCTCACAAGTAGGCCAAACAAGAGCCACCCACCACCACTCGTGAAGGCAGGGCCCCTCCAGAACCTACTTAGGGCCTTCTAAAGATATGGTGCCCCGCGGGGGTGTCTAAAATGATATATATTTATACACACACACACACAGAGCCACTAGTACCAAGGTTACTGCTACAGAGGGAGTCTGAAATCAGAAGGACAACATCCCTGACATTCTTAAATTATAAGGTCTCCACGAGGGATTATCAAGCCTGCTTTACCGCCGTACCACCCATATACAGGCAGACAGGGGCACAGGAATAGCACAGCCCCACGCCCACGGTGCAATATACAGGCAGCGGCTGCAGCTGGCAAGGGACTAGGGGAGAGTTTTCACAGGACTTAGTGCAAAAACACACAACGGTGTGAAACAGGGATGCTGGACACATGAGTGCAATGTGTATGCAAACAAATACAGCAGCATAATATAATGGAACTGAATAGCTAGCTAGATAGATAATACACTGACGCAGGTGCCCTTAGAATTAAGGAATTAGAATTAAGTTATCTATAAAACTATACACTTGCTTTGGTTTAAAGGATTAACCATTAAGGTTACACTCCTCAGTAGCTTAAGGTCAATGATAAAATCATTATACTTTTTGTTTTTAAATGTAATCTGTGAATGAGGTTCAAAATGTATAACCAGCAGGGGGCGCTGTCGTGCAGCTCAAACGGGAGCATGCAGGCTGATTGGCGTGCAGCCCTGCTGGGCATTACCTGGTGGGAGTGCTGGGCTCACTGGGGGGGGCTTCCAGCTGCCTGCGCGCCTCACAAACCCGGCTGAACACCGACGGGCTGGGCAGGGGGCTGCAACGGAGACATCAGGGTCACCAAAAAACATCCCACATGTGAATGCCCCTCTCTGACCCAAAGCCTTCTGGGAAACGATCTAAGTGTATCGATTGCGGTCATTTTCCGGGGCATGGCTTTCTCTCCCGACTCACAAAAGACATTAGAGGTGAAAAATGACTCGTCACCCTGGAAACGGGGAGTCCAAGCGTGACAGTCCTCCCAGCTGCCGTGATTCAGCACCCACACCGAGCAGCCAAATGGAGACCCTATATAAATAAGCAGCCTTGCATAGCAACTGCTGTGCGTTACCTGGTTACGGGCTTGACAACGGTGGTAACCTTGGAAACGGAGCCTTCATCATCCGATGGCGCCGGCTCTGGGAGGGGTGAAAAAAAAAAATGAAAATAAGCGGTTTTAACAAACGACATAAAATGGCAGAGTGATTAAATTTAACACCCAGTGCTTAAGCTCTGGCTATGGCTTTGTCGTACAATCTCATACAGGTCTGAGTGAGGGGGATTCTTCTTACTCTGCAGGCTGAAACGCTCTGACCCAGAGCTCGTCTCCTCCACCGGGGTCACCAGCTTCATCCTCAAGCTCAGCTTGCCGTTACGCTCCGATCCGCCCAGGTTGCCACAGTCGCTTTTGCCATCCTCTCTGCTCTCCTCCACCGTAATCTCGCCGGCTGCCATGGCGACCTCCGCGGTGACATCGCCCGGCAACCGCTCAGAAAAGGGGCTCATTTCTGCACAAGAAGAAGTGGGGTCAGGAGAAAATTATAAAGGGGGAGGGGGTGTACAGCTGAGGGCGGTGGGCGAGAGTCTACCAATAGGTGTGCTGTGGCGGGGGGTCTGCTTCAGCTGGCTGATCAGAGGAGGGGTCGCCGTGGTTACCGGGCGAATTAACTCCCCCTCTTTGGGGAGACTGAAGTGAAACGGGATTTCTGCGGGAAGAGGAACAGGAGACACCTTGGAGACCGAGCCACTCCATGGGCACGGCTCTGCGGCGTCTGCGCAGATAAGGTACCTCCGGAGGTGTCGCTCGGCGTCCCGATGCTGGAGACTGGCCCCGCCCCCCCGTCGGACAGCACGCCTGGGGTCGCCGCCTTCCTGGGCCCCGAGCCTTCTGCGCCATCCACTCCATTCGCAGTGGACCCCAGCTTCTTCTCGGCTGTGTTTTCTGGTGGCCTGCTTTCCTGTGGACATCCGCTCTCGGGCGGGGGACAGCCCTCGTCTGACCGTGACGTCGCGACCGCATTGATCTGCCGGGACTCATCCGAGACCTCGGCCGCGACCTCGCCGCTGACACGACACACCCCCTCCCCCGCAGGAGTCGAGGCCTCCATGGGGGCACCCTGCTCCTCATCTTCCTCCATCGGCTCAGGGGAGAGCGCCTGGCTCTGGGACAGGGCCAGACAGAGGCCGGAGCCCTCTGCCGCCGCGCCTTCGGCCACTTCCCCCTCATCCATGCCCTCTTCTCGGCCAGGACGGCCAGCCTCGGACCGCGACTCCTCGCACGCCTCCGAGCTCCTCGGCTGAATCTCCATCCCCACGTCTTCCGGCTCCTCTTCCTGGGGTTCGCTGGGGAGCACGGACTGCGACTGCGTCTGGGTGGCCGACCCACGGTCCCCGTGCGCCGGAGCGCCGCTCGCCGTCAGGTCCGCGACTTCCGCTTTCTGCAGCGAAACGCCGGCGCCGCCCTTCTGCGGACAGACCCCGTCCCGAGCCTGTGACTCGCCAGGTGTCGTCAAGTCGATGGTTTCCGTGACGACCTTGGCGTCGGGCCCGTTGGCCTCGGGGGGCGGTTCCCGTGCGCGATCGGCTGCGGGGCTCCTCGACTCCTCGCCATCAGGCCTGGCTGCCTCGGGCGCCGTGGTACCGTCCAGCTGGCTGTCACTATTTGGCGGACGTGCCGGAGGATCGCCGGCCTCCTGCCGCTGGCCGTGGCACTCGGGGATGTCCGCGGGAGCACACCTGACGACCCCCACCGGTTCCTCTATCTGGGTGGCCTGGCTGTCCTCCAGCTGCTCCCCCTGCAGTTCTGGTGCTGGCTGAAGGAGGGCGCTGTTCTCGGTGTTTGTAGACAGCTCCAGCTGCAAACTAGGCTGCGAGTGCCCGGCGACGCCGGCCTGCTGCTCGCTGGGCGCTGCCCTGGCTGTTGCCGTGGAAACCTTCTCCATTAGCGACTCGGGCTCCGTGCTGCTTTTTCCGTCTCCCTGGCTCAGTGTTGGGACAAACACATCCTGTTTAAAAAAAGAACACCCACATTTTCATCTCTCATAGGATGCAAAAAACAGGGCCAGCACTGCTTAAAAGCCTGTAACTCCGAGGCTGCTGGTCCACACCCCAGAAGGTAAGCAGCTAGAGGATGTTCTGAATCACCAGTAGACAGAGCTCCTCCATCAGAACCGTAATGCCGGAGAAAAGCACGAGGATCACGAGACGTACGTGCGAAAACTCTGGCTGGGTTGGCAAAGAGAGGCTTTTGTCCAGCACAAAGCCCGGGGAATTCTGGGAGAGCGGCGTGGATGCAGCTGGACCCGGCCTGGGAATGGCCCCGGACTGAGAGGGAACCTGATCCATCTCCATGGGCTCTTCCTCTCGGGGGCAGGACCGACTGGGCTCATCCGGAGGCAGCGATGTGTCCATGGGCTCCTCGACGGCTGTACAGAACAAAAGAAACGTCCGGCTCGAATGTGACTTGGAGATGACCCGAGACGCCTGCTGTCACTCTTAAGCCCGTTTTTGTGATTAAATTCCCACCACCCACGCACACTCGGCATAGAGACTGCCAGCCAACCGGCACGCTACAAGCTAAAGGCAAGGCAAAAGGACCCCCCCGCCCCCGCCCACCACCCTGCGGGTGACAACTGTGAAAACTGGGCATCACTGACGGAAGAATCCACCCCCATCGCGGCGAGTGGCTCTTCCCCCATAACAATGATGAATTACCTTCATCTTGTGCCGTGGGTGAGTTGGGCACAATTAGAGGAGTCTGACTCAAACCGTCCTGAGTTGGAGCCACAAATTCCACAGAACTCCTGAGAGAGTGGGGGGGGGCGGGGGAGAGAATGACCACAGTGGTGAACATGCATGTAGTCACGGCAGCACCACTTCCCATTTCATTCCGCGCCCCGGCTTGCCAGTGGAGGCCCTGGCCTTCATCTTACTGGGAGAGGCTCTCCTGCACCAGAGTGCCCTGGCCTGAGAGATGCAGGAGGTGCAGGCTGTTTGCTGGGGTTGACGTGGGTAGGAGGCGGAGTCCAGCCTCGGGTACTGTGCTGTCGACTCCTGTGGTGTCTGGCAGAGAGATTGGGGGGTGCGATTTAAAGAAGAAAGAAGTCCCAGTCGGAGCATAATTCACCAGAAGGGCGGATTTGCACATACCACCTCTCTCTGCCTCAAACATGTCATCCTGGGAAGACAGCACGTCGGCGTCGTCCTCCGGCGTCTGGGCCTGATGGACACCCTGGGCCTCTGAGCCCTGAGCATGCAGCAGCTCCTGGACGGCCCTCCCCTTCCCCTCCACACAGCTGGAGCTCACCTCCGACCTGGAGTGTGGAATAAACAATGATCAGATGATGAGAAACACCCTGTCCCCCCCATAGAATAACCTGCACCACACCCACAAAAGCCAACGCTATACAGCGGTGTTTCCCGATCCGGTCTTTGGGGACCCACAGACAGCCCACTTTTTGGCTCCCAGGAGCTGGCAAGGAGCAAAAAACATGGACTGACTACAGGGCACCATTTACGGCATTTAGCTGACACCCTTATCCAGAGTGACTTACATTACAATCTCCCTGGTGCAACTTAGGGTTAAGGGTCTCACTAAGGGTGGTAGGTGGGATTTGAACCGGCGACCTCTTAGTCCATAACCCATACTTCATACCACTAGGCCACCACCAAGGACCAGATTGGGAAACACTGCTGTAGAGCGCAAAAAAAACCAAACTAAAATGTGCTCTGGCCATCAGCGCAAGAGGGAGCATCGAAGCGCTGGCTTTGTACAACAGCAGCCACAGGCAATTAGGGTAATGAGCTGAGCAGAAGGAGAGAGACAGGAGGGAGGGATACAGGAGACGAGGTTACCGTCTGGACGCACTGCCCTGGTCGTCTGCAGTGGGACCCTCAGCACGGCTCTGTTCTGCTCCTTAACACAGTTTAGCAGGAATAACGGAGTGAGCGAGTCGCCTGGGTTCACCGGCACCGACAGAGAGGACAGGAAAAGCGGCAGAGTGCCAGCTAGGCCCCTACCTTCCGCCGTGGGCCCCTCGCTGTCTCCACCGGCCTGCCTAGCCGGAGGGGCATCGGTGTCCAGCCCACCATCGACGGCCTGAGATTCCGACAGCTCAAGGAAGCCGAAATCACCCCCACCTGAGGGCATGCGAACAAGGTATCGATATAATTGCAGGAACTCTCCTTTCATTACTATGGGCATAACCTTAATCCCAGCTAGGACAACCAAAACTACAAGAAAGCAAACAAAATAAAAAGTTTTGGCATTTTATGTCCCCACAAGGTTGAAATAACAGACACCCCCCCCCCACACACACACACACAGTATGCTTTGAGCATCATCTGGCCGACGTTGCAACCAATCATAGCTTCCCAGGAGGAGAACAATCGAAGACTAAGAGGACTGTGTACATTGGTTCCCCTGAATCAGTTAATTGCATTTATTAATTGGACGTTTTACCTTCTATTGGATCTCACAGTTACAGATTTGAGCATAGTGGGATGGAAAATGATATTAAAAACAAAAAGCAAACACCCACGGCCCTTTTCAAATGGAGTCTGATAGTCCCAACTACCTTCTAACTGGACACAGTGTGTGGTGGAGTCTGCCCCACTCTCCATGTCCATGCCGTCCTCCGAATGCTTGCCGTTGGCAGGTGGCAGGTCTCTAAGAGAGAGAGAGAGAGAGAGAGAGAGCTGAAATCCCTTCAGGTCTGCTTACTACCCCCCCATACCCACACCCACACAAAATTCAGTCAAGTTTCATTTTCTTCCAGCACAGAAAAATAACAACCCTGGAACGGGGCTTTTCTGCAACTCGAGACTCTTTGCATTACTGTAGACTGTTTACTTCACGTCTAATTCAGCAGAATTAAAAATGTGACAGGCAGTGCTAACTGCCGTGAGGCTCTTCAGTTACTGAGAGGCGCCACCATGTGACACCATGCGTTTGCATACCAGCTGGGGGAATCGCGCACAGTGACACCAATGACAGTGCCTGTGCCCACGATTTATGGGAACCAGAGGATGCGGCGTCTGGCACAGACCGGCCCAAGGAGCGACTGCGTGGGATTTGTCAGGAAATTTCCCCAACTAGGAACAGCTTAAGAATGTTTATTGGGAGATTAAGTGCTCTGGGTTTAAGCCCTGCACAACAGCAGAGGGATAATAAACACTAAGTCGCATAATTTCCTGGCTTGTACAGTGATGTGCGCCGACCTTTTCTGATTGGTGGGTGAAGGTACTTCAAGAACCTGACTGGCCTCCTGAGCAGCGGATGACTCCATTGCAGCTGGAAAAAAAAAAGCATGTCAGAAAAGAAGCCCGAGAGTGCCGGCCGCAGAGAAAACGAGAAGGCTCTGCCTCCCACCTGGGCTGGACAGCCTGTTGCTCTGTGCCACAGTTGATTGGCTTTCGATCTGCAAACACCTGCTACCAGCCGGCGATGATATCAGCTCCTGGCCGCAACAAAGCGAATGCCAGACTGATAAGACCCACATTTGGGAGACCAGAAAAGCTAGTGACATGAGGTCATGTTTCAGTATACATACCGCAATAACACACATACAACACACTATGAACACACCCACAGTGACTTCAAGGACACTCAATTACCATATTCATTTGTCTTAATTGATCATGTAACTCAGGGTTAGAATAAGCCTGACGGTAACATGAGACAGCACAGATCATGTGGACACCCAAGAAGACACTAGATAAATGCCACATCATAATCCACTTTCCCACATGTGCTCACAGTCCCCACAAAGGGGGAGTGGCATAAATCTCATCAGTCAGACAGACTGTGTGCTGGTCCAGATCTTTGTCTGGTGGACATTATGCCAATGTGTTGACTGCCAATGTGCAAGGAACCTGACTTGGGTGTTTCCAGTAGGTGGCAGCTCTGACTTTCACACAGCAGATGTGGATGGGGAAAAAAAAAAAAAGTTGTTGTGGTTTTGGTGGGTAGCTATATGTGGAGGTCCGCGCCTAGTAACAACTTTACAACTGTTCATTAAAGTTTGCCCCTTTCGCTAAACTGCTTGTTTTTGTGTTTGTTGCAATGCATCTGCCCTCTGCTGGTCTGGTGAAATATTGCTACTGTACGCGTGCAATTTTTATTTTAAATCTGACTGAAGGGAACCTTGCAAGAATTCCAAAGTACTTGTACTCCTGTACCTGTGCAAACTGCAAATACAATTTCAATTCAATCCAAACCACCTACATCCATGGACACTAACTAACTAAGCTTAGAGACAAAAAGAGTTGGCCTGTTATAATGCATGCAGAATTTTTCTGCAGTGTTCACTAATCCTGCCTCACAAACACAGCTTTTAGGAACTATGTCAGTACTGTGGCGGGCTGGCCCTAGCCTGCTGAACAACTGACCAGAACAGGACTGTGAGAGGTGGGCTGTAGACTAGAGAGTCGGCGGGTCAGAAGAGCACGATAGCTGCTGTCCGGGTCCTCCTCTAGGGCGGCGCTGTCCGGCTGGGAGTCCTCTACAATTAGGCAGGGGTTGTCCAGCTGGGACAACTCAGGCTCCAGCTCACTTCCTCCCGGATCCATGCGGATGTGACTGGCCCCAGAAGCTTTGCTCTCCGCTATCGGCTGACACGGCCGTGAGAAACCTGCAAACACAAGTGGGGAGAGAGAAGAGATGCTTCAAAAGAAGAACTAAGGCGGAGCAAACTTTCTCTAAAAATAACCCAGTACCACAAAGGCCAGCCTTTCTTCCTCCGAATAGCGGTCTCCGGGTTGTGCGGTACTGTAAACCAACGACCAACAGAGACACCCCAAACAACAGGGTTTGAGGAAGACGGCGATCTATTGTTTTGGCTGCAGGTCTCCCACTTCGACAGGCACTTTGTAGGGCTCAAGGACTTAAAACCTACAGATTCATACTCGGCATCTCAATCACATTCCCCTCTCCCCAAATAATAAAAAATGATCTCGATGGAGTTTAAATCGGCGCAGCTCCGGGCACCGATTTCGGTTCACAGGCTTCGCCCACACTATTTGGAACCAACCTGCCCATGCAACGTTCAAAACAACAACAGCAACAACAAGACAATCACATCACCTAAGATGGCGTTTAATAAATAGCCAACACAACTTTCAATTCGGCATGCACGAGGAAGTGGTGTAAAGCCAACTTTACCAACGAAGTTACGTACATGCTCGCAACCCACAGCATTTGGGTGAAAACAACAAAACCGATGTGGAAATCAAGTTGTGTATATTTCCTGTCTAAATGAGCGAACTCAATGCCTGCACCCCCACCATGCCTATACAAATAAGCTATATACACCCCCCCTGTGCAAATGTCCCCCCTCCGCTCCCCTCCCCTGGGGTATTTAGTTTACTATTTTAACTATTTTGCTAGCGCGAAGTTACAGACTCGCTCACGCATACGCCAAACCACAATCAGCACAACCTCCCCATGCTATGCTGATGTCCACAATGCCTGGACGATCGATCTCGCCGCAAATTGTTAAGAGGGACATACTGGACTGGGGGGTGGCAATCTACAATTACATACAATCTAACATTTTCAGCGTCTATGACTTGTAAAAAAACTTCCTAACTGCAGGAGCCAGTCAGCTGGTTAGTAGTATTTGAGCAAAGTAAAGCATCCCGATGCATACCAAGTCCTTTCCATTAGGGGGAAATAATCGCTGCATCGCCAGCTACGAACATGCAACCTCCATGTTTTTTACCTTCTGCTGCCTTCGCGGCAAACGAGTCCGCTTCTGCGCTGTGA
Organism: Petrocephalus schoutedeni; assembly: GCA_026780765.1. Lineage (NCBI taxonomy): Eukaryota > Metazoa > Chordata > Actinopteri > Osteoglossiformes > Mormyridae > Petrocephalus > Petrocephalus schoutedeni. The sequence continues at coordinate 5,628,732 of JAODKL010000009.1, read as the reverse complement.
TAGGCCGCGGCGCCCGGCTCCTACGCGTCACAAAAACTTCCTCGCATTCTGATTGGCCTCCGTCTCGAAAAACTCTCGCGTTTATTGGCCTGGGACGGAACTCCATTCACCAGCGGGGGCGCAGGTTCACGTTTCTCAAGTCGGACTATTCCGAGTGGAACAATAGAGAATGAAACACTGTACTGTATTTTCTTGAACCTATCCTCCGACGCTATACACCTTCATTTTTTTACTTTTACACATTTTATTTTTCGTCTGCTGACATAGCAAAATTTACGCCCACTCCAGGAATTCCAAGTATCTTCCATGACATCAACGCTAATTAAAGTCAATGTACGTTTAAGAATGTACCTTAAAAATCAGTCCCGTATATGGGGACTGATTAACTATATAAGTATTATTACGATGCTAGTAGGTTTTGTGGGATGTAGCATCAACTAAAAATATTCATCATCCACAAAATTGAAGTAAAAATAAAGATGTATGGAGTAATAACATTATCTCGATTAAGCATAAAATAATAATAAATATATGGTAGATAGCTGTATCTATGTGATGACAAGTATTAGATAACTGCGCTAAAATTGTTAAATCCAGTCGCTTTTCCTTAGATTATACCAAGAGCCATGCTCTTTAGGTACCATATGTTACTATGGCAACATATCTTAGATCGACTCAGTTGTTTTCATACATTCTCCAAATACAATAGAAATTCATCATTAATCCAACCATAAAAAGGCTGTGCACTGGTTTTGCAGATAACGCTGAAAATATAGCTTATTTAACTTAAAACACTATTTTTTTCCCAGAAGACGAGAACCCACGACCAAACTGCACACCTACTTTTTATAGAAATCAGCATATTAAATATTCTATATGCTGCTGGTACAAAGCATTTTTTTGTTAATGCATTATAGGCCTAACTTAATTAATGATATTGTTATTATAATATAATATAATATCCACTTAATTTATATTTACAAGTTATTGAACAAACAACTCCTGGAACCCTAACCAGGATATGTGGTTAAAGGACAGATGGATGGATGGATGGATGGATTGACTAAGTAATACAAATACAGATGTGACTAGGCCCACAAATAACAATACTCATAAGGATAGTAAGGATGTCAAAATCAGTCTGTAGTTAACTCAGTAGTTAAATTCACTTGTTTTACATATAATTATTGTCAAACTCAGCTTCACCAAACAAGGGAAATACCTGGGCAAATATCTGAAACTGAACAGAAAAACAAAGAAGCAAAATACCTTCTCACTAGACTAAAGAATCCTACAGCGATAATACAAACATAGCCCAAAATGAATATCCTGGCGATGTACACAGGGACGGGAGAACAACGCGAAAGTGAACGTAAGATCACGAAGGTGACGGATTGTCTCCCTCTTTGTATAACAGCCAGTCAACAGATAGATGATAGATGATTGTTAACATCATCGATGCGGTCCGCATACTAATGACCAGCTACATCTGGGCACATTAAATTCAAATAATTGTGGCTCCGAATTCGTATGAAGTCTTGGGACCATTGGAATCGATTATATAATTTCGATACAATAAGCCCTCGAAGAAATTAGACGAGGCGTGGGCGAGGTAACTCCGGGTCGCCATCCCTTGCTTTATCCCCCAGTCCTTGAAAAATATCAAAGTTCACGTCAGTGTGGTTTTACGTGCGTGGTGCCCCCAGTATTACCTACAACCATGTTTACATCCTTGAGCCCCCCTTTTGCAGCAGAGAAAATACAGGGGGCTGGGTGGAGGGTGGGGGTAAAATCCAGGGAAATTGGCAGAAATCATTACTTAAGACCGGATCATATACATGAGTCAGCTGCACAACGCAACTATACTAAGAATGCAATTAGGCTACCGCCTGTGCGTTCATTTCGAGGACTGCGTACAAGTTTACCCCACGCCCAAAACACAGACCTGACCTGCTTGAACAAGAAAATAATTTTAGAAACTGTGAGTGTGATGTAGCGCACATTATAAAAGGTATACGGTGCATCCTATCCATGCATTCGTCCAGGCAGCAAGCTACTGAAGACAGACTCCCTCCATGTAGTTGACACCCAGATCATGAAATGCGCAGCAGAGAATATCGGTTTTATAGGCGAATCAGTTTGAAATCACACGCGTCCTTGAACATAAAACCGAATGAATCTTTAAGCAATCGAACGACAATAAGCAGATATTCATCTGAACAAGATAGCTTCGCTTACCTTTATAAAAAAAAAAGTTAATATCGCTTTAACCAGAGTATGTTATTGCTCCTCCAGTGCGGATTGTTACTTTAATACAATGTCTGTATTAATTTTGCTTCCCGGCTGCAACTGGCTTTAGCAGCAGAGCATTTCTCTCTCTCTCTCTCTCTCTCTCTCTCTCTCTGTCCCTCTCTCGTCTCTCTCTCCCTCCTAGCCACTCTTGGGTGTGGGATACATGAGAGCCACTTAAAGATGCAATGGCATTTTTTGATGTGTGAGTATGCGGCTGCCTCGTTCATAACAGCCCATATGCTGTCACGTCTTGCAAATTCAAGATTCATTGTGAGGATAGCCTACAGACGGGAACACAGTGTTATAAACCAGGCGGTTATAAACTCTGAAATGAATTCTGAAATATATTTATGTACAGTCGCCCAGTTTTCCCTATGTGGATTTACTTAATATGTATAAAACCGTGCTGTACTATTCGGGAAATCAATCGTTGATTTCCAGTTAACATACAAATTAGTTGTTGTCTCATCCCTAAATACTAAAAGCCCATCAGAAAAAAAGACGTGACTGTGGGCAAGACCAACGTCAGATTCATTTATTTATTTATTTATTTCGTCAGACGGTTCCAAAGCTAAGGCCACACAAAACATAAAAGCCTGCTAAATTATGTTCTCGTCTTTTGTCCAGTAATGGGGATTTGTGAGCCACCGTTTTGCCAATGCAGTGAAACAAAGTACCCTTTAGAACGACATTACTGAAATAATAAATAGTAATTTAAAACACCGCATAGCCAAGATTTAAATGTATAGAATAAAATCACCGAATCTGAATAATCTAAATAAGCGTCTTGCGAACCTTCCACACACAATATAATCTGCAAGGTTGCTATGGTGACAGAGGCATCCCTTTGTTGTTAACAAGGATCTTTATGAATTATGGCATTGAATGGTTTAGTGCTCAAACTTTTTTTTTTTTAAATGCTCTATGGAATATTTTTCTTTTATAGGGTTTAAAAAATAACATTAATACTAGATGATAATTAAAGATCTTTTTGAGTATTACTCAAAATTATTTTCAACTGGAATACCCCAGACTGTTTTGTTAGTCTTAAAAGTAATATTATGTTAAATAATTTAAAATAAAGTAGAATCATATGAAAATGAATATGAAAAAGCCCTTGCCAAAATATTATGTAATTAAGCAACTGAAACTGAATTTTGAACAATATGAGGCTAGTATAGTAACATGACTAACTGACTTCTATGCACAACTACTACTACTACTACTACTACTACTACTACTACTACTACTACTACTACAGCTCTCTGGTAACAAATTCAATTCTCTAACCCCAACAATATGGTGCTGTCCACATGCTTTCATCTCATTATATATCTTGCAATATTGATTTAAAATACTATAATTAATGCTATACATCTATCTATTAATAATCATATTTTAAATTATTTATATATCATTTTGATTGCAAACCAACAGAATGAGGTATATAATTTAACATGTGGCCGAATGTTATGGAATGCAGTTTTGCAATATCTTTTAAGAGGTTACAAATCCTTCCATTCACCATAATGCAGAATCGCGACGAGCTTGGAGATGATCCCGGGAAGCATCGGGTAGAGGGCAGGAGACACCCAGTTTGGGATGGCATCCATCAGAGAACGCGCACTCACATGCACAGAAAAGGGCAGTTTCGAAAGACTAATTCAACTAAAATACATGTCTACAGAAGTATTGGAAGAAGCCCACTCAAACATGTGGGGACCTTGCAGATTGCCTGCACAGGTCGAGGGGCAGGGACAGAGCGCACAACACTGGAGAGTGAGGCCAATGTGCGACCCAAAGAGCCAGCCTTCAAAAATGATGGCATTTGATATCATTTTAGATTTTAACTTGTCTGCTAGTTACTTGACAATTAATTAAAGAGCACAAACCGTTTAGCACCCAGCCAGGGGCGGTGTAGGGACATGCATATCATGACAGATTTAGGGGGACCAGCACTCTGTAGGGGGCCCAAAATCAACTGAGTGGTTGAAAGTGCCGAGTCAAGCACAGGGCGCAAGGTGGCATTTTCTCCAGGGGCCCGTGATGTCTAGCTACTCCCCTGTGTAAAGCATTCCGAAGAACTTGTTCAAGATGCTTTCTCCATTTGCCAGGCAATTATTCTAACAATTATGAACAAACCATCCCAATAAGCAGGCCTGGCTCAACCTTTTCAGGGGCCCTAGGCAAAGCTTTATTTAGGAGGCCCCCAACCACGAAAACTGATTATCATTTCACTTCCTCTGCAATGCAGGTAATTTGAAGATCCTAGGTAACTGCCTAATCTGCCCATTGCTGAGTGTGGTGCTGGTGCCATAGACTCTAACCACTCCTGGTGATCTGCCAGTGTGGAAACACTGTGGAAAACGTGATTCCTAATATGGATTTTAATGATCCAGTGTCAGTATACTGCTCCGTAACTAACTTAAGTTTATGAATGAATGAGGTCCAGTCCAATGCACCAAATTGGCAGCATTATGGATCAGGGGTGCGTTTCCCGAAGCCCTCTTAACGCTACGTCGTTCGCAAGTTCTACCTTGTATAAATTAAATTTATCTGCTTAAAATTTCGCCGGAAATACATCTCCAAAGTTCGATGTTTATCCAGCAGGTGGCAGCAGATCGTCTTGTGAGCTTTCGAGAGTGCTGACTCACTGAGGCAAGCGACGGATGCAGAGAAAACACGGCAGTGTAGATGAGGAGGAGCCAATGTGATCGATCACACAAAATTAAGGTGCAGACACAGCTGCCTCACATCCATAAGCAGCCAATGAAACGCTTTAAATGTATTCAGGGGCGGGGCCGAGAATCTCACCAGATCTAATTAAAAAACAATTTGTACGTGAGGTCCCACCCTTACACCGTTCTGCTCAAGGTTTATCGTAAATATTCATATTTTATTAGCTCAATTTTGTAAGCTCTCTGAATGTGCTTATAAGTGTAAATTACTTTCACCTTTTCAGAAATATTAGATATCGCCAACCCAGCGTTATAATACATTTACATCACACAATGCGTTTATGATCACTTTTTTCGAGATAAACGTTACAGAAATCTTTGTATTCGCTATCAAGACAAAGGCCATTTGTTCCTTGGGGTGTAACATTAATGAAACATACAAAACAAAAATCATCCAAAAAAGGCATACAGAAGCAACATATCAAGAACGGTGTTTATTGTTCTATTATATGGATTTGGATCTAGATTTCTGTCATACACGTTTCTTATCTATTATTAAGCCGTATCATATAACAGGGCGTATCCTTTATATTAAATCTAGATAAAAATTCCAGTTGTGTATTCACTTTTCTTTTTTTGGTAGCCGTAATTTTTTATTATTTTCTGAACGTTTCTGTTATTTATATCTTGCTTGCCCCCTCTCTGTCTTGGGCTCGCTCTCTCCCCCTATAATTTCACTTTTTCTCACCTATCCTCTCAATCTTGGATAATCGCCCGGATTTTGCCGCCTGCTGCAGTGCAGATCTGATCTCTGGGGAGCGCGTGCGGTCGTCAGATCGCTCCTACGCCTCCCATAAAAGCCAAACACGGTGACATTCTCCTATCTCTCGTTCCGGCTCTCAGTAAACAGCTTTTTTGCCTTGTCATTCAGAATGTACTATTGGAAACGTTTTTTAGACCAATACAGCACTGTTACTCTGCATAACCCCTGCATAATCCCTGCTTGCTTTAGGCTGAACCTCGCATGTTCTGAGTTTGGCTAGTACTTTCCCAGCAGTCACAATGCATAACTACCATTTTTTTTTTTGCTTTGACATTCATAACACAATACAGGCATACCATTTTTATTTCTTGAATCTAGCAAGTTTATATACATCGAATTTTGTTGTAGTGCAGAATCAGTATGAGCACATAACTGTGTAGAAATGACAAAAGAAAAAAAATAAGCAAAACACAGTTTTACTCTAATATCCACACGATATTTATATATTATAGGGAATAAAGAGTGCGGTAGTCAGTTTGTACTCCTTGACGTAAATATCCACATATTAAAAGCGTATCGAGAGGCTAGTCCTGCATCGGCAGCTAGGGAGAGAATCTGAGATGAGCGCAGAATAATTTCGCCATAGGCCCATCAAAAAGCAGGAACTGAGCAAAAGAATATGTTCAGCTTTATAGCTTGTCCGGCCGCTGGTCTGAGCTAACCACCTTCTCTCAGAATTATGCAAATTCCAGCAGTGCTGCCTCCGCTTGGCAGACGAGGCGACAATAACCACGCCGTCGAATTCTTTATCAAATAAGCTCCCGCTAATGCCTCACTAATGCAATATTGTGATACGTCTTACAGCGATGGCAAGCAGGCTGTAGGATTTTGTGCTGACTGCGCTGTTATTGTCTTCATTAAAATGCACGTATGTATACATTCCTTTTAGCAAAATAATTCTATATTTAATTTTGCAGCTTCGGTTTTCGATAACTTATTGTGACAACTTATTTCGGAACATATTTCAACAACTTGTACGTGGCAGTTGTGAATAAGTGTCATTCTTATCACTGAAAATGGTATATGTGGATATACATATATAATATTTAGTTGTCGTTCCATAAAATATGATTGGAATTTTATTTTTATTTGGTAACACCCACCGAATATTTACAAATATTGCAGAAATATTTGGTGACTATTCAAAACTATTACTGTCATATCGCCAAAATTTAACGCTCTGTGTTTGGATTGGTGGACACGCCGATCTCCAAGCGCTCCTCCAGCAGGCACCAATTGGCTGGCCTCCTCGATTCTTAGCCAATCGCAAAGGCCAAACGGTTCCAAACTTTATCATCGTGCCACTCCCAGGTTTGCAGTGCTCCTGGCAGAAGTTGTCATGGAAATAGAAGAGGATCCAGCGTCCTCCCGCGGAGATGTTGCCATGGAGATCCCAACCGGGGATGCGCTGGCTGTAGCGGTGCGAGGCGCGATCAGCGGAGAGCTGGAGTCCAAGAAGCGGAGCGGGGTTATTCAGCACCTCGGACAGCACCTGAATGAGGGACCACCTTTCTGTCAGCGGAGTTACTACATGCTGATCGCCATCGGGGAGATCGCGACAGAGCACCAACTCCGAGCTGTCAGAGAGCACATTGAACAGGGTGAGAGAATTTTCCTCCGGCACCACTAAAATATATATATAGCCTGCGTAGGGATGTTTATCAACAGAAATTGCACATGGCAGCTAATAGTTAGCACGTGTATGGAGGGATTCACTGCGGTACAGAACCAGAAAAAATCACATGACCATAACTCACGGTCTTCACAACATACGTTCTTATTTTTAAAAGTAAATTATTGTATTTAATGTAGTGATTTCTGAAAATGTAACACATTACGCACGTTACAGTATGTAAGATGAAAGGAAGAATTAAGAACTGACAATTGGCTGGAACAAAAACTACCGCATCAGCGAAAAATGAAAGGATACCAACGTTATTTATCATAACTGATTACTATTTAAACTGTCCAGTAATATGCATGCTGTTGTAAAAGCTACGCCACCTCTTTGATACTCGATCCTGGCTTGGTTTTGTTATAGGAAGTTATAACTACACGTCTGCATGACGATGGGGACATTGCGGTGGCGCTGCCGTAACTCCCGGACTTGTTAAAAATGCGTACTGCGTCGCCACTGGACGATCTCATCCATCCATACGCTGCAGCGTGGCTCGGAATGCCTTCAACAAGAACTTAAATATAATAACTGAGGCGATATCATCTCGATATCAATATTTTTAAACGAAGGCTCTCTTGTGCTTAGGATGTGATAATTAAAACGTCATGCTAACCATGTTAACTGCGGTGAAAATGAGGCAAACATTGCTGAAACGTGCATTAGCACATAAACGCCGAATAGAGATGTTTTAAACCCATCATGTTTAGAAACTCGAATCACTACAGTCTGCGCCAGTGTATCCATTATTTATCCAGCGCGCATGCGACATTTTACTCAGAACTTCAAGGGGAAAATACACGACGTCTGTGCATATGAATTTTTATCTGCTGCATGTGTGTGTATATATACAAACACATACACGTATATATACAGATATATGTTTGTATATATGCCATGTATGTGGATATATTATAAAAAGAGAGAGAAATATATATATTAATTATTATTATTCATTGATTTATATATACCATTATGTGTGACTGTATTGAGTTTTGTACTACCTTGCTCCTGTTGTTCCTGTATATTTGTGTAAGTCTTGGTTTGTGGGTGATGCAGTGAGAAAGGTTAGTGGTCCATCCCGGTACCACATGGTGGGTGTCACTCCTTCATCCCAAACCTCTAGTTATGCAGCTCGGAGTCCCTAGATTGGGCCTCTGCTGGCCCGCTGCATCCACCCTCGCCCCCAGCCTGCAGGTCACTCGCCGCCTATGCTTTGGTGGAGGCGGGGGGGGGGGGCAGTGAACATACCAGTCAGTT
>JAODKL010000009.1:5568310-5595536 GCA_026780765.1 Petrocephalus schoutedeni | reverse complement strand
CCCCCTGCCTCCCCCCCCCCACTGGTCTTGGGCTGCCCTCATGTTTTCTTCTTGGTGACAAAAAAGGTACCTCCATGAAATCCAGGAGAGGTTGCTGTGCGTTTCCAGGACAAGCTTGTGGAAGCTGCCATACTGTAGCTTTGGTGACACCATCAGCCCCTGTAGCTTAAGGACGAGTCGCGGTCACATGACCCTTGACAGGCCTGTTTCATCCTGATGCAGATCCCTGCACACTGCTGATACTGCACAGTTATTTATACCCACCTTATGTGGAGGCGTGAGCTCAGTGAATTCATCCTTGGCTAACTTTTAATTACAGCTGTGTTTTTCTTTTTCAGGAAATCTGATGGCATTGTACTTGTTTGTTAGTCCTGCTAAATTTGAATTGCTGTCGTCGATTTACTTGATATAACGTAAGATCAAACGTTCCACAAAAGAGCAGTTGTCAACAAACGGTCATGCACGGAGAACATTACACACATTTTGTGCTGAACAAAAAAGCTGTAGTCTGATTATTAATTTCCGCAGAACCGCAGGATTATTTCGCATCTCGATGGTCAGCAGGTTGCGCCTGTTTGCGGATCCTTGGTGTGTTTAAAACCCTAGACCTGGCAGGTTTGTTTGCATAGCTTCCCCAGCAGAGAACATGAGGTTCCGAATGAATGAGCGCTGACCTTACGGTCGTGTTTAGTTCCAGCTGCTGAGATGATTCAGCGGCATCCTGAGCCTCGGGCTGGGACAGTGTGGAGCAGACTGCCAGTGTAAAGCGACAGCAGCCGGGCGACAGGCGTCCTGGAGCTCGATGCGAGGCTAGCTGGCGCAGCTCATTAATGGGATTACCTGCACCAGCTTCTATCCCACACAGCACTGGTGTGAGCCAGCTGCTCCCAGCTGTGGGGGGTGGGAGGGGTGTAATTAATCGGCATCATCAGAATGCATGTCCTAAATCACATGACGGGTGATGCGTGAACAGTTAATTGAAAATGAAGCATATTTCGTGGGTGTGATTAAAGGCACCCTTTTTGGGTATTTCTTTGGGAAAAAAACACACCAATTTAGAGGTGTTTCTTGTGAATGTATGTAGGCCTAATTTTATTATAGGTATGTCATGCAAGCCCCAGATGGCTGCGCCGATATCCTTGAGGTGAATTGTAACCAGGGACTAAAGTTCACCTTCTTCAGCACATTGCTGGAGCACTGATAGGGTTTAGGAGCAGCCCGACAATAATGCTGCGTCCCATAACTCCGGGCCACAGGGACAGGAAGCAGCTGGGGTCAAAAAGAGTCAGGGTTAGGGGCTTTGTGGTGTAGTTTGCAGATGTTGCCATGTTTGTTTTGTGAATCTGCACATGTCTGTTTAGGCGACGGCTGCAGGAATGTGCCCGATACATCTCATCCAACACATTAAAGGGCTGCCAATCTGAGGTGGATAGTTCAGGTCCAGAAAGTAAAAATCCAGTCCAAGATTCTGTTTAAACCAACCAGTATGCAGAGTCACCTTCTCATAGTACTCAACTGGTTGGTTGAAACAAAATCTTGGTCTAGACCTTTACTCTCTGGACCTGAGCTACCCACCTCTGCTGCCAATCTAAGCAACACTGGTATAGGTACTGTCCAGGGTTCTGAAATCGGCGCGGACCACCTCCATAATAGCATTACCTGGCCATCGAGACAAAGGAATTGTCTTTTTAAATGAACAGTTAATATTATGGGCAGTGTGGCTGCAGAAGGTGGCATTACACTGAACCTGTGGGAATGGTGGAAATCGGGCCCGGCTTCACGGGGGGGGGGGGGCAGGGGGGGGCCGGGCTACCCCGTCACAAGGGGGGGGGGTGTATTTTTTTATATGTAACTCCCCCCCCCCCCCCAAAATCTTCCTGGCCGACCCTGTTACCGAGAGCTGGAGCCGAGCCTGGTGGAAACGGTGATATTTTTGTGCCACGTTGCATTATATTGTTAAACATTTCATTACTCAGATGAAAAAACTTGACATTACGGGTATGACACATTCCTAAAAAGATCGTGAACTTGCGATGTATTGTTTTATATAAGACCATCTGTATTATAGTATATGGAAGTCCTTTAGGGTTCTAAGGGTATTATTTTCTTTTCAGAGTTTGGTTTGGTGGAACATACAGCTGGAACATACCACAATGTTCTTGATGAGACACTGTCATCTGTAGAGAAGTTTTGCTAGTAGCAGAATAGTCTGTAAATATATGCCTGTGGTTTTGTTACCACGGAGCTCATGTGTTTTGTTTTGCCCGAAGTGGCTCACTGTTGACACTCCGAGGAAATTGGCATCATGGGAGAATTGCGGGGTGCAGAGGGGAGTGCCCCGCACGGCCGTGAGGACTTCAGGAGAGTCTGTGGAAGGTAGAGAAGCCCGAGGCTTCAGCAGCATGAAAGTTTCCCTTCCATGGTAAGATGCTTACAGCTCGGTTCACCTGAAGCCAATGAGGCTAGCTTCAGTCCCCAGTCTTTAGCCTTACCCCAGCCCCATGGAATAACTCCTGATTTGGAAGGGGGCAGTAGGGGTTAGGGATGGGGGAGGGGGGCAAAAAGTGCCACAACTAATGGCATAGGCATGAAACACCCTTCATGTTCGGAAACAGGATTTCAGTAATGTCCTGTCCAAATAGCCATTTTGTAATAATGGTGATATTAAGGACTCTTGGTGTTCAATGTTATTGCCATTGTAACATGCCTAAAGATAGGCTGCTGTCTATAACTGAGAGGGTGACACAGCTCTGTTGTGGAAGCAGTAATTTATGCTCCACCTGTCTTGTTGACAGAGATGCACTTCCTCCTTCTGCAAGCATCTGGGTCAGGGGAGGATTGGTATCGGGACCACAGTGGGAATAGTTTGGTTCTCTTACTCCCCTAGAAAGTACGGTCAGGGTTCTTGTGAACTGGACTCATTCAGCCAGTGCCAAACCAGGTCGTTTCACAGAAGCGGCTACATGGATCTGTTCTCCAAGGTGGGGAGAAGTACTTGTGTTTGCTGCGGGGCAGAAAAAAAAACGAGTTAGAGTTTAGAAAATTCAGTAACGATCTGTGGGTTTGCAGGTGTGCGTTTGGCACAGGTCAGTAGTATTTCCTGGCACAAATGTGGCTGAACGTCCTGTGAAAACACCCTGTAATCGGTACAGCCGTCTTCCCGTCTACGCTAACAGGACGGGGGTGAGACGTGATGAGATGATGCAACTTGCTGCAAGAGCCTCTGGAGTCAGTCCTGAAGGGTTTTTGTTGGCCCACTGGCACACTGAGCCTCTAGTCTGGTTCACGCCTCTTTGTGCAACAACACGCCACACTACTTTTGACTGTTTCTTGTGCTGCTTTGGAGTAACTTTGGAGTATACTCTTTTGGAGTACATAGTATACTGCTATCATTGAGAAACAGAAGGTGACCCTGATCCACACTGTCTGGCAGAGTCTGTTATCTGGGTAAAACGTGACGTCAGCTTTGCCAAACGATCTGGGGCTACTCTCCCCTGCTCCTGCCCTTCCGTAACGTATCATACAAGCCTCTGATCGCCCGAATACCCAGCAGGCTGCGGAGAAAATGGCCCGCTCCCCGCGGAGTGAACCGCTCTGATTTTTAGAGTTAAACATAGCCCACGAGTGTTTCCAGTTAAATATAGTTTGTCTGATTAAGCACCTAAAAGTCCCTTCCTCCCGGGGTCCCGTTCCATGCGATGCTGCACCAAGGCGCATTCCTTTCCCCCTCCCAGAGAAATGCTGCAATGCGTCTCGCAGTGGAAGAAAAAAAAGACTGGGTCAGTGTAACGGAGTTGGCGGCGACCGCCGGCATGGCGTTCCTATGGCAACAGCCAATGGAAAAGCCGCGTTTGTTGGCCGAAGCCTCGGGCAGAACACGCATGTGGGTCTGCTGCTAGGATTAACTGGCCCAGGGTCTGTAATCTGCCTGCCAAAGGCAAAAATATGAGTGGAACCCGACCCCAGAGAGGTTTCACAGGGAGGAACCCGTCTGGATTAGTGGTGGAGTAGCAGCAGGAGCTGGTTCAATGGTTCTGATTGACGCGTTTGTGTCTTGGACTCACTCTGACATTTTGTCAGACTGTTTTGGAAAATCTCGGCACAGTGTTCTTCTTCGCTGGGTTGATTAGAAATGAACAGCAGCAGTTATTTTAGGGTTTTGCAGCTGTGAAAGCTTAACGACCTGATTTTAACACTTGGTGAGAGAATCAACATATCATTAAAGTGCCTCGATAAAAAGAAAAAGTGACTATCCTATTTAGGCTTCACTTGTTTCGTAATGCTGATTATGAAACAGGAGTCAAACCAAAATGTACACTCAGGCACACAGAGAGGCAGAAGCGTGCTATCTTCTGCCTTAGTTTCTGTGATTGCGACCTTTCTGCTCTTGGCTGGAGTTAAAGACAAGAAATATGTTTATATATAAATATGTATTCTAGATTTCTTGATGAGTGTGGCTCACAGGAATATTCCTCAGATTATAACATTGTAGTCTCCTGTTACTTTTTGAACGTCACCTGGGTTGGATGCACGCATGCAGCGACATGCATGCATACTGACAAATTTCTAAACATATTTTTTACATATTCGATTTTTAATATAGTGCCCTTCCCTCCTCAGAATAACAAGAATAATCCCATACTCAGCATTATGGTCATTTTTGGCCCTGCAATGCTGCTTACTTGGTTAATCATAGGCTGATCAGGGCTGTGGGCCAATTCCAAGAGAGAGGGAGAGAGAGAGAGAGAGAGAGAGAGAGGGAGAGAGAGAGAGAGAGAGACTCATACAGTGAGATACCTTCTCTGGCTGTACTGCTAAGGAAAATGGCCGCGCTACGCCTCTGTCTTTGCGCTGCTCCTGGAGCAAAACAAGCAGAAGTTGTAGATTATAACCCACAATCAGCATTGTCAAATGGGGACATTTTTAGAAAATGCAACGCTGGTCAAAGGAAACATGCATAGGCCTCATTTTCACACAATGAATGAACATGCTGACTCACACAAACAATTACCGCCATTCAGGACGACCTTTGAAGGCCTTTAAATTATACTTATTTAATGGGTCTGAATACCTACAGTTATGTACAGAAAGACTGCCCATTGCAGAGAATGATCTCTTTCCTACAGCTCAGTATGAATGGCATTATTATTTCATTGCATTATATTTCCTTTTTGGCTCTGATTTATGTTTTGTTTTTAGTCCTCTGGTATGTTTTATGCTTTCTGGCAAGAGAGAAACGCTGAACATGGACAGCTTCCATCCATCTGCTGGGAAGATTTCATGCGATCAGTGGTAGCAGAGTAGTAGGCCTCTGAGAGTCTGTCAGAAGGATTATTACTGGTGCTGCTGCACAGGTCTGAGGACAGATTTAAACCTCCAGGTCAAACTATAATGTGTGCGACTATAGCAAGTGCATATAATGCTGGCTTCCAGCTCTGTAGCTGGAAAATCTTGTCCACAGATAACAGGCATTTCTGACTCACTTCCTGTTCTCCTGCATCTGTAGTCATGCCCTTGCTGGTCTGTGGTGTCTTAAAGGAGACGTCTTACTGAGCTCATGAGGAATAGACTCCATATTTTCTCCAAGTGAGACCCAGTACACATATTATCAGCAGGCTGAAGTTGAAAAATATCTTCTCCGCTCTTTATCTCTTGCAGGACAGAGGACTCTGCGGCACAGAAGTGATGTCCTGGAGACTGTGGTTTTAGTGAACCCTGCAGCCGATTCCCTCACTTCTGAAGTACGGCATGCAGCGAAAAACGTCCAGCACTCTGCATTGTATCAACTAGTTATATCGTAATGTTTTCTTTTAACAGCAAAAGTGCAGAATAACATCAGCGTCTCATAGCCTAATATAGCATTCATTTGGAATTCATTGCATTCATATGTAACACACTGGACATCATATGTGACACGTGATTCTTCTGTCCTGTGCTCACAGATTCGCTCTCTGATCAGTGACCAAGCAGCACACAAGCTACTTGTCCTGAGTGGCCAAAGCTCGGAACTGGGCGGCGACCTCCTGCTCCAAAGCGGGCCGTTTACTTTTAGAAGTTTTGCAGACATCTTTGCCGACCCTGAGGTGAGCAGAAAGCTGCACCTGTGTTTAGCAGCATAGCACAGAATATTAAAGCACAGCATTTTCGGCTCCTGCAGTATGATGCTTTACTTACTAGGAGTGGAACAAATGAGCAAATGAGCACTCAGGAATTGTGTTGAACAAATGAAATTCAGTGCTTGTACTAGCGATATTTGTTTTTTCATTTAATATACCTCTTGCATTTAAACTGTAAATTTATGAGAATTTGTTAGAAGTGTGCTGGAGAGTGATTTTTGAGAGAGAAATGGTGGGTGCCATTATTTGGTAATGTATTAAATTAGCTGCGTCTTCAAAATGCATTCGTGAAGCATTCACAGAACATTCATAAGCAGCATGTAAGTATACCTTAACATCCCACTTGAATACTTGAATAGCTGTAGTATACATTAATAATAAGCATTATATGATAATAACAAACAATATAATTCTATAATAATATAATGTTTGTTATTAATATGTATTACAGCCGCTAAGATGTTAGGATGTTATGTTATACTTACATGCGGCTTATGAATGTTCTATGAATGCATCATGACGTTGTTCTGAATGTTATACAAATGCATCATAAAGGCATTATGAAGGTTTAATTACTGTAAAGCATTACCCCTTATTGTGTTTGGGCTGGTTCTCCAAGCTCTCTTTCGTTTCCCTTTTGTAGGTTGCTGGTCTGTTAAGAAGAGCATCCCCTGAGAACCGGGCTAGGCTCACTGTGTTCTGCCAGGGGGAGGCGGGCTGGAGCTCCCTGGGGCAGCAGCAGCACTTACGGGAGTCCCTGGACTACAGACTGAATCCTGACCCCGTGCTGCCCAAAATGGACGGAGTCGCGGAATTCACGGAGTACGTCTCCGAGACGGTGGACGTCCCGTCGCCTTTCGACCTTTTGGAGCCGCCGACCTCTGGAGGCTTCCTGAAGCTGTCTAAGCCTTGCTGCTATATTTTCCCTGGTGGGAGAGGAGACTCTGCCTTGTTTGCAGTTAATGGCTTTAACATCCTAGTAGATGGAGGCTCCGAACGAAGGTCTTGCTTCTGGAAGCTTGTCAGGCATCTGGACCGTATTGATTCTATTCTCATTACTCACATTGGAGCTGATAATCTCCCAGGTGTCAATGGACTCCTTCAGAGAAAGATCGCTGAACAAGATGAGGAGCAGTCACAGGGGTCTACCACCTACAGCGACTGGATGAAGAACCTGATTTCACCTGAGCTCGGTGTGGTGTTCTTTAATGTCCCCGATAAACTTCGGATGCCTGAATCAACACTGAAGGTGAAACGGAGTATCGAGGAAGCCTCACTGACCTTACAGTACCTCAGCAAGCTCGGAATCAAGCCCGAGCCTCTTTTCAGAGTGGTCAGCAACACCATTGAGCCTATCACACTTTTCCACAAGATGGGTGTCGGCAGGCTAGACATGTATATTCTGAATCCTGTGAAGGACAGCAAGGAAATGCAATTCCTCATGCAGAAGTGGGCCGGGAACAGCAAGGCTAAAACTGGAATTGTCCTGGCCAATGGGAAAGAGGGAGAAATATCAGTTCCTTATCTGACATCTGTCACCGCTCTCGTGGTATGGCTCCCTGCTAGCCCCACAGAGAAGATCGTTAGAGTTCTGTTCCCTGGAAATGCACCACAGAACAAAATCTTAGAAGGCCTAGAAAAGCTAAAGCACCTGGAGTTCTTGCGATATCCAGTAGCTACGCAGAAAGACATCTCCTCTGGCAGCGCTCCTCCTCTAATGAAACAAGCGAAAATGAAGCAGAGGACCGATAGCAAAGAAAGTCTTAAATCTGCTTCCAAGATGCAGGCGGCAGTAAAGCTCGACAAGAAGGAGGCAGATGGGCAGGAGGAGCTTTCAGTCGCAGAAACGAAAAGTGACTCGGTAAAGGAGAACAAGATGGAAAAGAAAGAGGACAAGAAAACTAAGGAGAGAGAGAAAACCCTAAAGCCGCTCAAGGCCAAGTCGGAAACGACGGACACGATAAAACAGGAGAAGAAGAAATTATCGAAAGAGAAATCGATCAAGAAGAATATCAAAGAAAAGGCGTCCAAAATGGATGAGAAAAAGGACAAAGAGAAGAAGGAGATGAAAAGGGAGAAGCGTGAAATAAAAAAAGACGATGTCGCTAAGAAAGACGAGAAAAAAGAAGCAAAACTGAAGGAGGACAAAAAGAAAGAGGCCAGTAAACCGGAACTAAGAAAGATCACTAAACCTGATATGAAGCCCTTCACACCCGAGGTCAGGAAGACCCTGCACAAGGCCAAGGTGCACGTGAAACCCAAGACAGACAAGAACAAAATTAAAGATGCCAAGGAAGATGTAGCTGGACAAACTCCCACAGCAATACCAGAAACTAAGGATATCCAGCCCAAAACTGAAGAGCAGGTAACCGTGGATGACAAGTCTAGAGTTTCCACGCCAGAAGACCTTACTAAGGATTTTGAAGAACTCAAAAAAGACGAGGTCTCAAGTCTGGAAGCAGAGCCTGCAAAAGATGCACACCTAGTTCCAGAGCCTTCTGCAGGAAGCCCTCGCCCAGAGGAAGACGCAGAGAAAAAAATCGATTCCCAAGCTTTGAGTGATGCTAAGCTTTCAGTGCTGGAGTCTCCAGATGAAGGGATAATGACTACAGACGTTGAAATTGAATCTCCTCGGGAAGAAAAGAAGCCGGCACAAGAAAAAGTGGCTGAATCAACAGAAAAAGTTGGAGATAAATATGAGGATGAAGGTGCAGCTATGGGGGAAGAAGATGAGGAAGAAGAGGAAAGGGTAGAGAAAAAAGTTGAGAAGAAACCTGTGGAAGAAGAAGAGGATATGGGAATGGGGGAGGAGGAAGATGAAGGAAAATGGAAGGAAGAGAAGGAGATGGAGGTGGTAGACAGGAAGCATGAGGAAGAGGAGATGGAGAAGTGTGAAAAATATGCAACAAAGGTTGAAGTAAAGGAGCAGCATGCAAAGGTCGAACCTGAGGAAGACGAGGAAGAGGACGGAGATGTGATTGAAAAGGCAGAACTGGAGGAAGCAGAGGATATACACATAACAGGTGAAGAAGAGTTGAAAGTCAAAACTGAGGAGAGCCAAAAAGAAAAGCTTGAGAAGAAGTGGGACACCATGGCACCAAAAGAGGCATCACAGGACAAAGGAGAAGAGGATGTAGATGCTTATATGTCTAATGTTGGGCCTGCTACCACTGCTGTTACAGCAACGGCACAGGGTGCCACTGCAGCAGAGCACATTTCCTATATCCAGGATGAGACTATTCCTGGCTACTCAGAAACTGAACAGACCATTTCTGATGAAGAAATTCATGAAGAAACTGAAGACAGGATTCCACACCTCCGCTATGAGGTTGGTGCCTATGACATTTCCGTCCCTGATGAAACGGGCTCCTTTGATGCCATTCATGGCATGAGAGAAATGAAAGGTGCTGCCATTCATGATGTGTCAGATCTAACAACAAAGGGATTCATAGAAGGTCAGGACCCTGCCCTGGCCGTTTTCTCCACCAATGTCATTGCAGCACCTTTAGCAGAAGAGGAGCACATCTCCTCTGCCACCTCAATTACAGAATGTGATAAACTGTCCTCTTTTGCCACTTCTGTTGCTGAAGATCAGTCCATAGCGTCAGTGACAGCAGCTCAGACTGAAGAAACTGGAAAAAGCTCCTTGCTACTAGATACTGTCAACAGCATTCCATCATCTACAAGAACAGAGGCCACACAGGGAAAAGAATATGTACACTCTGCTGGGACCATTTCACCTACTTCCTCTTTAGAAGAGGACAAATACTTCAAGTCACCCCCTTCTGAGGAGTACCAGCTACATGTGTTAGAAGTTGAAGCTGGAATGAAGACTATACAGGCTCATGAAGAGGAGGATGAAGAGGA
Source organism: Petrocephalus schoutedeni (assembly GCA_026780765.1). Classification (NCBI taxonomy): domain Eukaryota; kingdom Metazoa; phylum Chordata; class Actinopteri; order Osteoglossiformes; family Mormyridae; genus Petrocephalus; species Petrocephalus schoutedeni. The sequence goes on along the minus strand of JAODKL010000009.1, from coordinate 5,585,553 downwards.
AGAAGAAGATGAAGACCAAACACCTAACGCTGACATTCCACTAGGCAAGCTTCAAGAAAGTTATGGGTTGTTCCAAGACAAAGACTTTGAGAAGCTTCCTTTGTCCATGTCATCGGCCATCTCAGCAACGGTTAGGGATATGGAATTAGTTTATCCCCCAGTTGTAGATGAAAAGAAGGATTCTATCACCAAAGAGGAAGTCTTATCTGGAGTTACTAAAACATCTCCCTCCCCACCACCTTCTTTTTCCAGTGCTTTAGCAATGGAGTCCAGTGCAGAAGGTGAAGAGAGATGTTTTAGTCCAGATGACATCACTGTGAAGATGACTTCACAGTCTGGGCCAACTAGTGCAGGCCACACTCCTTTCCACCAGTCACCTGTGGAAGAAAATAATGAAACTTCTGAAATTCAACAGCCAGCTTTGAAAGCCGAAGAAATAAAGGGTATTGCAGAATTACATTTCACTAAAGGTGACAAATTCGAAGCATTCACAATTCCAGATGCTGACAAATTTCCATTTTTAGAAAAAGATACCCAAGACATTATTACATCAACGCAAAAGAAAGAAGAGTTTCTCCCTGATAAAGAACAGTTTCTTCAACAAGTGGAGACCAAACCAACTTCTTCTGTGGAAGACTATTCAATAGAAACATCTCCAACAAAAAAAGAAAATGAGAAGGATTATAGGGCATTAAATATTTCTTTAGAAAAGGTAGTCTATGATGACTCGGAAGACGAAGATGGCAAAAAGAGTGATTTTAGAGCAAGCTACAAAACAAAATACGTTGAGGAAAAGGAAAGTCGGTTCTTAGATGATGATGATACTTCTGAAGATAACTTGCTCAGTACAGAGAAGGTAGTGGAACAAGTAAAAAGACAGGAACAAGAGCAGTGCTTTGAGACTGCCTACCTGCAAACCACACAGAAAATGGGGGGTAAAGCACCAGAGGCCTCTTATTTACATCAAGAAATGAAGTATGATGTTCAGGACTCCGATGAAGAAGATGATGAAGGGGATGCTGTTTGTATGGGTGGAGCAGGATCTAGACCTTTATCAGTAGAGCCAATCAAATTAGATTACACATCTCAAGACCTGCAGTCAGGTGTAGGTGAGCCCACTGGCCAACCAAAAGAAAGCTCTGGTGGCTATGCATCCACAGTTTCTCCTGTTGTATTGCCAAAAGAGGAGGTAGAGATCTCACCTCAAACTGTTGCCAAAGATCAAGAAAGACATTTGCATGCAGCCTCACCTGAACCAGAGGAGGAAAGCTCATCCCCAATGAAAATGAGCAGCACAACAATCTCCTCTGCAGATACTACTACTACCACCAGTGGCTCCGCTATGAAGACTGAACCTACTTCTTACCCAACCACTATTGAAAACACATCGATGTGCTCAATACTTTCTAGTACCGACAGCCAAGGTAGTGCTGAGGAGTCCTCTCAGCCAGAAATTTTGATGCCCTCCGTGGTGACAAAGAAAGATGAAGATTATTACTCTAATGAAATGGGAGGATTGGCTTCCAAAGAAGAGGAGAAACCTGGAAAAGAGGCAAAGTGGGAAATTGAGAAAGAGCAAGAACCAGCTTCCCCAGGTGTAGCGTCACCTTCTTCGTATTTCTTTCTGGAAAAGGAGGATGCAGATGAAAAAGAAAAAGAGAAACCTGTTACATCAAAGTATAGTCCTGAGGAAAAGGAAATACCAGCAGGTGATAAATGGGATGTTACTGAGACACTAGAGAGATCTGTCAAACCAGAAGATGTGGCTACAGATGGCAGTAAGGCAGCCATGCACTCACCAGTTGGTGAGAGGTTTGAAGGTGAAGCAGCATTCTCTACAGAGGAACATCATAAAGAAGAAGCAGTGTCATTCAGCAGAGTTGATTACCACACAGAAGCTTTGACAGAGACTGAAAAAAGTGTTCATTTCAAGCTCGGTGCATTTCCAGAACATGAAGACCGTGAAAAAGGCCAACGAGATGAGCATAAGAGGGAAGTGAGGCAAGACACTCCTTTTGTGAGTGGAAAAAGCTTCACTTACACTGAGATTTATGAAGACAAAACAGCCCTGGAAAAAGAACCATATTCATGTCTATCTAGTCATGAGCCAGATGACTATCTTGACGATTTGAACATGGAAACAAATATCAAGAAAACCGAAGAAAAGAGCACACCATCACCTCTTCCTGTGACAACAGAGGCTAAGGCCAAGGAAGCGATATCAACTGAAGAAAACAAATATCATTTAAGCACATTTAGTGAAGAGTTATCTACATCAACATGGAGTCAGTCAAAACTAGAGGAACCAGCTGCCACACACGATGATGTTCCTGATAAGCAAACCATAGAAGAGGAGAAAGAAAAAGGTTCGCCAGAGAAAGCGAAAGGAAAACTCTCAATGGCTGAGAATCAAGACTCCTCCTCCAGTCACTTGTTAGATACGAAAGATCTTTCCCCTGAAGCTAAGTCTGAGAATAAAGACAGCCAACTTGGTGCATTCCACCCTGAGTCACCTGAATCTCCAGAGCCTGACATAGATGGCAACATTCTGGCATCACAGTATTCTGTGAAAACCAGCACTGCTGCTTCTAAATCAGTGATGTATTATGAGAAGGATGAAGAATCAGAAAAAGACAGTAAGAGGTTAAAAATGGAAGATGAGGATGAGGATGAGGATGATGATGAGCAAGACCGGCTTGGGCTGGAGAAGGGTGTCAGTGACTCAGATGTGGAGAAAGGAGCCAAGGAGGAATCTGAAAAAGAATTCAGAAGCACATTTGATTATGCTGTAAGCTCAAAAGTCCAACAGACTGGATTTTTAAAGGAAGATGAAAATGTAAAGGAAAGTATCCCTTCTGAAAGTATAAAACCTTCAGTACCCTTAGAAACTCCTGTTAGCAGTAGCATCCAAAAGACAGAGGCTGAGGATGTTCTTAAGAAGACCATGAGTGACACTACTTCCTCGTTACCTGGCCACTACACTGAAATTGGGACGACAGAATCTAAAGCGCTCTCCTATGAATTTGAGCATTCTGACACTAAAGGCTCTTCTGTAACTAGCCAGTTGCCGCGGAAAGAACAGGATCAGGAAACTCTTGATCATTCACACATCTTACTAAGCAAACCAAGAGAAGATAAGTATGACTGTGGAGAAAAGGATGAGGTTGAGAAGCAGACAACCCCTGAAGTTTTAAGTAAAACATCTGGAGATCCAGCTTCCTTTGCTTTTACTTATACTACAACTTCTGCCACTGCATATTCCTCTTCCTCATCATACAGTCATCCTTCCTCTGCCTCTGCATCTCTCTCAGCCAGCCGGCAATTTGGAGAAGAGCTGGAGACACTAGCCACCACCTCCGACACGCTCTTCAAGCCTGATGTGGATAGCGCGTGTTTTGAGTATTCATCCTTTAAGGAAGAGCACTCCCTTGTGATGGACTCTCCTTTCTCGAGTTCTGGTGGACTGATAAAAGATGAATACCTAGAGGTATCTGACAAGCTGACTACTGCTACGACAACTGCAGAATCAGCCTCCAGTCTTACAAGGTTTTCTCCCCTGAGTCCTTTTGAGGAGGTCAAACCTTTCCCGCCGCTTTCATCTGCTCCATGCGAAGAAGCGAAAGACCACCAGACATTGAAAGGTAGCACATCAGACAAGGGACAACATGCAGAGTCCATGGTCAAGCCTCTATGTCCTGCTGTTTATAAGTCGCCTGAAGGTGCAAGAGTGCCTGAGGCTTATTCCCAACTCCCACCACCTGCTGAGAAGGAACCCACACCACGGAGTTTATTTGACGTTTCTCCATTACAGCGAGCAGATTCTGTGGAAAAGCATCAGAGAGAGGAGACAGAAGTCAGTGAGGAAGAAGCTTATGAATGTGAAATGGAGCAAAGCACCATACCATGCCGAATTGAATGCCAAAGATTTTCACCTACTGCCCCAGCTGAAGAAATGAAAACAACGCAGCCTGTGCTTGAGCAACAGAGGGCCGCTCAACCAAGCACCCTCCCGGATGTGCTTACCTCATACACAACTCCATCACAGCCATCTTCACAGTCTGCATCAGCAAATGGACCCTCGGAGGTCATTGCAAGTTCATCTGAGGTCCCTGTAGAAGGTGCTGGGACTCAATGGGCTGAAAAACCAGGTCAGCAAAGCACAGAGCAGGAAGAAGACAAACATATCGGGCACACAGAGAAAAAGGATGAGAAGGAGAAACAGAGCAGTGGAGAAGTGGAGCAGCAAATAGGAAAATGTCCAGAGGCTTTCTCTTCAAAATACCCAGAAGACGATCATGAGGAGGAAGAGAAACTGGAACGCCCACCTCGTCCTCTTTCCCTGGCCTCAGCTGACCAATCCTTTCATTCATCATTCCAGCCAGGGGCTTCTGGAAATGTAGGGGATGACCCCAACCTTCCTTCTGATGTATGTATGGGAGCAACTTCCTCGTTTACATCGTCAGCATCTGCTGGATATTCTTCCTTTGAGTACAAACACCGCAAAGGAGAAATCTCACCATCATTCATAAATCCAAGCCCGCACCAGCTCTCTACTGACGAGGAAGAAGAGGATGAAGGGAGCGAGCAGTCAGAAGAAGGCGATGACAACGAGCCTTCAGTCAAAAGGCGGTCCCACAAAGACCAGCGGCACCATACTCACAGCAAAGCTGGAGATGACAGTGGGTCACATCACCATCCTGGTGCCATGGCCGCTGGATTCGCTCTAGCTGGAGAAGAAACCCCTCCAACCTCTGTTAGTGAATCATTGCCTACACAGTCAGACTCTGATGTACCTCCTGAGACAGAGGAGTGCCCATCAATTACAGCAGAAGGTAACCTGGACTCTGACGAGGATGCTGAATACCTGCCTGTAGATAAATCCACTGTAGCTGGTGGAAGCAGTCATCATGTGTCATCATCAAGGTCATCAGAAAGGAGTCATGATCCTCCACCTGTGCCGATGAAGGACCCATTCCCTCATCCTCCTCACCCAGATGTGTGCATGGTTGACCCAGAGGTTCTGCCCAATGACACTAACTCTTCGGACAAACTGCTGAAGAAGGACGGGAAGACTAACAAAGTCATGCGGAAGTCGCTGAACAAGCCCAAATCATCCTCCCCAGCTCGCAAAACCGACATCAGAGGTAAGAAACCTCCCACCCCTGTCAAACAGGCATCCAAGGACTCCTCACCTCGGGCTTCTATGACAAAGAAGGAGGCAGAAAAGACATCTAAATTGTCCAGGATGTCTGATGGACAGGGATCCAGGGAGGAGAAAGATGAGGTATCCAAGTCCAGCCAGAACCCAGGAAAAGGACTTGTTAATGGCTTCAAGAGCAGCATAGGTGTGAGCAAGTTGATTATTCCCCCTAGGACTAAATGACTGTAGTGTAAAAAAGAAAAGTGTTTTTACCCTGTGGATCTGTATTTGACAAAAAATTGTATGTGTTGCTAATAGGTTCCAGTTCCCAGAAGTCCAGTTCAGTAGTACCACCGGGGCCTCCAATCTACGTGGACCTGGCCTACATCCCCAATCACTGCAGTGCCAAGAACGTGGACCAGGAGTTCTTCAAGCGAGTGCGTGCCGCATACTATGTGGTGAGCGGCAACGACACTGCCAGTGGAGAGCCCAGCCGCGGGGTTCTGGATGCACTGCTTGACGGCAAGGCCCAGTGGGGCTCCAATCTCCAGGTAAAATAAATCGACTTTCTACAGCCTTGTCTTTCCATTCTTTTTGTTTTTGTGTTATCTTAAAAATGCCAGATGTACCCAATATGCAGCAGAAGGTCAGATACAATCAGAACATTATGTGCTACAAAGGAACATTTTCAGGATGAAGTCCAATAGTTTACACAAGACTGAATAAAAGGAGAAGTATAAGTCACAGTACACTGACAGTTAGAGTAACATGGTCCCTTGAAGTGCATGCAGTTCTTCAAACCTACAGTGTGAAAGCAGTGAGAAGACTGGGATACAGGATTTGGAAAGACAGAGATTTGAAGCAGTGACCATGTGCCCTAAGCCAACATCAGACAATTAGATGCTGATTTTAAAAGTTTCTCCATAACTCTATAATATTGGTCATACAGTGTTGATTCTAATACATGTGTTCTTAATTCTACAGAGCCTTGGTCAATAAAGTACATCTTATATATAGGGCTTATTTCACTTTCTGTGAATGCCATCTCTATAAGAATTCATGAACACATTCATAATACATTATAATGCGTTCATAAAGCATTATCATCATGGCTAAAAATACATAACACATGTTTATTGTGTATTATGAGAACTTTATGAAGCTCTCATCTATAATGTACTATAGATCCTTTCATAATGCAGTACAAAGCATCCTTATCTATTATACCGACCATTATAATTCATTGTGATGGCATCTATAGTGCATTATAGATCAAAGCCTCATTGGAGCTTATGAAGTATTATAAACAACATTATAATACCTTATGGCTGTCAATAGAAGATACTGTAATGCTTTATTGATTCTTATACTGATCATTATAATTTATTATGAAGGTAGCTATAGTGCTATAGTATAGATACATGACAAGTAAAGTGTCACCATTATTTCTATCCAGCCAATTTCCAATACTGTCTATTCATCGAAGGGCTCCAATGCCCATGGAGCTTTTTGCAGAAAGGACAGGGCACATGGCACCTTGGAGAGTCCATCACCGTGATTTATCACCAGTCGATGTAATGGATCCCGTAATGTATCATGTAATCACACCCAGCCTCTTTCCACGCCCTCCTCCCCCAAAGGTCACTCTGATCCCCACCCATGACACCGAGGTGACCCGGGAGTGGTACCAGCAGACCCATGAGAAGCAGCAGGAGCTGAACGTCATGGTCCTGGCCAGCAGCAGCACAGTCGTCATGCAGGACGAGTCTTTCCCTGCCTGCAAGATCGAGTTCTGAGACCCACGAGTCTCTTCTTCTCTGTTTTGCTTCTCATCCCTTTTTCTGTGTTTCTCAAGAGGGAAGGTTTTTCCAGCCTTCTGCGGCCGATCATATAGTAATACCAAAACATTTTTGGCATCTCTATGTTTTGAATTTCTGCACTTGTTTTACCGTTAGTCCTCTACGCTTGCATATGCCGGGTCCGTCACTGAATGATCACTGATCTACAACATTATACAACCCCGTTGAATGCCATGCTAGGATACACAGCAGCAGTCGAGTTTGCCACAAAGAGGACCTGAATTATACATACCTGTTAACATAGGAAATTTGAATAAAGGCTTATTTTTTAAAAGCAGACATACGTGAGATCGCCAAAAAAAAAAAACAATGACCATGGCTGCCCTGGTTAGCATTGTGGATGCTTATTCTAGAGAGTAATTTCTTGATGTGCTGTAGTGAAATGGAATGAAATAGGACAGAAATTTTATCTCGCCAAGTTATCTGCAGATATTTGGTATTAATCTTGCTACTGGATTGAATCAAAGCACAGTCCTCAGTAATCTGTCATGCTAGTTAGCATCATCACCAGTGATGGTATTCTAGTAATGCTTGTGTTGACTAAACTGTTATGCTTGCTTTGTTTTTATTTATTTTATTTTTTCTTACCTCCAGCTGTATATTTCACTGAATGATTTCCATATTATAATCATTTCCAAAGTTCTGAGTGCCATCGATCCGACTGTGTCTGAGCTGAAACAGTGTAGCTGACCACTTCTGTACTTGGTGTTGTAGGTGCACTACACAAGTGGAAGGTTCCAGTCTAGTGTAAGCATTTGACTTGATACATAGAGTGGTTGGCTCAGTGGTATTGCATAAAATGTCATTTAAGTCCCGGTGTACGCTGGTTTTTTAATGCCCGGAAAACCTAGTCCTCTCTGTAATGATTGTCTTAATATCACTGGATGAGGTTCCATTTCCATAGTGGGCGAAGTTCCTTCTCTCTGAATGTGTTACATGAGATTAGCTCATGCCTGAAATTACATGCACTATAAAACCATTGTTGAGTGACACCATCCTTCAAGACAAATTAGAAATTCTAGCAGGGAATGGCATTTCTTCTTTGTCAGGCAGTAGATGGAGTATAAATTCTGTTTCCTTTTTGTTTTCCTATGGTAGTTTGAGGTATGTAATAAAAAAATAAACTAGCCTTCTTTAAGTGTACTAAAGAGTATGTTTGCCTACAGTCAGGTTAGCTGGTTAGCTGTGCTAAACGATGTAACCCTCTTACAAGCTGTCAGCTTCAGCACGGGCTGTAGACCCTGGCTTGTGTTTTTTCTTGATGCTGGATAGATACTTCTTGATCAGTGTACAATACCTTGAGGTGATTGTAAAAAAAAAAATGGGGCTTTTGAATCATTCTGGTTCTGTCTCTGTCATTGTTGCTGGTTTCGCAGGAACATACAAATAGTCACATGCCCCCATAATAATATAAATATGGTAATATGTTTTAACGTAATTGGTAAGAGGACAACTATTAGCAGATTTTAGGTAGGAAATTATTTTTCAGGGGGGTGATGAGAAGTCTCACACACCATCTATTACAGCGATTTGTTTCTGCAATCAGTTGATTTTCCAGAATATTCACACAATGCTGTTTTCTCTTGTACTTGTTGGAGGCTTTCAGGTTATATTTAGACTAGCAAATCTGCACATTTTTATGTATATTATGTACCTTAATGACAAAGAAAAGATCATTTAAAATATGTTTTGAATTCATAAAACAGTCTGTATTATGTTTTACGTTGAAGATTTAACTCCTGTTACAAGCTGAGATATTTAAAATTTGTGGTATAATATATAAAGTTAATAATACTATTTTGTTAAGACTATTATATCTTGATTTATTTTCAGCAATCCTCGTGAACATCAGACATGATATTTGAGAAGCTTGATTTGAAAATATTTTAACAGTTTTTACTTATACAGTTCCCCATATGTGAATAAAATGCACTTGCAAATGTAGCAATAGATAATATTTATTCTTGCGAGAATCCTGAGAAGCCTGAGAATGGTGTTACTCCACTAGGAAGCAGGCTCGTCCCGTCTCGTTGGCTGTGGGGCCGCTGGTTCGCGTGAGGATGATTGACCTTGCAGAGTTTTGTAACAGAGACTATAGATAGGATTCTTGCGGGTATTTTTACATGGGTGGTGTGAGAATCGACCACACGTGCCTTGAGGTTTTGGCCCAGGGTGTAATTGGAATTTCCCAATCCGGTCGTTGGGGACCCGGAGACAGTCCACGATTTCACTCCCTCCCAGTTCCCTCCTGGAGCTGGGATGGAGCAAAAACGTGGACCGGCCGTGGATCCCCGAGGACTGGGTTGGGAATCATTGGAATCAAGAGTTGTATGCAGGGTTCTTCTTACAGAAGTCACCAAGTCAGTTATCTTAAGTGGGCCTAAATTATAGCAAGACACCGGGAGTCGGAATCAAGGATTATCCATGAAATGTTACATTAACATGGAGATTCAAATTTAACAAAAATAATGTTTAATCAACCAAGACCCTTTTCAGTAGCTGAAGGTGAACAGAGCCTAACATGAACAGCTATAGATGTAGCGATTTAGAAGAACATCAGTTCAAAGGTGACGTGTTTAACATAGACCACCAGCGTTTGTAACACTTTCCAAACACGTGCAAAGATTGCAAATGAAAACGAAAGTGTGTGTGTCAACTGATGATGCAATGAAAGTTTTATTTCATACTTGGTAGAAGTGTGGTCTGTATCAAGAAAATTGGATTGTGGAGTTGAATATCTACATCTTTTGACATAGGTACCAGGTTGCAAAGACATGACAGACAGGTTGCAAAGAGTATAATTTTGAAAATTGGATCTAGTGTTGTTGTCCATGTTGGTTATGGAATCTTCATTGCTGTAGATGTTGGTGTGCTTTTTAGATGCCATGAAAAGGACTATGTTGTGTGTCAGAGTGCTGTCCGTGTGGATCTCTAGAGTTGGGACCAGTGCCCTTTTTAAAAATGTTTTTCCACGTAAAGATCTGAACATAACTGCTTGTAGGTTTTTTTTTAACTACAATGTTGTATATTTCAAGGGTTTTAATTGCAGTTCAGTTGTTTTCTAGTTAAGGTTTGCAGTGTTGCCATTTTTATTAACGTGTATTGTTTCAAAATGCCATAGTTGCTAACCTGAATTTCAATGTTGTTTACATTTCTTTCTTATTTAGTGTTGCTTTGCTGTATTTCTGGGAAGCATACAGTAAGGTCACAGCATTTTTTGAGACTGCGTTCTCTCATTCTTTTGCTGTTATCGCTGAATGATTGTTTAACAATAATTGTTCTCTTGAAAATGCTGCATAACACAATGATTCGGAATGTGTTTTGTGCGAATTGGGAGGATATACAGTAGGGTGACGGAGGGTCCATACCAATTTGGGGGGGGGGGGGCTTTTACACTTTGGTGTGTACCTTATGGATTCCACACAACTGAACCCACCATAATGGGGATGTTAGTGGCTCTGCTTGTAAACACAAATTGTGCCATTCCAAGTTTTTGCAAAAAAAAAAACAGTACAATGACACATTATGCAATTCCAGCCTTCCAGCCTGTCCTGTCCTCAGATGGCATGCTGGGGGACTGGGGTCAGCCACTGTAAATGGCTGCTTTTTCTTATTACTGTAATTTTCACAGAAACTAGCACTAAGTTTTACTCATCTGAACAGCAGGAGCTAGTGAACAGGAGTGCATACGGCCTCTAGATTACGCACCACTGACAACTATACGTGCATTTTCCAGCTGCCGGTTTTGTACTTAACAGCTATTTGCGCACAAAAAGACAGCCTCTGGTGTAGAGGGTTTGAATGTAGTTCATGTGTGCTGGTGGCTTTGTGACCGTTCCCCGTGGAGGGATTCTCGCCTTGTTGATCTAACCCTGATTGTAAAGATGGCCGTCCTGCTCTAATTCCTCTAAAAGTCAGTGGGCAGATCCAAAGTAACCATTTACATTTTTTGTAGTATGAGTGCAGTTTATATTTATGTAGTTTGTTAGCTCTTCTGTTGTCAATAGTGATCAGCTGTGGACATGCTGTTCAGTGGGCCTTGTGGCTGTTCATAGACATGTGCCCTTATCTTTGGGCCGCCAGAGGTCTTCAGAGTCTCTGACGGAGCCAGAGCAAGAAAACCAGAATTAGATGGTCCAACATGTGCAAAACGAGACGATTCCTAAAAAATGACTTGAAGTAGCATTAAAAGTGTGTGTGCTAATGTAAAGCAGCATGTTTGAACGTGGAGCAGAGCGGTGCCTAAAAATGATCAAACACGGTTACACAGTAGGTTGAGTGAACGGAGCCATTACTGACATTAAAAGTAGCGTGCAGATGTAATTACCCAGATACCCCCTGACTTTGACAGAGAGTGACCCCTAGGATTAATGCTGTTTGTTTACAGATACAGTTAATGTTGGGCTTCGGTGAAAGAAGTGATATGATCTTTACCATTTGCCCTAAAGAACACTTCAGTTGCTAACAAGGACTTTGAGGTGTTCTCATACTAAAAACTACTTCAGACTCAAACCAGGCTTCAAATAAACAAATGGTGTTCTCAGATTCACACACACACACGTATATATATACACACTTGAACAATAAACTCTGGCTATACTGGAAGATCAAATCATTCTAGTGAGACTTTTTATTTTTAGCATATAAAATTACACGTGATTCCATTTCTTCCCCCAGAGGGGAAAAAAAACAGCAGTTGTAAAAAACACAATATAAAGCGCAGCAACATTTTTCTGTTACATCTTCCGGAAACTTCACCCTGAGATGGCCATTTCATCTCCAGGAGACCTGCTTGTTTCTGCATGTAATCTTGAGTTATATCCTGTATGTAATAGTTTAAAACAAAATGAAATGAAGTGCTTATTTTAAAATGTCTAAAAAATAATAATAATGATAATAATGAGAACTGCGACTTGTCTTAATGGTTCTGAAAATGGCACATGCTTCCCTGCCTTGCTTTCCTCCGCCGTGGGGCTCTGTGCCGAGAGCATTGTGGTAGTCCCTCATCGCGCACTGTATTAACCCTAGTTCTTCAGTTATTTTCTGTGCAATATTCTGTATTTCTCTTTGAAACCTAAAAAGAAAATAGAATTACTGCAAATTTATTGTAAAAGGGAAAAGCCTGTCGGTCGCCAATAAAATACATTTATTGAAATGCGTCCCTTTGTCTTGTGGAATTCACAAACACTGAAACCTGAGACTTGTCCTCATAGAAATATAAAAGTGTTAACTCAATCGTAGGTCATAGTAATTATAAGGGCCGTGCGGAGACTGTCCAAGGGTTAGGTGCTGGACCTGGTGGGAGGAGGGTCAGAACAACCCCTCCCCTCTGTGAATCCCCCCCCACCCCCACACACACATACATACATACACGCATCCATGCCTGGTAATAATTTACATCTCTTACGGTCTAATTTGCAGCTACTAACTTCAGAACTTTTTTTTTGCTATGTGTAATATATTTAAATGGATATACATTTGACCAATAACTAGTACAATAAAAACGTTACTTTGTATAAAGAGCACTATATGTATATATACATATAAAGGGTTTTTAATGCTAAGGCTGAGATTACGTCAGCATTTGGGTCAGCTGGCAGTCCTATTCCCCACAGGAGGTCCGTCTTCGCACTGTCACCCTTCAAAACTGGGATGGCTGCCTTTCCTCAAAGTCAAGCTTCTCATTCACTCCCCAGTCAGATGGGAAGCGGGAAATCAGGCCTGACGTAATTCCAGAACCCGCCGAGAGGGAAACCGAGCCCCGGTTAATCTCTCCGCCCGCGAGCGGAGCTGCGGGAACTGGATCACTGCAGATATTGTGCCTCTGGGCCGTCGCCCCCTAGGGGAGGGGGCAGACTCTGCGGTCAGCTGCTCCTGGGAGTAGGTGACAGAAATCAGTTTCGGGAAATTGTTGGCAGCACGGTACTGTGCGGGGTACAGAGTGTCCCACGCAAGGGGGGACAAGGACTACTGGGGGCAGATTGGCCGCGACTCCAAACACTGAGCGAGGAATTTTTCACATTTCCACAGAAGCGGACCAGGGGGCTGTGGGAGGCGTGCAGCAGCGAGCCAGGGACGGGGAGACGGCGGAGAGAGCTGTTTGTGCAAACTGTGAAAGGAGGAATTCAGCTCCGCAAACAAGCGGCCTTTGAAAGCAGGCGAGAGTAGGGGAGAGAGAGGGCGAAGACGAGAAGTGTGTTTGCCCTGGGCGAGGCCTCTGGGGGCAGGAGAGTCGTTCCACACGGCACGTCTTCATCAGTACAGAATGCGCCTGCCCTCCCCACCGCAGGCCCCTGATTTTAGGAGCTATGTATGGCTATCATGTCTGTGTTAGACAGAAATAGCCTTGGCTTATAAATCTGCCCTTTGACTCTTTCATTTGAGTATATAAAGCACACACTGGACATGCTTTATCAAAGTACATTAAAAACATGCCAAAATATACAGTATCTATTTCATCTCCCCATTACCCTGTACTGGATAAGCAGCCGGAAGATACATGCAGTATATATACACTCACTGACCTTAAAGAAGGTAAAATGTCAGAAAACACTTGTTTAGGAAAAAGCTGACCTGATCTTTTTCTTCACCACTGCAGTTTCAGTAAATAACACAAAAAGGCAGGACAACAAGGCTAATTTAGCAAGGCGGAGTGCTTAATGTTCATAGAAAGAAAGCTGTTTTGTCCCTGAGTGTCCCCTTTTTGGCTTTAAATTAAACAATACTGATGTATATTACTTGATAAAAGTTTAAAAGGCTCAAACAGTGCCGGCAGCAGGACGGAGGGAGAGGTTCCCTAAGAAAGCCAGAGATGAAAAGGAGAATTACGTTTAACCCAGAATTAAAAAAGAAAAAAAAAAAATCACTTTTTTTCTTTTTTCTCGAATAAACTGCATTCAGTATTTGCACAACAAGCGGAGTATTGATGGCAGCACAAAGGGGCTTTGAGAGACGCAGTGGCTAAGCGGCGTGAAAGTGATGGAAAGCTTGTCTCTGACCAAAGCCCCAGGACCTGGAGCCCACGGCGGGGGTCACACGGGCCACCCTCACATGGGAGGCCACAGATGTGCTTGGAGTGTGGCTTTCATGTCGGGAGTAATTGTGGACATGAGAGCCCCTGATGCCCAGAGGTGTAGGAAGGTGCCTGGGACCGGCACAAACTAGGGGTCCCGTGAAGACAGAGCTTCCAGAAGTTATATTTATGGATTTAAGATAAATGATAATTTACGTTATAGCAACATTTATGTTATTTGCATTTTTAGTGAGAGTTTTCGGGATAGCCTAAGTTGCCCCCCACCCCTGATGTAATGGACTATTGCCGCTGGGTAGGCTGCTGGCTGTTTCACTGCCAAGGGGAGCCATAAAGTAGCCTGACAGAGGAAGAAAACAACACAAAGATACAGGACTAATATTACATCTCTGTGTCACTGATACTACCCCGCTAGAGTGGGTGACAAACTGTGAACAGACGTGGAGAGAACACAATTAAAGGAACAGATGCAAAAATGCAAGACTAACCATAGCCTAGGGGTGGAGTAGTGTATAGGCTATCATAAGTTACACAGCCTGGGACGTGGCAAAAGGAGTAACGGCTGGACTTAAATTTGGCTACTTGATCTGCCAGTGTGACCCCCCCCCCAACTGGCGAATTTTACCAACAGCATGCCGGTTTTTCCATCCCAAATCAAACACACAGTACATGTGGCAATGATTAGGGAAGCGTACTTGTGACTGGAAGGTTGCTGGTTTGAATCCCCAAACAGCAAGGCACAGTCTCCAAGTGATGCTATGTCACGTACGAGTTAAATGCAGAGGACACGCTGCATTGGTGTGCACTGAGGCATGCCAACAATGACAATTAATCACTTCACACAGGTTCATTTTGTGGGCAATTGAATGGTACCTGCCTTTTCTGCCAGCACAAGATTGATTCGCTAGAAGGTTATCTGGTGTCATGTTATTTACCCATTGATTCATCCAAAACAATTTTAATTTGTGATTGACCCTGCTGTATGGGATGAAACAAAACAAAACAAATGAAACAAAACGCTTTTGAATTGCCATGATCTGTAGAACCAAAAAAATTGATTGTACTAAGGAGGTCAAAGAAATCACTATTACGGTTTTGTAAATTCTAGCTCATCTTAGTAAATAGACCATTATTGGTTTAAAAACTGCATAAACCCATATCATAACACCTGAGAATATTGTCCTATTTATGTACATGTGAAATGATGACTGTTTTAAATGATGAGACTCATCCTGGATGCAGGCTTAATTAGGAGGTGAATTCAGATAAGTTAGTAATTACTTTTCTTGCTTATCAATATTCAAATCACAATTCCTAGAGAAAAGGGACCAGAATATATTGGATGGCTGATTCCAGTTCTCTCCAGGGTCCATGGGGGCCAACTCTTGCATGTGGAGTATCTCCAAAATGCTCAAAGCGCATTGGGTGGTGGGTTAACTCCAGTGTGGATCAGGCTCACCAGAACCACAGCCATAGTCCATGAAAGATACAGAAAGTTTATTCAACCTGAGGTCACCACCAGACCATTGTAGTTAGGATGGGCATT
This sequence comes from Petrocephalus schoutedeni, assembly GCA_026780765.1. Lineage (NCBI taxonomy): Eukaryota > Metazoa > Chordata > Actinopteri > Osteoglossiformes > Mormyridae > Petrocephalus > Petrocephalus schoutedeni. The sequence goes on along the minus strand of JAODKL010000009.1, from coordinate 5,569,978 downwards.
AGAGCAGGGCACATGATTAAGTTGTGTCATGACTACAACTTTTCTTATCGCTGCTGTTGCTCTGGCAGGATTTACTGGCAAATATCATTAAGAACGCCTGAAGTAGCTTTTATAAGAGCAGACTTGGGTCGCCCACGCGCCAATGACAGAGAGGCGGCCAGTCTTACCTTTGGGAAATGTGCTCTGAGATGTGCCGCACTGCATGTAAGCTCACAGCGACACATTAGAGAAGCTTACTTTGTTTTAAAAGCAATAAATGCAACGTGGGTTATAAACGCAAACCTGTGAATGTTGCTTGACACATATGTGTTTTTTTTTTGGCTGTCATGGCAGAGCTCAATTTAAAAAGTAAAAATAAAACGACAGATGTGAGGATGACCGGGATGATGGCTCATCAGCCATGGGGCAATAACCTTCCAGCCTCGCCACCGGCACTTCCATGACACGTGACATTCTCCCGGAGAATAGTTGCCATGGATACTGCCTTAATTTACAGAACAATAGGGATTATGGAGGGCAGGGATACAATTGGTCGTGGTGGCAACCAGAAACCATTTTTGCGTGCGCTGCTCTTGGAGCAAGAGAGCGCTCCCACGTCAACAGGGGCAACGCGTCAACCGACGTTTGACTTCTACATCCTGTCACACTGCCAGCGGCGCAGGCAGAGTAGGGGTGAGCACCCGCAAGGCTACTGCAGAGGAAGCTCAGAGAGAGCCCGCCCTGACCTTAAACCACAGCCTGATAGAACCAGGCACAGGGTGTGGATGTGAGGTCACTGGTGTGGGACCTATAATGACTGACATCAGGAGCTCTGGGCGGGTAAACAGCCTGAATGTGATTCACAGGGAAATGTGGCTGTGTAACCAGGGTAAACTGCAAGTTAATTAAGATAGCCTACGAAGATAAGTAACAACTCAGCATAAAGGTAAACAAAGCCAATTAGATGGTGCAGTAGTGTGGTTCCAAGTTTTATACGGGGCTTTAGCTCAGACCTGAGAGATGACTTTTAACACAGAATTCCTGAGGGTGTGTTTTTACGTGTCATCCTCCATAATGTACCACCCCCCCCCACCGCCCGCCAGCCTTTCACATAGTAGTGCATCAGTCTCATTGCATAACTCTTTTCTGTGACACCCACAGCCCGGAAAATAATTCCTCTCCCTTGGCTGACTGATTGGCCATAATTCCTGGAATCCCGTTACCAGGCAGCCCGAAGCTATCAGGCAGAAAGACACCCCTCAGAACCTGCCACTTTAACAGGTGTCACTGGTGACGCGCTTCCCCTCGCTCCAATACCGCATGCCACTCGTCTGCCACACAGCAGTCCGGAAACGGAAGCAGGCCAGATCGAGAGGGCCACTGGGGAAGACGGGTTCAGACGGGGACACTGGCGGCCCTTTGGGCGTGCGACTCGCGAAGATGCGGGGAGATTTAAAAACAGCCAATCAGTGAAGGGTTTATCACAAAATGCAAGCAAGAGACAGATGAGGGCTCCTGCATCGACGGCCTGGCCAGGCATCCATCAAATGTGGTAAAAGAGATGTTCCGAAGGCAGCCCAGAATCTCATCAGCAGCTTTAATGGCGGAGGGTGAGACGCACAGTCTGGGTGCTCATGGAGGAGAAAGCTTCTCAATCATATGGGAAAATCAACAAAGGCCCCAAGGGTA
>JAODKL010000009.1:5541146-5553422 GCA_026780765.1 Petrocephalus schoutedeni | reverse complement strand
ACGGGGATTGTTAATGGGAGGAGTCACATGACACTGACCTAATCCACTCTGTTTCATCTCTGGGGACTGGCGGGCGTAAGATGGAAAGAGGCGGTGTGTCCCCGTCTTGGTGGAGGTGGTCTCGGACAGCACCTACAGTGACAGACAGTCTCAGGCAAAAGGTACGGCGCTGTAACGACTACTGCAGGGCCGACGCAACAGCGAGCGCGGCCAGCAGCTCCAAGCTAAACACGGCGCGGCACGGAGCCACCATGCAGGCAGCCCCGGCACAGGCCCGGGCCACCAGCGAGCACCTCCATGGAGCCAGTCTTCCGGTTACGGATCAGCGGGGAGCGTCTCAGGACGCTGACGAGCTCAGTGAGAGGCGCAGCCCGGTCCGCTTCGGTCTGCGACAGGTCCTCCATGCTGCCCGGGTTTGGCTGCTTCTCCTCATTCTGAGCGGAAAGCCAAGAAGACGACACGCGGTCAAGACGACAGCGAGGACGAGACACCGACGGGCTCCGGTCCCGCTGCGCGAGAGGAGGAAAGGCGGGTTACCTCGGAGGAAGCAGGTCGGAAGCCAAAGCCCATGGGAGCCTTCTGCTCATCATCACTGCCCTTCACCCCAGGGCTGAAGTGAAGCTCCACGTGGAAGCGCTCCTCAGAGGACGGGTCCTGGCCAGACACACACACACACACACACACACACAGACACACACATTGAGGTGGCCACAGGGTGGCGCTGTGATCTCCTCCGGGACGGGCTTGGAGGTGGACCAGCGGCTCACCTTGTTGTTGTCTTCATACAACATGATGACGATCTGGGTCATGTAGTTGAGCTCTGTGACGGCCCCGAGGTAGTCCATGGCACGCTTCCACTGCTGGTCCTTCTCCTCCTGTGTCCCAGAAACGAGCCCCGTGAACCACATGGGAGCAATACCGACCAGAGGCGAGCTGGTCATGGCACCCAACATGAAAACTGCTCGAGGGTGACAAGGGCACGACATCACCACGAGGGACCAGAGCTTACGTCGAGCAGGCCTCCGTAGCGGAAGATGCTGAGTAAGGAGTGGACGTGGCTCTCGCTGGTGAAATAGAGCCGCGTCCGGACGTGGCGCCCCGGTGACATCACGCCACGGGAGTACCTGAAAACCCAAAAGAAAAAACAAAAGGTCAAAACAAGGTGGGGAAAGCAGGGAATCCTCTGAAGAGCCTGGAGTTACACTCACAAAGGGTGCAACTTATTGACGGACTCGTCCTCGTGAGTCCTCTGCAGGTCCAGCTGGATCTTCTTAACCAGCGGGAGGCAGTAAGCGTAAGCAATGTCCAACTTTTCCATTTTATTGATGCCATACTCCTGGTAAAGGAAAAACGGGCCGGTGAGCTGGGGGTGGGGATTAGGGCCAAAGAGTGACTGTGACTCCGAGGGGATCTGGATGGCCATCCTAACCTGCGGGATAACGATGTCGGCCAGGGCCCGGGACAGCCGGAAGAACTCCAGCGTGTCCTCCAGACCCAGAGAGGCGTTGTGCTGTACGTCGTACTTAATGCAGTCATAGATGTCCGGGATCTTGCTGATGTCGTACCGCCCGTTCTTCATGCGAAAGTCCCGCTCCAGTTTGGACCAGCGCTGGAGCATGAGCTCCAGGGACTCGCTGTGGTAGAGCTGCAGGTCTTCGGGATGGGTCGGCAGTGGGACAGGGAGAGGGAGAGGACCGGCAGGCTGGTTTAGAGGTCTACTGCGTCTGAGCCAGTGCACAGCGCTCCAGATTCTAGGAACGGGCAAACTGGGGCAAACTGAGGCCAGGGAGGGCTAAAAAGAGACACACCTGCTGATTTGGGGTCTTCTAGCCTCCTCCGGATCTGCGAGGTCAGGCTCTGAATGAGGGCGTAGACTTGGTCGCAGGTCTTCACCGGATTGGCCACGACCTTCATGGAACTGACCAGAGAGGGACTGCCAGTGGGGGCCAGCTGGGAGAAAAACAATAAAGGCGTTCAGCGCGAGCCGCCGACCTGCCGCGGGTAACCGGAGGCCAGCCTAAAATACAAACCCCTTCTCCTCCCAGTTCTCTCTCAAACAGGACTATCATTAACGAGAACTAAAACCCAAGGATTCTCTAAAGATCAGACACGCTTAACTTTCACTCTACCCCTAATAAAAAATGACTAAAACTGAAAAGGAAACTTAAATATATAAGTACAAATCTTTAAAATATATATGGAAGTTGTCCACATTGAAAACTAAAACTAAACTAGATTTAAAATTTAAAAATGTCATATTCAGAGCCACAGGGGTCAGGTAGGGAACAACTAATTCACACCTAATTGGCAACTCCAATTAAGCACAGCAAACATGTTCTTGGACTGCAACGGGAAGCCTGAGTACCCAGAAGAAACCACAGAACGACACAGGGAGATCATGCAAACTCCACACACGGAGCCACGGCAGGGACTCGAACCCAGGTCCTAGAGGTGTGAGGCAACAGTGCTAACCACTGTGCCACCGTGCTACCGATGCAATGAAAAGATATAAAAAAATCGAATCTATAAACGGGACAAATGGGTCACCACAAATGAAGGGAATGCAAAAAGAGGCGGCGACGAGCCCGGCCCACCTTGTTGAAGTCGTCCTCGCTGAAGTCCAGGTCCTTCTGCATGATGTCATGCAGCCGGGCCTTGACGCGGTGCTGGCAACCCGTCAGCGAGTCGCTGTCGCTGTCCAGCAGCCCGTTCATGTTGGCGCTCTTCACCATCTGCACCAGGATGGGCGTCAGCTCGCCCTCCAAAGCCAGCAGGCCCTGGGATGTGTGGACGTCACCCGGCGTCAGCGACAAAGCCATCGTAAATATGGGGACTTTTATAGGAACCGGATGTTCCCGCTCACCTTGGCGAAGGCGGCCGCCGTCATCTGCACGCGACCCTCGTCTGAGGCGTAGATCTTCAGGTCGTGCCGGTACGTGCTGTGCAGCCGGAGCAGGCCGCAGCCGGGGAAGCCGGCGTAGTCTCCTGGGGGTGGCGACATCATCATCATCATCATCATCATAGACCATCCTAAACGGCACAACGGACACTGCTCTACACAACAGCTTCACATCACCGATAGGTACGGAGACCCGTCCTGGGGTTCGAACCACCACGACCTCTAACAGAACCTCCTGACATAGCCAGGCTGATGGGAAAGGGTACATAAATTTTAACAGGCAAGCAGATTAAAGAGTGCCACTTTAAACCCAACCAAGTCAATGGCAAAGCAACCACATTTTCCTCATATATAAGCACTTAAAATTACCCTAGTGCCTGCATCTCATTTCCTAGATTTTAAGCAGAATTATGAACCAGATTTTTGTATCGATTACACATGCAAATCCACTTAAGGAGGGTGGAGTCTGTCGGGAGGGACGTTCAGCGCAGAAAGCAACCAGCAGGGGGCAGTCAGGGGCAGCCGAAGAGCATTGGAGTGGGCCGCAGGTGTAGGGGAGCTCGGCAGGAATGACGGCTAGCAAAGGGAATCGAACGCGAGGTGCTGATAATGGGAATGAGGCATCGGCGTCACAAGCGTGCACGCTATCCGGTCAGTACTGAAAGGGAAGTGCTCATCCAAGACTGTAGTGATGGGCAAATGAAGCTTCATGAACCATTTGCTGTATTTTTTGACCCCACTAGATGGCGCTCCTGGTTTGCACTGGGGCAAGCCCTTCAATGAACAGAGAGCACCATCTAGTAGGGTCAGAAAATACAGCAAATGGTTCATGAAACTTCCTTTTGCCATCACTACAAACAGCCCAGCAGTGAGATGGAGGAAGTGGGGGGTAGCCACGGATACAGGAGGAAGGACCCACACATGGTTGATGCCATGAGACGACATAACAGCATCCAAGAGGAAGTGTCACGAGCCCAAGCTTAAGGCAACCATCAACAACTGAAAAGCATAACAAAGCTGTCTGCCAGCCAGAAATCAGCATTTCCTCGTTTCAGAATACCCAACCCAAAAGCCACAGGATGCCACTAAGATAAATGAAATGCCCAAAAAAAGCAACATTATTTGCATCTCAGTGTTCTGACGCAACACCAGCTGGAGGCTTCGGTCTTTACACCCGGTAACCTCTGAATATCTTTATGTTTCATAGTGAGTACCGAGAGGCACGCAGACGCGTACATTTCCTCAGCTCCAGTTAGTCCCACGGTCAAACCCATTCAAATGTCGTTGGATCGCTGCTGCATACAAACAGTCGCCTCAGTGGCACCACCACCGGCCCGGTCTCAGCCTGTGGCCCAATCACCCATGCCCAACAGCTCACTGACTGCACATGACCAAAGGCTACAGTGCAGCATCTCCCTGTCCGGTCCTCAGGGACCCGCAGCCAGTCCTCATTTTTGCTAGGAAGCTGGGAGAGAGCAAAATCCTGGCCTGTCCGTGGGTCCCCGAGGACTGGGCTGGCAAACCGTACTACTGCCCTGATAATAGGGAGGTATGGGTGGTTTCCGTCACTCCCTGCATGGTCATCCTCCGTGAACCTTTCAAACCAGCCAGAAAAGGACGTGTGAAGGCCAGCGGGGGCTTAGCGGCAGATGGAGGGCTGTGGCGTGGGTGGGTCACCCCTAAATCCCAATGGGGAGGCAGCCCGAATCCCAGCTTACCAAAATCAACAGGGGACTCGCTGTCAAAGGACCGAGGGCTACCAACTAGTCAACGGGGTTAGAAAGGAGGGGGAGACAAGAGGCAATTAACAGGAAAAGACCGATCCAAAATGGCCAGAATTAACCCATTACCACCGCAGTGCATTCTGGTCCCAAAGCTCCTAACGACAGAATTTAACATCGGGGACTCTGCAGTACTAATTAAGGTCAATATCAGGAAGGCAGGGTTATACATTAATTTTATTAGCATGAATGGCAATGGTTTATCTGTAAGAGATATAATACCTCAGAACTTTGCACACATGATAGTTACACATTAACACAAAACAGCAGGCCAGCAGACATCCCTGGAGCAATTGGGCTTAACAGCACTGCCAGCCATGGGACCTGAGCCCACAGCCTTCCGGACATGGGCACAGTCCCATAAAGCTAACACACTGAGGAACGTACCACCCCAAGTCAGAATGCAATTAGGTTTAGATGACTGCGTGCAATCACGTCATGTTTATAAAACGCACTACCATGTATGGTTATTTTATTACAGAGCTTATTAAGGAACTTAATAACCATTAATGAAATTCTACATTGTTTCGTGCAGCGAGCCCCCAATGATCACAATAAAAAGTTAATGTGCGAAACCAAAGTGCAAGTCAGCTTTAAAAGAGAACAGCACTTTTCCCAGAGTGAGGGCAAATCAAATGTATTCTTAAGGACTTTAAATATGCACTGCATCCATACTTTCAATTTTTTGGTCATTGTGAATCATACATGAAATTCCAACATATGAACCTGCTGAACTGACCTCAACACTGACTAATAACTGGCTATGATCTCACAGAGGTATTCATTTGAAGGGTGGGAAGGAAGGACTCACTCGAGGTGAACATAATGCTTTTATCTTGACCTCTTTGATAAGCCATCAACACACAGGACAGCTCACAAAAAGGGCTCGCTCACACTTATCTGACACAGCTTGTTTTAGCTGCTGGCCGTTCACCCCTCTTAATTCTCAGGTGTCTCCCAGGAGAGGAGGGGGGGGGGCTGTCCTGCACATTACCCATGACTGCATGCACCATCGACGGCCCTACCTTGGCCCCCGGGATACATGCAGCGGAAAGCCCGGCCCAGTTCCTCAGCCTGTACCCGGCCCGTGGGGGTTAGTTCTCCCCCCCACTTCAGCACCAGGAGAAGAGAGGGTCCGTCTTTCCTCGTGTCTGGGTGGGAAGATGGAGGGAGACTCGGATAAAGAGACAGGCTCACGCTGAATTTCTAACTTTTAAATGGAGCGATTATGACGCCAAAATTTAATATCTGGTACATCGGGGACCATTTTAGTGTGCAGCAAGAGGTCAGAGCACGAGGGTCTGAGTGAACACTCTCACACGTCACCTTCCTCCTCGCTGGAGGTCTTGGGCTGGCCGTGGGGAAGGTAGGTGAGCTGCACTTTCCTGTTTATTCCGGAGAAATGGCCGTACCTGCAGAGAAGACGACAAAAAAATTTAAAAAAAAAGTCTGCAGATCTGAAGGTGACTTTAGCACACGTGTGCAGATGACCTTCCGGAGGTGTCCTTACAGGGGACTGTGAAAGGGGACGCCGCAGATAGAAATTAGGTCTCCGCCGCTGTGGAGCTTTTTAAGTCCGAGTTCAAATCTCAGCCCCAACAGAGACACCGGGAGTACTCTCTCAGTCGAGTGACTGACGTCCCGTCAGCTGGATCCGACAAACGCGCCGACATCGCAACTAGCCTGGCACATGACCAACCTGACACGCGTCGCGCATGTCAGCGAGGGAGGGCAACCAGGAACTACACACAGTTACACACGAGGACCCCAGGGGGAGGAGCCAACACACAGCTAGGGATTTTACAGGGCGGATTAATTGGAGAAGTATCTCACGTAAATAAAATACCAAGCGCTCCTCCAGGGACAGGGCAGGAGCTGCGCGGTGCTGATCGTGTCCTTAACCATGCTACCTGCCGCCCTACTTGCAGAGCGCCCCCTGGGGGCCACGCACTGCCATTTCTGGCTCGGCCGTCGGCGCTCAGCTCACATCTCCAGGACGGTTTTCAGCTGCTCCAGTTTGGACTTCTTCTCCTCGATCTCGCAGTCGTCGTGCTGTCCCAGTTCTGCCAGCAGCTCGCGGGCTATGTCCAGTACCTCCTGGGGAAGAGGGCCCAGAGGCAAAGACGCGCTTTTTAAAGGCACACGTACCGAGCGTGGCCCAGTACTGACAATTTACACAGGAAACGCTCAGTGTAGTACTTTTACTGTGCATTTTTGAGCCTCACCTCATTAATTAACGAATAATCTTGCACCCCCCCCAGCTCGGTTACTTAATTGGCTCCGATTGGGTGATACTGTGATTGACAGCACGTGGCAAGCCACCCCGCCGTGGGTGTTAAAGTGCTACTTCACACACCATGGGAAATGCTGCATGAATGTTAATCCCTTAGAAACGTCGTGCCTTTTTGGTCTTTGGTTAAAAATGTCCGGTAAATAAAAGCATAAAAGCGCAAGTATAACATCAAAGCGTGGTCAGCCGCACCCACCTGTAACTGCTTTGGCTTCTTGAGTTTCAGTTTGCCAGTCTTGTAACCTCCATATTTTTCAAACATATCAAAAAACCTGGGAGAAGTTAAGAAAATGAATAGCGAGCTGTTTGTATGCAGAAATATAGGCGCTTATTACGCATGAACGCAGGCGGTGGGCCGACTCACATGGGGTTCCTCACTTCCATCTTCATTTTCTGCTTGGGGGTCCGATCGCCGTGCCGAATGACGGCAATCACACAACGGAGCTCCATCCTGACGGAGGAGACAGATGGAGCCGTTACCGGCTCTGACATGCAGCTAGCAGACAATCGACACCACAGCCAACAACTGTACTGCCCTTGAAAGCCACACTGACTATTGTCTGCTTTTCAGACAAATCAAAATCCGTCTCAAGAGAAAGAGCACTTTTATGCAACACTCTGTGCTAATAAAATGTGTAATTCCCCAAACATGTCTGTAGGGGTCAGTAGAGAGTTGTTCTCTTACATGGTTCCTGACGTAGTCGGGACAATGGGAATATCCTCATCTTCTATCGGGATCGACCAAGGGATGTGGAGCTGGGGAGCCAGCTCCCGCATCACAATGTTCCTTAAAACGAAAAAAAAGGTACCAAATCAGACTACAGCTTCCATGCCGACATAGAGCACCGAAACAAGGAGCAGTCCTAACCCCAAGATCTTGGCGCAGTCATCATAGTACTTCATGGAGTTCTTGACAAAGCTGAAACCGTTGACGTCACAGACGAAGGAGTGTCCATTGGCCCGGAGGAGGTCGAACCCGCATACCGTTTGCTGTGTGGGGATAAATTAATGCATCAAAACGGCATCTGGGCCGTCTTCACGAGCCTGATCATCCACGGGGACCCACCTTGAAGGCCAGGCACACTTTGCGAGCGACCAGCTTCTCCATGGCGGTGAGCATCACAGGGTAGCGAATCTCCTTGCCTTCGCTGTCACGTTCCACCTTCCCATCCAGGGCAGGTGATTTTCGAGCTTCGGCGTGGGCATAGTCGGGACCCACCGTGTACACCTGCACTCAGAAAGGGGCGCACACACAAACACACACATTTGTATTCATTTCTTTGAGGGGACATTCAGTTAGAAGAGCATAAGCCTAATCCCAACAATGATGGCCTTAACCCAGCCCTAACCTTACCCATATGTAACCAAACAACACACAAGACTTTTGGCATTTTTAAATTTAAATTTGAGTGCAGTCAAAAATGGTCCTCATATATAATATAATATAATTTTGTCCCCACAATGTAATATATACATAACACACACACAGACGATACCATCGAGCCAAAACCAGCCAGTACCTTAACATCTGTGCCGTCAGTGGCCATGAACTCTTCGTAGATGTAGGACCCCGTCTTACGCACGCTGCTCTCTGGGGAGTAAACGCTGCTGCGACTGCCAATCTGGGGGGTGGGGGGGGCACTGTCAGAGCCGCGCTGGAGCTACATCCCGCTCTTCAGCGAGCCGTGCGCGGCGCTGGAGCTACATCCCGCTCTACAGCGAGCCGCGCACGGCGCTGGAGCTACATCCCGCTCTACAGCGAGCCGCGCACGGCGCTGGAGCTACATCCCGCTCTACAGCGAGCCGCGCACGGCGCTGGAGCTACATCCCGCTCTACAGCGAGCTGCGCACACAACAGGTACTCACCACTCCGCCCACGCTAATGACAGTAACAGCCAAAAATCTCAATGATCTCTCTCTACGATACATTGTGCTTAGATTGACCTGATTAGTGACCGACTTTGAACTTTACTACCTTTTATTACTAAAAAAAAACACACACACACACACAAAACATTTTAATACAAAAGCAGCAGGTCAGGTGGGGCTGCCTGCACTCGGAGAAACACAAAGCAGACTTCTAAGCAGGCACATGTCGGGACAGCCCCTCCGGCGAGCACAGTGACGGTTACGCAAACAGAGCAGAAGCGACCGCCGCGATCCGGAGACAGAAACACTGCTTCTCCTTTTGTGGGAATAAATCACTTTGACAATTTAAAACGATTTCTTCTCCACTTCCTCAAGACGGATAAAGAACAGGCTCCAGACATGCCTAGGGCCATGCCCCAGAGGCTAACCGACACGCGCCGAGTTATTCACCCAAACAGCAGCTGTGATTCAAAGGCCCAGATGGCAGATTCTGTGCTTTTTAAGATTAGATCCCATCCTGGCTTTTACACCTTTGGAAGTATAAATAAATTAAAACTCCAATTCAGCTGCGCAATTAATCACTTCATGTTACATCGCGTTTGTCAGAATGACGGCACGTGGTACCTTCCGGAATAGCCGCTGACTGCCCCCACCAGCTGACGTCGGGTAATAGATGTACACGTTGTGGTCCTCAGCGCATACAGGCTTCTCCACAAAGGGCTTCTGGAAGATTTCTCCACTCACCTCGACGTGGTCTTCACCTTCAATCAGGTTACACTCTGACAGAAGAGCAGAAGATGGGGGAGGGGGGTGATTAGAGCCCTAGTTACGGAACAATCCGGAGGCCCCAAATTCATATCATCCCTGTATGATCGCCATCATGGCATTGCATATTTTAAAGGCCAAAATATACCAAAATATACCGCAAAGGTAAAACATCCCCCATTATACATCAGTCAATACATTTTTGATTGAAAGGAAGTGAATAAATTAGAAGCTGGAAGATGATATATGAATTATGACAATTTATGAAAATAAGCGCCTCTGTGCTGCTACAGAACTCACACTCAACCGGAAAAGAGTGACATCTATCCCACCCACTGAGTGTCAGAGAGGACACAGGGCTCTGCTCGCTTTACATTAGTCTCCCCAGGGAAAAATCAGAGCTAACGTTGGCGGTGGCGTGGGACACCTCAGACACAGCAGCCAGGAGAGCGGCGGGGCGACACCCACCCTCCGGTTTGTCCGGATCCCGGTTGAGCACGGCGTAGCGTGGCAGATCGATTCCCTCCTCCTGCAGGATCCGGTACACCTGCCTCCTGAGAGACGTGCAAACGGGCAGGACTCATGAGCGCCATCGCGCCTGCCAACTGCAGCCTTTAGCTCTGCCTCAGTCTGACTGCACAAATGTGCAGTGCTGGGGAAGTCACTCACAAAAGTAATCCATTACAAACAGAGGTGGAAAGTTCAGGTCCAGAAAGTATAAATCCAGACCAAGGTTTTGTTTCGGCCGACCAGTTGAGTATTCTGTGACTGACTCTTTATACTCAACTTAAAAATCTTCAAAGCCCAATTGACACTCTCCAAGCATGCCGGTGCCCCTGGGATACGGACGTTCTGCAGAAGCTTACCTGTCTTGTATGAAGTACTGCATGTTCAGGTCATTGATCAGAAGAGGCTGCCTGAGCTTTACGTAGCTCACAGCTTTGTCGAGAGGAAAGCCTACAAACAGACACAAGCTGTAAACCAAGTCTTCCGCACCAATGCGGTGCATCGTTAACTCTGCTTTTCTATACAACATTGCATCTAGAAAAAGAAAATAAACTCACAGCCCTGTATGCAAATGAAAAATAAAATCAAAACAGTGAAAGACTGAACTGATAGTCAAATAAAGTGATCTCAAACAGAAACACTGAGTTGCCCTAAGAAAATCTCATTCCCGGATTGAACCTTATTATTTGGTCATTGACTTAAAAATCTGGCCTTGGTTCTGCTTTGTATTTTTAATTAAAATTAATATTCCTAGTTAAGTTCACAATCACACCATGTTTAAACTCAACCCCCTCAAGAAGCAGAATTAGGCAAACCGTGTGTCAATGCTGCTTATCATTTTGAATTAAAATAAGCAATATTAAACTTTTTTTTTTTTTTTTTTAATTGTCAGGGTATTTAAGTGTTTATAACTGAAATACATAATCATTTTCTCTCAGCAGGGTCTCCTCTCTGATTATCAACACAAGATGTGATTGGTCAAGACGTTGCACAGACGCAGCCAATGGCGTAGATGAGGGGGAGGGGCTACCTTTAGAGTGGAAGGAGATGAGGCAGTCACAGTGGGGCCAGTTCTCCACCGGCTCATTGAGAATGATGTCCTCTGGGAAGATGACAACAGTAATGTACTCAAACCGGCACAGTCGCTCCAGGATCTGCGTCATCGGCTTGGATTTAGACTTCTTCATCATGGAGCAGATTCCCACCACAATCTGCCGCTCTGGAGGCTGTGGCAGATAACGGGGGCAGTGTTAGGGGACCTGTTGGTTAGGGCTCATCACTGGTGCCACGTCAAGTTCCAGTAACCTCAGCGCCCCTCCAGGAAGAACCCTGGGCTACATCCCAAAACCCTTTTTTGTGACACCTTCCCTTGCTACCTGTCCTTCACCCTAAAAGTTTTATCGAATACCAGATGTTGAAGTGCTGCCCCAATACCTTACGGTACGAGTCATCGAGGGCCGATTTTCACTCAATCGCCCCTTCGCTGGGGGCAATGGAAGTCTAGTCGAGAGCACCCTTTGCGGAAGAGAAATTCACCTTTGGTGACACCCGCGCATGACGCGGCATAAAAGCTTCTGCTTCAGCAATGGCTCATAAATACAGGTGAAGCATGGCCAGTCATCGAGGACACAAGTGCGTCCCAATGCCGCTTTTTGCCCACACTACCTTCCTCGCTCACTCACTCATTCCTTCTCTGGTCAGCTTTCAACTTTAGACAACAGAAAACAGTTTTGGGGTGTAGCCTTGATTTTTTTTGCCGATCAGCAAACAATGTTATTTACCACAAATCCACAGGCTGCGTTTTCGCCACATTAAAAGAAATACGTCACCCAAAATACTTCAGGAATATGGACTGAGTGAGGACTGCAGTTGGCGGCCTTCCTCACCGAGTCGGCCTCCTCCTCATCCTCGAACAGTTCCAGCTCGGCGTCCGTCCTCATGCCGCTGCCCAGGTCCTCGCCGTCATCGTCCTCGCAGCCCACGAAGAATCTGGGAGCGCCACGCTGGCTCTCGACGGGGCTGCTCGGCTCTGACATTACAGCCCGCCGCGGCGACCCTCAGTGTCCTGCTGCGCCATCGCAGGCCAACACTCCGCAGGGGCTGGGGGGGGTGTGGGGGTGCCGCCAAGCCTCAGGAGGGGGTCTCTGAGCGGCCAGAGGGGACCA
>JAODKL010000009.1:5528770-5540440 GCA_026780765.1 Petrocephalus schoutedeni | reverse complement strand
GGGGGGGGGGTAATCGTGGTTTCTCTTCCTGCTCCACAAAAAAAGTGAACTGCCCAATCCTGCTAGATACCAGGGGCTCCGCAAGTGACTGAAGAAGACTCCGCCCTCCTGTCTGACACGGTTAGGCACCACCTGCGAAAGAAAAACAGCAATTAGGCAGCTGAGCCGAAAGGGAGACCTCAGGCAGCCAAACACAGGCACAGGCAGCTCCCCCCCCCCCCACCCCCGACGACCAACGAGCTCATAGCAGCCACACAGATCGAAACTGAGCATCCAACAGCTGGCCTGCTGGGGGTGGGTGCGGGCGATCTTCAGCGATCAGGAACGTGGGCCAAAAAGGAAATAAATAAAGCCCCACCTTGATGACTTCAGGCACAGATATGGCTGGCGTGTTGGCCAGAGCTCACAGCCTGTACCAAACTCGTATCAAACAGGATGCCAGCCAGCCCTTTCAGATGCAAGGTAGACAGATCAGACAGTGTCCCTTCCCTGGCGTTTCTCAGATCGTGACTGCGAGAAGCTCCAGATGAGCCACTCAGCCAGGGAAGGTGGTGTGAGCTAAACTCCCACATTCTCAAAAGTCAAGCCTGGTACAGCAGCACTAGCCACCATGGCAAACCTGTTACAACCCGTCAGGATTACATATAGAACTGGATTCCTCAAGAAAGATATGCTTTGGGTATAATCACACCAACGCAAGAAGATTTGCATGAAAAATCAGCAGAAAACACTTAAGAGGTATGTTATGAAGACATTACAAAAAAAAAAAAAACTAACACATACTGGCTTTCCCGAAAGCCAATATCCCGTCTGATTGGCATGTCCAAGTACTGTACATCCTGGGTGGTTCGGTTTTAAACTCAGACACTTTTATAATGTGAATATATACTACATGCACATAAAGTTGTGATCAAAATCCCATAGAAAACAGGAGTACATTAAACAGATGTGGATCATCAGCTCATTCACTTCCTCTGCTAGAAGGTAAGATGTAAGATTACGGCCTTGCTTTCCCCAGCAGAAATGCATTTTATTTACTGATTTATTAGCAGATGATTTTACCCAGGGAGCCATACAGTTGTGAAAGCAGGGTCAGGCAGCCCTGGGAACAGACAGGGGTTAAGGTTGTCCCTCAAGGGCCCACCAGCGAAGCCGCTATGCGATCTGAACTGGTGACCTCTGTTTCATGGGCACGGTATCCAAACCCGCTGAGCTACACAACACCACCTCAAGACATAATGACAATGTATGAATCCTGGGGCAGAACCTCTCGAAGATTAAACACACACATCCCCACACTAAAGGTGTGTGATTCTCACCCGGTTCTGTGCCAAGCACTCCACTGCAGTGGTGCCTTACATGGCTTCTAACAGTTAAGGCGAGAGCCACAGGTAGAAATCCAATTTGTCTAATCTACCCAGTAGCAGATGGCAAACAGTATCGCTTTAGTGGAAAAGGATTATGAGGGCCCACAACAGACAGATACTGACTTTGATAGACAAAGGATACTTATCCATTTCATTAGCAAGCAGACACAAAGGAAAGCCAAATGACTGTCAGCTGGCCTCAGGTACGAGGGAGACCGAGTACACTGTACTGCGAAAAGCCGTGCAGAGAGAGCCAGCCACCCGGGAAACTCTCCAGCAACATAAGCACGGGGTTCCTGAAGGTCAGCGTTGAAAACCCAGGTGGGTGGCACAGAGAGCTTGCACCCCCCGTGAACGCCAACCTACCGGCAGATGAGACAACACAGGCCGAGAAGAAACACGGTCTCGCTACTTAGTCACCGCCGAGTTATGGGGCAGCCATGCTGGGTGGGACATACAGCTCAGGTGAGCTGCTAACTGGAACAGAGATGGAGGTCAGGAGCTGGGTCTTCTGTTGTAGAACCGTCTTACATCTACATCACCTCAGACAAGACGAGATTAACCCCGTGTCAAACCTTTCTCCTAACTGGAGGAAGGAAAGGCACCTAAGCAACAGCAGCTTAACCCGCCTAACACCTCTTACTGTACAGTGTGTTCCAGGAGAAGATCTACCCATCTTAACAAGTACAACCTCTAAATCCTCCAATACACAAGCCCCTACGTCCAGTATAACATCAGCTCTGGGATGAGGGGGGAAAAAAAATAGTCTTGCCTTCTGAGGACAGTCGAATCATTAAAGGAAACGGCGTCACGCCTGAGGGAGCGTGTAACTCAGCACCGTCAGCTCACACTCCAAAGGGAGCAGGTTGGCATGGTGGCGGAATAATGAACCCAGAAGCCTCGTCATGCCAAGCTGATTAGGAGCCAAGATGTGTGGAAGGCAAAGGCAGACCGACGGCTCACTGTACAGATAAAGAAAGGCATGGACATCCAGCCGCGATATCGGCCTGCTCAGGATTTACAAGGCATTCAGACCTTCCCTCTAGGTATGGTGACTTCGGTTTAATTATACACAATTTCAAGCAGCAAAGAGCAGAGCTGAGTATTAAACAAATAAATCATAAGGGCAACTTGGAAGGGTCTGCCCACACCCACACACCCATACCTGGACATGCTCAGACCCTCCAGATGGTAAAGGGCACTGGATCAAAGCTCATCCCAGGGGTGCCTGGGATTGGGGTTGTCTTCAACCAAAAATAAAAAGCATTTGCTTCCAAAATAACGGAGCGGGGGGGGCGAGTTTGGAAAAGCATCGGATCTGCAGCAGGAACCTAAACCGACCACCTTGTGCTGCTGGGCTAGACACAGTCGGACTCCAGATTAACACCACTAACCCCTCTATCAAGGACCTCTGCATTACTGCCAGCACTTATTACTTCTCTCCCGCGATCGCTGAGCTCGGCATTACTGCACAGATAATATTTACCCTTAACCCGCGATCACTGTGTATTCGCAATACACCTGACTAGGCTCCTATACACGCCTTCGGGGCGTGAAGTGTGAAAACACCCGTCTTTAATAAGCCTGGAAGACAACTCGGACTGGACCCGTGGTAGTTCGTGCATTTTCAGTATTAATAAACACGCCGGCTGCACGGCAGCCGCACAGACGCGTTAGCTGGAAAGCAACAGTCCGAAAGATACATAATGATTTTTTTTTAAAACGCTGGTAAACTGCACCTAGCTTGTTGACTTGTTGATCCCCAGCCTGAGCGATTCAACGCCCCGATCGCGCACCGCCGAGGCCGGAGCCGAGTCCGCGGGACGCGGCGCTTAAAGAGCCGCCCGCCGGGCGCCGCATTTTGCTCCGCTTTTATGTTTAACGCCAAAAGCCGGCGATCCGGAGCCGAAGCGGTACTTACGGCTCCGCCGAGCGACTCCAGTTGACGTGCGTCCGCTTCCTCCCCCCAGCCGAGGAGGATATAAACACCGGGGCGGGCCAATGGGAGCGGCGGACGCGCTCCGGCGGAACCGGCCGCCGGCCGCCCGGGCAGCCAACCCCCGCGGTCGGCCGGCGCATTTCCTGCCTCGGGTTTGGTGGCATTTTCCGACTTCACTGTTACCCCATCGGAGGCGGCCGGGCGAGCCGAGGGCTGCGGCGAGCGGGCCGGAGCTCGGGCTCCGCGTCCGCCGCTACATTGTTTCTTCCAGAGTTATTTCGGGTTTACGAAAAACCCGACGCAGCAGTTTGCCCCTTTTCCCGTCACTGTATAACACGCGATGTTTCCGTATTTGCAAAATTATGAAGACTCTTTTTATTTTCTTATTTGCCTTTAACAGATTTTATAATATAAGATTAATTTGACTAATCTCAGGACAATGTTCTAGGCTTAAAGTTAAATCAGGAACCACACACACATTGTCTTATGGCAAAACATTACACTTTATTAAAATACACTAAAACATAAATTACAAATAATTCGAATTACAAGATGAACAACGCACCCTTCAGCTTTCTTACAGAATTAAACGAAATTGACGAGTATTTTCAAAAATGATATCACAATTTAGGCATTTAAACATATTACAATTTAAAAAACCTAAATTATCCGTCGTGTAATGAAAACCCTTTATTTGTGCTTCAACCAAGTAATAAAATATGCCGTAAATAAAGCTAAAATATCCGCTAAATACATAGCAGTCGCTTCAAATCATCGCCCTGACTTGCCCAGCTCTCAATGTAAGTGACACTGGTGAATGTGGAGACTGTCATTCTAGCCCAGTATTGCTGCAAATAAGCATGATGGAACAACAACAACGAGAAAGATTCATCAGCCAACAGGTAACCCCCAATTTTTGTGCCAGGCCAATGTAAAATTACAGTTTCTGTCTCCTGCTGGAGAACATTTCTCACCCCCCCCCCCCGCTGGAGTGTCAGGCCATCAAAATCACAGCGGACCCTCCGAGTACAGTGAGCCGGACAGCATTCTGCCTGGAACAGCCTTTGCCAGGGCCTTCCGGCTGTGAGGAAGGCCCAGCTGGCTAAGAAGACTGCGCCTGAGGATGTTGTGATGCCTTTGTTGGACATGTTTATATGTTTGACTGTCATTACGTCAACACCAACGTTCTTTAGCATGCGATTTAGACTGACATCTTCTTGGACATTTTGAGTGTATTCCAGTATTCCAGTGTACTGCGTGTACGATTCCAGTTTTCTTTGTAAAGTGTATGGAGCATCACCTGACGGAAGCGTCCACACAGGAGAGGCAGATGGGGAAGCACTTTAGCTCCGACTGTGATCATGCCTAAAGACGTCAGGAGACTCTTGGAGTGCGAGTAAAGTGACACTCCTCAAAGGCTGCTATTTTTAGAATGAACCTTCAGTGATTCCTTTCAAGAAAAAACAGAAACGTCTCATCAGACGTCTCACTGAATCAGTATGGCCCATGGTATAGTGATGTTGTTGTTTATCTAGGGAAAATTAGCTTGGAAACTTGGAGGCCTCTCTACAATTTCCCAGCTTTTTCGGGGTGACGGCACTCCTGAGAGAATGCCTGTGGTTTGGGCGTGTTATGTGTAGTGTGTCGCTTATGAAGCGGTAGCTTAACACCAAGGTCCAGAAGTCCATGCTATGCCCCTAGGGTTTGCAAATCGGTTTGCTTCTAATAAAACCTAAAGTAAAAAAGGGAAGGTGAGTGTAACTGAAAGTGTAAAAGTTACTGACCGTGGGGCGACTGTCCCCAGGACAAGGAAGGTTACTGACCCTGGGGGGAATGTCCCTAGGACAAGGAAACTTACTGACCGTGGGGTGACTGTCCCTATGACAAGGAAAGTTACTGATCGTGGGGCGACTGTCCCTAGGACAAGGAAAGTTACTGACCCTGGGGTGACTGTCCCTATGACAAGGAAAGTTACTGACCGCGGGGTGACTGTCCCTATGACAAGGAAAGTTACTGATCGTGGGGCGACTGTCCCTAGGACAAGGAAAGTTACTGACCCTGGGGTGACTGTCCCTATGACAAGGAAAGTTACTGACCGTGGGGCGACTGTCCCTAGGACAAGGAAAGTCACTGATCCTGGGGCAACTGTCCCTATGACAATGAAAGTTACTGACCGTGGGGCGACTGTCCCTAGGACAAGGAAAGTTACTGACCCTGGGGGGAATGTCCCTAGGACAAGGAAAGTTACTGACTGTGGGGTGACTGTCCCTAGGACAAGGAAAGTACACACAGCTGGCACAGAAAGGCGAG
The DNA here is from genome assembly GCA_026780765.1 of Petrocephalus schoutedeni. Lineage (NCBI taxonomy): Eukaryota > Metazoa > Chordata > Actinopteri > Osteoglossiformes > Mormyridae > Petrocephalus > Petrocephalus schoutedeni. The sequence goes on along the minus strand of JAODKL010000009.1, from coordinate 5,534,824 downwards.
CGACAGCCGGCCTTTCTCACAAGGACTGCCAGTGGCAGCCCCCTCGGTGTCACAGGCCGGGCCTTGTCTGCTGCCTGCGTGCTCAGCGTGGGCTCGTAGCGCCTGACGTCAGTGCACTGGCTTTGTCACAGAGGTCCCTCCCCGTGGGATCTGTCTTGAAACAGCTTCTGTCCCCAGTGGGCCTTCTTTTAGCTCTGGGCCCATTTGCTGGGAACTTTGGGTGCATTTAGGTGGGGTCCTGTAGAGTGATGGGGTCATTGAGTGCCATGTGCTTCGAATGAAAAGGGGCATTTTATAAACAGCTGACGCCAACAAGGCACTTCTTTAAGATGACTGGACTTTAAAAAAAACGTACATTTTTCATGAGCTAAAACCCAATGTATAGCTACCTAAAATATCCGAGACAGCAGCTGCCTGTAAATCCTGACATAAACTTTGTGGTAAGGACTGGGACTGAAACAACTACAGAACTGATCATGGGGGCCACTAGAGGGCAGCAGCGAATACCGTTCTCTTCCATACTAGAAATAATGCTGGATGATTAACCGTAAGTGGCTTAAATTGCATAATTTAATTACCAAATAAATTGGAAATTATCCATCATCCAAACACTTTTCCTGGTCTGGGGGTCAGGAGCCTATCCTAGGTATGACCATGCAGGAGAGAACCATGATAATGTTGTTGATGATCACATGACTGAACTACAGCTGCTAGCCAATCATGGAGGGCACTTACAAGGGCCGCTGCCTCTAGGGGGCACTCAAGGGTGCCTCAGACCCCGCCCACCCCACATATATGAGCCATTCAGTCTTCTGAGGTCACAGACACAGAATCAGCTTCTACCCCATGAGTTGTTGCTAGGCTGAGCCCCACCTGCCATCTCTAGGCCCACCCGCTACTGATGGCACACTACCTCCCCCCCCCCCCCCCCACACTGATGCTGCTGTGACTGACTGACCCTTCTGCACTATTATTATAGCACTTTGAGTTCCTTAAACCTACAGTGAAATACCTTCATATCTGCATACATCTTTACATGGTTACCAAGCAGCAATGCAATATGTACAGCATAATTCATTGAAAATACCTCTCCCAGAATTCCCCCAGATATATATACCTATGTCCAATGACGGTGCAGTATTTGCTTAAGTGCATGTTATTTATGTCATCACAGAGGCAACTACTAATATTCGTTGTATAATCCTCTTGCCCAATGACAGATAAAAATCCTTAATGGCTGCTGTAATGGGCTCCTGTAGCTCAACTAGAATAGCATGGTGCTCACCTCCCGAAGAAGATGGGTTATAATTGCTAATGTAGCGTCAAGTGATCCTCGATGTTCCTAATAATGTACATATGGAACTTTCAATCAGTCTTTTTAAGGTGGTCGGCAGACAGAAGCCATACTTTCCATGCACAGTGGCAGAAGCCAGAAATATTTCCTGACTGCGTTCACAAAGAGCATCTGTGCAGAGATTCACTGGGGCCCACCTTAAATGTGTTTCCTTGTTTAATAGGGTGACGGATGAAGGTCAGCAGAGCCCGTTTTAAGCACATTCCCAATTTACAAGTGCTGCCTGATGCCATAGACGCCATTTTAATCAGCGCCCCTTTATTGTATTACCAGTGGGGAGAGCGCCCCCCACTGGATCTCCAGTCTGGTACAGTACGGTTAGAAATTCGAAACCACAAAACCCTTGCGAACATGCAGGATTAATAAAACTACTGGCAGTATAGACAAAGGCCTTTAAGCGAACGTGGCACAAAGGGGTCCGTTTCTCAAAGTGCCGAGAGGCGATACCAAACACAGGACTCTCCAGATTTGTTTTGGCGATCACTCAAAACTAAACAGCCGTAACCTGCAATAATGTGAGTTTGTTCTCCATGTATCATGGATTTAGGAAAACTAAACAAAGAGAATCTCTTAAAAAAAACCCTCTTTTCTATTTCGGACAAAGAGGTGAGTGTGCTCCCCCAGGTCTTTACGGCCCCCGGTCTGCGTCGGGGGAAAGGTTTGCATTTCTGCATGGCCTCATGGGAACCGGGGGGGGGGTGTTGGTGAGGGCAAAGGTCTCTTCCCGTTGAGGGTGCTCGAGTCTCTGCGCTGGGGGGTCAGGGGATCCGAGCTTCCTGCCTGCGTTTTACACACAGGACATGATTTAAGGCAAGGTGACCATGGACACAGCTCTCTGTTGGGCTGACATCTCCATCCGAAAGCCAGCAGCCATGCCCAGTGCCTGGCAGACCTATGGGCCAGTTTGCAGGTTCAGTCTATATCCCCATCTTCTCAATGTCCTACTGCAGTGTCTCCCAATCCAGTCCTTGGGGACCGGGATGGGAAACACTGCCCTACTGTTAGTGTACTGAGCCATGCTTCATCTGAGAGTGATGTGTGGAGTAAGGTCATTATCTGCGGAGCCAAGCTGTGGGCGGGGTTGCTGGCGTCTCATTGTATGAATGTTTTTTGCCTAGCTGAAGTTTGACGTTAGCGCTTTCCTGTGTGGGTAAGGGCTCCGGGAGGCTCGTGAAGGCAGTCTGGCTGAAGCGCCCCAGTGGGTGTAGCCAGCACAGCCTGACTCCAGCGGGAAAGCAGCTCTTTGCTGATGGAGAAGGAAACAGAGAAATAGAGGCCAATGCAGAGGCACGTCTGCACCAGCGGTTACGCAGCGGAGCGCAGGGCCTCACTGGCGAGGAGTAAGACGGCTCCTGACGACACGCTCCCACTCCGACTGACATCTTCTTCCTGTCCAGAGTAATCCTGTCCCCTATTCCCTGTAACACATCTTGCTTTCATGGAAATATCCATACAAAAAATGTTAAAGTCGTGACTTGATCGGGAATACAGGAACGATGAGGTCTTTTTGGGAGAAGCTGTATTCCACTGAACTCACTGAACACACCAATAGTCCATTACATCACACTATTGGACACTCTGTCGAAATGCCAGCATTGGACGATCCAGTCAGCAGCGCCTCATTTTTAGGTGGTAGGAGAGCGGATGTGTCTCTTACTGTCGAGACACAGAGGCACTTTACGGCCACCGCATTCTAAGTTCTCTCATGTCTCTCCATATAGTTCGACACTTGCGCACCAATAGTTCCATCCATCCATTTCCAGTATCTGCTCTTCCGAAAGGTTTGTGGCGGCCTATCCCAGAAGCTGCAGGAACAAGGCAGGGGATAACCCAGGACGAGGTGCCAGCCCATCTCGGGACACCCATTCACTCACAAGGACAATTCGGCAACTCTGACTGAAGGAAGCCCCACAAAAACGTGGCGGACATGCAAGCTCCACACACGCCAGCCCAGGGCAGTGACGCGACCCTGTGACGCGACAGTGCTACCCACTGCACCACCACGCCACGCCGTGCAAATAGATATTCATCTTGTAATTAAGGTCAAACTGCAGTCCTTCTACAATTGCCATTGACTGCAATAGTAAACAACTGTCCCATTTAATGCATCTTGCATATTTCTGGATTACACAACAAAACATCTGTACTCTTAAATTTTAATAAGAAATTTGGTTTTGGGGCTATTGGTATAAGAAACTGGACATATTAGAAACTAAACTATAATTCAGTGTAAGTGATTACTGAACAGTCGTGGAATGTATTCATAAATGATTGTGGTATGCTTACTCAGATCATTGGAACCAGTGTAGATGGCCAAATGCCTTAAGCATTTTTAGGATTCAAGAGTGTATTTCTTCTTGTTAATTTTACTTTTTGATAAAAATTTATTTTTATTTTTTATTGAGATTAAGGAGGAACAACGAAAGTTAGATATCGGATGCTAAAGTCATTGTCATAAGCTCATTAAATGACATTCCAATTTACCCATTTCTATGTCCCTGAATGACTTGATAAAAAAAGGTTCTCAATAGGCTGGCTGCTGCAGAAACCCTCCTACTGACCAATCAGCTCCTTAATTGTCTTTGATAGAAACATAAGGCTACAAATTGGAGGCCCTCACAGGCAACCAAGTGAGATTTCAATGAATCTCAATGAATTTCAATGAGTTTACCTGAGAAATGAAAGCACACACACTGCGATTGTTCTGCAGTGTTTGAAAGGGCCTAATGTTGATGGCCTTTCAGGTAACCTTGGAGCACTTCTCAGATGCTTTAAGGTGCCACAAAGGGCCTCTTGGCCGTAAGATAAAGCTGGCGAGGCTGGAGATGCCGGCCGAGATGTAGCCTGGATGAAAAATGACGCCTGGGTGGGGGGGAGCGTGGAGCTTAAACCGCAGGCTGAAGAGAAGCTCAGGGCTGCTGTGTAACAGGCTGTGGGAAGGAGAGAGCAGGAACGAGAAAGGCTGTCTCTGTGTGCCGCGGTCAGAGCCAATGCACCGCATCCAAGACCATCTTGGGCAAAACCAGAAGGTAAATGAGTCCTATTGAGAGATGGCCTTCAGCTCTGCTCTACCCCAGAAACCTGCAAAGAGCACAGTAATCTTCAAACTGTTCATTCCTTCCACATAAAAAAAAATATATATATATATAAATCTGGCTTTTAAAATAATGGCCCTTCTTCAGGAGGAATCTTCTTGCCCCACAGTGGCTCGCTCTCCAGAGCCCAGCTATATCATGCCAGAGGTCAGCCGGAGTTAATGTCAGGCTCAGCTTGTCCCTAAGTCACTGCGTGCTCAGTTCTTCATAATATCACAGGGCACTGAAACAGTCCAAGAGGAAGAATGAAATCAGTACTGAGTACAGAAGTTCTGAAGCGAGCCTGGTGCAGTAGTTAGCGCTGCGGCCTCACTCCTCTGGGACTGGGATTTGAGTCTCCGCCCCGGCTCTGTGTGTGTGGAGTTTGCATGTTCTCCCTGTGTCATGGTGGGGTTTCCTCTGGTACTCTGCTTTCCCGCCACAGACTAAGAACATGCTAAGGTGGGGTTACCAAATTGTGAATGGTCTGTGTGTGTGTGTGTGCCCGTACACCCAGTGATTGGTTGGTGTCCCATGCTACGTTGCTCCCTGCCTTACACACATGGCCTCCAGGATAAGCTCTGGACCCCTCTGCCCCAGCACAGAACAAGTAGGCGCAGAAAATGGATGCATGGATGGATGCAAGTTGTGAGGCTGTGGCTTCGATCCTTTGAGGAGGTGGAGTTGAGCTTCCCAAAGAAGACCCTTATTCCAGCTCCTGGTCGGAGGACATGTCACTGACCACTGCTGCAGCACTGTGCCAAATGTATTTATAAAACAGAAAAAAAATGATTTAGTCAATATTTAATAATCACTCGGGCATGCTGATACAGGTAGACTGGGTCTCTCGGGCGTCTCTCCATAATATATCCATTCATTTATTGCTCGGGAGCGTAGAACAGACACACACGCATGCACACACTTTCCCTCTGGAGAAAGCAGGCACCCGGACAGACTCTAAGAGGCTGTGTCAGTGCTTCAGTGTATGAGGGAGAAAGGACATGCACTCAAAGAGGGTCTTATTGCGAAGCCCCGCCCACCGTGGCTCACAGGCAAATGACGCAGGCACAGACTCTGCTGGAGGCAGCTCTGGGGCCCTCTTGGCACATATGTATATATTTATTTATTTTGCTGCAGCCCAACTTCCCCTTGTTGCAGTGCCCCCTGGTGGAAAAGGTAAAAGGTGCATGCTGGAGGCCCTTACACTTCTTTTGTTGAATGTTGCCCAGGGTTCTGAAAATGGGAAAATTCTGATTGGCCTGATCATCTAACAGTGAACATTTAATCACTCCTATCACAGCAATCATCACAGTCAATGAATATATATATAGAGTGATTCTTATTGATTCATACATACATTTGCATGGAGGGCTTCCTGTAAAAAAATATCAGGAAAATTAAACATTCAACAACATGACATGAATCGGTTTCACTATAAATAAAGTTGTGTTGTAATTTTTTTGTTTAATGCTTTTTCACATCTAATTTGGAAAATACCTATTCATGCATTATATGAATTTTCAGAACTGTACAGCTTAATCTGTTAAAAGTGTGATGGAGCAATTGTGCGCTGAGTAGGCACGTGCGAATCACTGTGGGGAGTCCAGTCAGAACTCTGGTATAACT
>JAODKL010000009.1:5459244-5527899 GCA_026780765.1 Petrocephalus schoutedeni | reverse complement strand
CCCCCCCCCCCCCCCCCCCCCCAGCCGCCATAGCGGTGGAGAGTGGCTGGTGGATGGATCCCATGAGGGGGCTGCATGTATTACTTTTCAACTAACACAGGATTTAAAAGGCGTCCAGGGGAATCCATGTCACGGAGGTCGTTGGCCCAGGATGCTTCTCGACCTTTGACGGCAAATACAGGCATGCTTGATTCTGACTGATCTGTCTCATTGGTCAGTTCCCACAATACCACAAGGATGTAAAAACACTTTTGCAAATGTATGGAAGACTTGCTCTGGGCAAAATTGTGAACAGAACCAAGTTCATCTCGGATCAGGACTGGAGACACATTTAGCAGAATGGTGGAAAGGACCAAAACATGAAAGCTGACCATTTTAGGAAATGCACTGGGAAAAGAAAGAGGTGTTGGGTTCTGGGAATGCGCTACACTGGACTGAGCTCAGGCTGCAGGTTCTGGGGCCAGTAGAAGAACAGAACCTCCTCTTATATGATGGGTAATCAGGCTCCGGCTGTGTGAATGAATGGCCGCGTCACCTGACTTGGCCCCTCCCCGGATGTCTGTATTGTGTTACACGAGAGCACATTAACTCGTCCGCACAAAGTGGCCGTGGCAAAATACGACACCGTCAACCAAAAACGGTCAACAGTTTGCAATTCTACACTAAACGCAGAGCCTAGGGCTGAGAGGGAATTCGGCCTGCATTTGAAGGATACTGTTTTGGTAAAGGAGAATGATCTCTAGAAAGCATCCTTTTCACCTGTGTTCTTCTACTGTGGTTTATTTGAGCTTTGGCTATTAGCATGAAGCAGCTAAGCTAGCAGGCTATAAAATCTGGACAACCACTTCGAAGCCAGTGTTTTTTCAGTTGCAAGCTCGATTTTGTCTTCAAATCCAAACGGGACAGAACAGCCAAGTCCTTTCCAGGACATCAGTCTTGAAGTTAACAGCTTGCCCTCTCACTCAGTGGTCCCTGTGTCCGTTTCCTTGGTAATATATAGTGCAGGGCACTCTTCAAAACGCACTCTTTCCTAAAACAAGCAGTGGTCGGGGTTGATCAAACAGTGACACACCTATGTGGCGATGAATCAGACAGCAAAGGTACAGGTACGGAAGCGTGACACACACACACACACACACACACACCCGCAGTCGAACAAAGAGAGAAAAGACGCTGCAGGTCAAATTTAGATAAAGGACAGAAATGGAATTATCTGCACAGCCAAATTAACGAGGACGTCTTCTCCTCAGAGAGATGACATGTTTGCCTGTTACCAATGTTGACGGTTACTTAGGTGACACCCTCTCCCAGAATAACCCACCGTTTCTCCTCCTTAAGCATTTGGATTTACACCGAGGTACCGCATGCAAAGATCGCACCTGGGATTGAATTCAGCAGTCAGCAGGTTTCAGCCTACCTCCTCTGCTGCCAATCTACCTGCTGTCCTATGAGACACTATTGAGTCCCACTTTAAGGGTGCACACTTGGGGCAGTAGAACGTGAGTCATTATAATGCTGACCCCACTTTCCACCCAAAAGTTATAAGGGGCGCTCACTTTCACCCAATGCTAGAAGAAACGATTTCAAGATGGAATCACATGGAGAAGGGGTCATCCTCTCTGTTCCTCAAGACAGATTCATCTCTCACCACAGTGAAAACTCCCTATATATTTTTTTTTTAAGAAATTTGGATTAGCATTGTCCTGAAGGAGCAAAGACTCCATTCTGAAGGATAATAGATACTGAACATGACTGAGAAATGCAAATATTCCCATGATTCATGAATTCCAGTATATTATGTTTTTAAGTATGATTGTATTTAAAATTAAGGTTTGTATGTAGTGTAAAGTAACTAATAGGACGCCTGCTATTCCAGAAATCATTAAGAACAGAAATCAATGGTTATCAGAGGAATTGTCTGCCAGTATTACCCTGGAATGGTTAATCCATATAGACATGTGTCTCATTATTATCAGGTTAATCGCACTTAAATCATAGTACATTTATGTGAAGTTTTGTAGATGTATAGTTTAGATTTATTTCTCTTTACAGCCATTTGTTGCTTTGAGGTCCAAAAAATATATAATACTGGAGAAAAAATTGCTGGTGGTGATTTTTTTTTAAATACTGCCTGGACACTGACGTTTGGGAACAGAATCCAAACTGAGCTTAGTCAGACCTTCACGTGAATAAAGTTTTTAATCAGCCGCGCTGCTATTTCCTTCCACACAGAGGCGTTCCTCTGGCTGGCAGACCCACCAGGGCGCACGTCAGCGTCCCCTGAAAGGACCTCTCTGTACCATCAGCTTCCCCCCTCCCTTGCTAATTGCTGCCGAGGGATGCCAAAGGTTGAGACGTGCCTTTTTCACGTCTTACCCTCATCCTGGAAGCTATTTCGAAAATAATAATAATAGTAAAATGAGGCAACAGGGTGAAGAGGAAAAAGAAATAAAAGGAATTACTGCAGGAGAAGAACAGTGAAAATCAGCATTGAAGTGAAAAGGTTAAATTGCCCTTCACAGTGAAGGGTCAAGTATAATAATGAAGCTAAAATGTTAAAGTGCAATTAAAATATATTTGAGTTATGACTGATTTTTATAAATGTCTTTTTGAATGGAAGATGGGAGTGTGGTGAGCTGAGAGTGTGTCTGTGAGTTTTCATTCCTGAAAAGCACCCCTTTAGGTGGGAGAAATGGACCGGCCCCTTCAGACACTTAAGGCTAAAGCAGGTCCCACCTCAAGGGGGAAGGGGGGGAGGTGGGAAGGGGGAGGGAATGACAAAAAAGCCTCTCTACTCTGGAAGGGCACCAGGCCCTCATCCAGGCCCGACGGCTGAGAGCTCAGAAAGCGACAGACGCCCCAGTACTCTGTCCTGCATCTTGCACTTCCATAGACTCACTCAGGGGCTCATGGCCAAACTGTTTCTCAACTTTTTGCTGTTTTGGGGATGCATCATAGTGGCATTTTCTGCATTGTACTGCCATACTTATCTTACTGTAACCCAAACACTGCCAGCCTACATAATGTTTCAGTGTATGTATGTGTGCGTGTGTGTGTGTGTGTGTGTGTGTGTGTGTGTACAGGTTTTGCTATACTTGTGAGGACCAAACGAGCTCAGAAGTATAGCAAATCCTGAAAAAACGATGAATAGTGAGGTCCACGACTTCACACTTGAGGCTGTCATGATTCTGATTAGGGTTTTGTCTCATAAAAATTTATGGATGGTCCTCACTAAGATAGGGGTACAAACATAAATGTGAGTGTGTGTGTGTGTGTGTGTCTCCCTACATTTTAAATTGTATCAGAATCAGAATTTTACTGGCACATGGCCACGGCCAATAGAAATTGCTATTGCTGGAGACACCATGGCAATAGATAATTAACAATCACAGCATAAAGCAGGCAGATTAATACCAGACACACAATAGGCACCAGAGAGGAGGAGGTGCAAGGTATGTGATAAATAGAGGGGTGTGTGATGCAACCCCAGCGGTACATATGGTGTAAGGGATATATTCATGCAACATCTTCTGGAGAGAAATTCATACAATTTTGAAACGACCAAAATCACTGCACTGCAGAGTATTCATGTCAGCGTATGACACTGCCCCAGAAGTACAGTTCCCCAGCGTTCACCTGAACATCAGCACCTACTCAGCATAACTACTGGCATTGCATCCACCACACTTGGTGTCGCCAAGGGAGCAGGGTTTGGGTTAACCTGGCCAGCAGAGTGGCAGAGCGCTGAGTTGGGCATAAACGGGACCCAACAGGCTCTCTGAAGGTCTCACCATGTCAAGCTTTTCCTCCATCACCTATGGACCTCAGTATCAGGGCTTAATTTGTTGTTTAAGGATACGATTTCAACTTCATATAACTTTCCCAAAACTTAAAACAAAGCACAAAGGATCAATACAACCAATGAAAAAGGACAGGTAGTAGGTCTCCAAGAGCCAAAAAAACGTCTGGAAGCGAAAAAACGTCTGGAAGCTTTATTGTTATCGATAAATCGGCGGTACTCATACAAAAATAAATAAATAAAAAATTGAAAGTGAAATTATATTGGATCACCAACTGCATTATATTGCCTTTACATTAACAGTTCTACAAAACTTTCTTCAAAACGGACAAGTGTTAAAGTGTAACAGTCAGCTCCGGTATTTTGAATATAAAGTGTGTATAAACTCACTCACCGCTAAACTCACAAAGAGCATATATATCGAGACGACCCAAAGAGCGGGTCCACCACCCTCCCACTTTTGGGGCTTCCTCCACCCTCCACCCTTCCCTCTCTCTGACAGCTAAAGTTGTGCTCGGTTTGAAAAAGGATTCTTTCTGCTCCTGACACACACCAGCCCAGCGAGGCTCTACCTGCGCCCATGAGCTGTCCGGGCAGACCAGGATTTTAACACCGGCTTGAAACATTAAGAAAACTGTAGTACGAGGCACTTTAAAGACGAAGACTCCACTTCCGACCAATTAAAGGAGCAAGGATAAAATTATTAAGATTAAAGAAGACCCCCGTCATATAGCGCACCTGAAAGTTTCCGATTCCTCAAGAAAACAGTTTCAACAGCCCGTCACAGAGTGTTTTCTGGGAATTGGTTTGCGAGCACGGTCCACCTAAGAACTGAAGGTAACTACAATGTTTTATTTGGCATGCTGAGTGTACGCTTTTAGTTGTTTGTAGTTTTCAGTGGTCCTATAATTTCTGGACCACATACACGTTTTATAGGTACCCAGTCCTGTTTGCCGCAGTGTAAAAGTAAAAACCAAATTGAAAGGGAAAAAAATAGTTATGAAACAAAGCTCGGTTTGTGTTGCCAGACTTAGGGTTTTAATGCTAGAGTGGGGGTGTGGAGCATCTAATCAAGTGGGGCTGGTGATGTTGATTCTGAACCTAGTCTAAAATATGCAGCCATTGCTGACACTTTGGACGTGTGTCCGGGATGATAAAAAAAACGCGTTTCCAATGTTTTTTTTATATATACAGTGATGCTTTTCGTTTGAATTGCATATTTTAATTAATTTAAAATTTTGTTCCTCACCACCTAATTGTTTTAGATTAATTAATGACAATAATTAAACTTCATTGATCAGTAGCTAAATAATGTGTACTGAAATGATCCTTTTTTCCCCCCTGAATTAGTCAAATTAGCCAAATCAACTTTTACAACTTCTAACTATAACTTACATGTTTATAGAACATATTTGAAAGTCCTGTATTTTATAAGAGTTTATAAGACTGTTAACCCATACAGGCATAGGATTTCCAGGATTAGGATTACGGTATCCAAGTCAGTCTTAATGGATATATTCTAAAGAAAATGATGCAGAAGATGATTCTGACTTTACAATTACGGTCGGTGGGAAACTCTGAGGTTCTCTGGAGCAGGATCCTTTGGTGGGTTCTGGTCTATTTTGGGGGTGGGTGAGTCCCAGTACTGCAGTGGAATCTGTTCAGGATGAGGAATGGTGAATATGTCACAGGCTCAAGGGCTGAAATCCACAAATATGAAGAAGTCTTCTCCATGGGCTCTAAAAGACATGCACTAGATCATTATATCTCAATATGCTTCCTTTCATGAAGTATAGTAACATCCCAGTTTATGTAGGGTCTCTCCAATTTGATCCCTCATTGTTAAATGCCATGCCTCATGGTGGCAAAGGACGTATTGATGTGTGTGGTTCAGCAAGCTAAGCCTCCATACCTCTAATCAGGAGGTTGTGGGTTTGAGACCCGCCTCAGTAGAACAGTCTCATGTCTGTGGTGCCTTGAACAAGGCCCTTAACTCCCAGGTGCCCTAAGTGGCTGCCCTTTGCTGTGATACCCAAGTTTGCACTCATGTGTGTCTCCTGGACAGCAGGATGGGGTAGGTGAGAAGTGAACTTCAGCAATTGGAATGACATATCTCTGAGATTGTTATTATTCTTTCCATAAAGCTGGTGTCAGGGTGAATTCCATAAAGACACCACAACTGCCATGAAAGTAAATGTACATATAGGATAATTCCAAATTCAGTCAACAGCTAGAAACGTGTAAGTCATAATTTATTGTATTCCTGTGTACTGTGAATAGTTTGGAGATGCTAGTCTTGTATTTCCCAAGAGTGACATCCTAGTGTGACCCTTGAGATGAGGGACAGGTGCCCTTCAGGACATCAGAGAGGGTTAAGCTGCCTCCTCCCAACCCTCTCTGCTTATTTTCTCCTCACACTATTCCAATGGAAGGAGAAACCAGGCCGAAATCCAGCCATCTCCTCGCTTATTACCGCACAGCCATCTTGGCTCACGGAGTAGGCAGATCAAGGTCGAAGGCCGCTTTGAATCAGCTTTCCTGATTTTTAGACTGAATCAGACCAGGGATTTCAATAAATGGTCCTAGAGTATGGACTACTTGTCAGTAGTTAATTTATAGAAGACGTCACTATTCAAGTTGGGTCTTAATGGTTAATAGTTTAATCAGTCAAGAGTCTGTCCTTCGTCAAAATTATTGTAAGCGGATGTAAGCGGATGTGTTATAATGACGATGAATGCAAAGTAGGCAGGAATAATCAGTGAAAACATTCCACGCAAGTAGAGAATAAAAATGTGAATGAACAGATGTGACTATGCCCACTGATCAGATGATGGGTTATGATTTCATGTGCATTATATTAGACTGAACATATGCACATTCTTCCTGGGACCGGACTGAAGAGGGTCTGATGCTGCCCTATGGGGAAGGTGTCACCATGGACCATGGGCCGTGGCCATCGCTGGGCTTTCAGCGAAGGTGGTGGGATCTCAAACGTGGTCAGCAGAGAGGAAGAAAGGGGCATGCTGGCGCTTCGGTCTGATCTGTTTTTTGATGGGCCTTCTTCTGCTGATATCCGCCTGAATGTGGACTGTGTTTGGCTGGCACCCCGTGCCAATGCCAGTGGTATGGTATGGCCCTCTATTGAGGAGCCCAGTGCTGTTTACATTGGCACTCAGCGCAGTGAGGTCCTATAATACAGACTCAGAAACAGCCCCCTGCTTATTGGCTTATATCTCAGAGGGAATGAACCATTCCCCTCCTGCTGAATGGGAACACTGTAACCCCCCCCCCCCCCCCCACCCACCCCCGGCACGCTCACATAATCTAACGGCAAATGGTGTCACGTTTCAAACCTCATTGGAGCCACCTTCGTATATATTATGGCTCAAATGAATTTTTGCACGAAAGAAAGCTTGCTGCTTTATTAAAGTTTAGAGCTTTAAAATTAGCCACATCATGGGACTTAATCAGTGTGAATTTGTTTGATTATGGTCAGACAGTGTCATGACAGCAAAGGATGTGCTGAGAAGGTGGAACATTCACCACCTGTCTGGCCACCAGGAGCTGACATCGACTTGACTGCACCAAATATTAATAATAAGTGTTGAAAATTAATATCTGCCTTGAACGTATGTTGGGTTACAAAGACAGCTACTTCATCCATGCTTGATAACCTTAACCCTAAACCCTACACATGACCTAACCCTAACAAAACCCTGATACTGTCACAGTCCTCTCTAGGACCTCCTGACTGCCTGTTGAATGCAGCATGTTCTGTTTAATAGGGAGTATAAAAGTTAAGTTAATTACACATTCATTTTTGTATTATATTACATCATATATTTAACTGCCTCAAAAGTAACCAAAGTTAACATTTAATGATTTAAAGTGTTATGAAATGTCGTTATCAGCTGCATTGTTTCTCTGTGAGTGTAATTATTAATTAATTAAGAAGGAGCTGCTTTAGCTGTATGCGGTGATAATGTATCTTTGCTGAACTCTTAACTTCTTCAGTATTTTAATAATTATCATCCGGTCAGGTTAAATAGCGTTTTCAACCACCCGTTCAAATCTAAGCCAGATAGGCGTCATTACCAAGGAACAGAGCCGTTTACTGTTTGCCACGTAAGCTGTGTTCACATTTACCAACATTCATCGACCCGTTTTCAGACCTTCCAACATCTGGACGCTTCTCCCTTAAACCGGCTGTCTGGCAGAAAGTTGGTGTAATTTGTATTGGTAATGATGAAGGGTGAAGAGCCATGTAAATTGTGAAAGGAAAAAAACTTCTCTTTCGGGGGAAAAAGAAACATGAAATGCGCAACCAACGTCGGAAACGATTCGCACTGTCCGCTTTCTTAAATTTTAGGAGACGTTTGAGAATATAATTTATTACGGGAGCTCGCCTTAGTCAATGGCAGCACTGTCTGCAGTCCGAGGGCTGTGCGGTCGCCCAGACGCCCCCACACGAACCTTTCTTCTCAGACTGTTTGCTCTTCTTCCCAAGCTGAGGTTATCGTCAGTGTCTGAGCTTCTGACAGATGTGCAAATATTTGGCGGGGTGCTGCCCTGCAGCGTGTCCGATTCCCCAGTTCAGTGTCCTCGGCCGCGTCCCGTGTGATTGCGGGGCGCGGCGGCTCCGATCGCCGGGCGCTAGCTGAGGTGCTCTGCGCAACACCTGCCGATCTCCATTCATCAGCCTGATAGGCTGTCAGCGGCGGTGAGCGTGTGCAGGCACCCAGGAGATCAATTAAAAACGGAGAAACCTGACAATAATTTATTTGTTCATTTATTTTTGTAAAGGTAAACTTGTGTGTTTGATGCTAATTTAACGGTCGCTTTGGAAATCTGTGTCAGGAAATCTGATTGCATTTTCCAAGCCTCAAAGACAGCTATATACTTTATTGATAGGTGACACAGTTAATAATGAAAATATGTAAGGAAGACAGGGCTGCCAGCTCTCGGATATCTGGCGAGTCACTCATGCTTTCAGACTCACAGTCAAGCAAGAAATCTTAGGGCAAACCGATATTATTCCATTACAAACCTAAAATTAGCTACATTCGCTGTTCAGTAGTTAAGACTATTTACAAGGTAATAAAACTCTTACATACATGTAAATGTGTGTGCAGACTAGTCTCAAATTGAAAATCTCACACCAGCCAGCTGACCAAAGTTGTTAACCCTGGTCAGGAGACATGTTTCTCTCTTCAGGCCGCTATGTCGAAAACGAGATTCTCCACTCTGATTAAAACCTTGTCATTCCACTAATGGTCACAAGGTGGCATTACGAGCAACCCTTACCCTTCCAGTCAATAAAGAAGGTGTTGAAGCCTAGTACGACCCTGGTGGAAAGAGGCCGCGTAATGTCCCGGGAGGAGCAGACAAACACTATGATGTTATATTTTATAGGGGAGGACTGTTACCCTAAAATAACTGGACGCAGTTCCAGAGCAATAACGGAAACCCTGAAGTTTACTTTTAAAAGCCTCTCTGAGCAGCTTCTTGTTGCCGGTGGAGAACAGGTAGTTTGTGTGTGTCGGAGTTTGTGGGTGTGTGCACTCACCCGAGCTCACGCACGCCCCCCACCAAAGACTGAACACTGCAGTGTTCAACATGAAGCGACAGTTTGTTGAGGCAGCGAGGAGATGAGCAGGGGAGGCAATAAACAGCCGCGTCTTTATTAGTGGGGCCTCCAGACCTGGGCAGTACACAGAGAGCAGATTGCAGGTCGGCCATTCACCACCATCGCTTAACACCTTCTCCCAGCTACACGTGCTTTCTGCAGCTATATGGAGCTAGCCGTGCCAGGGGTTCTTGATAGACGAAAACAGGTCTCAGTTGACAAACAGCCAGTTATCTTACTCTAAAGCCCCTATTCCATTTTATGAAATTGTGTTTTCTATTCCTGTAATGGGTCCCCATTATGTTTTGAAGAAGGTTGTCCTGTATAATAGCGGTACACAGGGCAGTGATACTAGTGCAGGGTTTGGCGACCCTGACCTTGGAGTGCTGGTGTCCAGCAGGGCTTCTGTCCATCCTGGGGTGCGTTTCCCAAAAGGATGGTTGCTAACTGCGTTAGCAACTTACATAGTTGGACCCATGCAACTGAATGAATCCAACTATGTAAGTTGCTAACGGGAGCTTCTGGGAAACGCACCCCTGGTCTCTGCTGAACCACACCTGATCTCAGGCAGATCATAGCTCATCAGGCACACTAGAAAACCTGCTGGATACTGGCATTCTACGGTCAGGGCTGCCCACCCCTGTACTAAGGTAACCGGATAATCCATGTCAGGGAGGGCACGTTTTACCGACTACTTTAGAACGTTAAAGGCTCCTGTGCTTGGCTAAATAGTTCAGTTCTTCTTGTTCTTTGACAGGTTTGTTTCCTTGATTTGAAAGACTCATCCAACTGTTTACATTAACATTAGTGACACAGGCATGATTATAGGAAACTGACCAATCAGTACACAGCAAAAACACAGCGTTTAAGTGAAATCCAGGTCCTTCTAATCGAAGAGGTAGTTTACAAATCCTGTCCTAGTTCAAAGTGTCCTCCCTGACGTGGATTATCTGGTCACCCTAGTAATGTACTGTTTAACTAGTGACATATGGTAATACAGAATAAATTAGTATACAAACTATAATACTAAATACTACCATCAACAAAAATATATCATCTCAGTTTTAAAAATGTATTTTACAGCTCTTACTGAATCCACATTGTCCGTTTGTTTTTCTTACTTTTTCCTTTTGGTGTGTTTAGCAGAGGTGTAAGTTTCAGGTCCAGAAAGTAAAAGACCAGACCAAGATTTTGTTTCAACCAAAACCGGTTGAGTATAAAGAGTCTCAGTCACAGAGTGATCAACACTGGTTGAAACAAAACCTCGGTTTGGATTTTTACTTTCTGGATTTGAAATTTGGACCTCTGGTGTTTAGAATGATTTAGGCCTTAGGTGACACCACCTCAGTGGTTCCCATGGCGACCATCCCTGCTTCCCTTTGTTTCGCGATGGCCGCCTCTGACCTGGAGGGGCTCTAGGGTGTGGCAGCTTCTTGACCGTGTCACCTCTCAGATCTGAACGTTCCTCACAGTTGACTGTAAACGTCTGAGGTGACTCGGTTTGGACCAGAATAGCCAGGCATCCACATAAAATGAGTGTGTTCTTTCAGCCCTCAGCGTCTCAGTTACCAATTGTCTGAACTACCTGAATAACGAATAAGTCATGTTGGCTAGAAGAATTTATTTATTATCTTTCCATTAAGAAGCTTTTCCTTATGTTTCCACGGGCCCTTCAGTTTATTTATGGACATGAGTCACATTTTCCTTCTTCCAGTCACCCTGAAAGCTATGGCAGCTTCACACCTCCATGGTTGGGGGGTTCGACTCCTGCCCCTACTGTGTGTGGGTTACGGTTATTGTCCAGGTTCGAGTTGCACAATGGCTTTTGGGTGAGCCGCATCTTCCGGTGCGCACCATGACGCTCATGTGACGAGTCACACATGAAACACGCACATACATATAAGTCAGCAGCAGCGCGGTCAGAAACAGGGCTACTGCTATTACTACTGCGGGCATTTAACACCACCATTAAGATTTCATATAGGCACAGCAACACCCCTTCAAGACCAACACGTCTCATGACCAGAAAAAGCTTGAACGTCTCTGGGGAGGCTTTCGAGGGGGTTTCTGTCCTTCTCCCCGTGTTTGTGCGGGTTTCTCCCGGGAATTCTTAGAGCATGCGGTTAGATTGTATCAGTGTCTCTAAATTGCCCATAGTGTGTGTATGGGCCTTGTTAACCCCCGTAACTCCAGGTTCTTTCTGGATCTGCTTTCTCAGCTGTACGTTGCTTTGGATAAAAGCATCCACTAAATAAGTAAAACTGCAGATCAGTGTTTCCTGGGGTAGGCTCGCTGTCACACTGCACTCAGAAACCAGCTACGAAGGTAACCATTAGATAATTACATGTGGGCTGGTGTGATGACAGGTCTCCATTTATTTGTAGAATAAGAGATTGATGATTATTTTATTATTTTATAACGGACAGTCACCTTCAGCTGAGTCAGGTGGATCTCCTTAGCGATGGGCTGCTACTTAGTGCTGGGTAATTAATCAGCTATTAATTTCAATTATTCCAACAACCGCCAAAAGACAAGAATCGAGATAAAACTTTCACATTGGTGTTGCCGTTTTGTGTTTTAAATCCAGTGCGCCTCTTTCCCTCCCCTTTTTATACGTTTTGCAGTTTATAATTTTTTTTCGGTTTATATTTAGAGTTCAAGGAAATCCACTGTTAAAGAGTTTTTTGAATGTTTAATAAATGGATGATATTTGCAAAGCCAATGAATAATTGTGTGACCAAAATAATCGCGATTGTGATTTTTGCCATAATCGCGCAGCCCGACTGCTAGTATCTTCCAGTGACACCCCGGCAACATAAATGCATGGTGACAGTGATTAAGAGGTTGCCGTGAGTTACGGTGTTGCCAGTGCCAACACTGATGCCATGAGCAGTAGCTGGATGCCCAAGGAAGCCGCAGTTTTCTGGGCAGCACGTCAGCTTTTCCTAGCCGACGTATGTGGAAGGCTAGGCTCCAAAGAGGACTGGTGACCTCCAGAATGGTGGAAAAATCCTATACAGTCAAGCAGCAATTTGTCCATTTGACACTGCCAGGGAGGGAGCGATATGGATCTGAAACTATTTATTCACTCCCACAATGGCCATCTTTGTTCTGCGGACCGCTGTTTAAATTAGACCCCATAGCGCCCCTTGTAGTAACGGGCAGAGCCTGGCTTGACACCTGTACCACAGTATGGAGTGAGGGGCATCCGTCCAGCTGCTGACAGCAGTGGCCTCTAGGGGGCCTTCTTGAGCCGCTGGTGCCATCACCACGTGCTCTGTTTTGTCTTAAATTCTTTGTTGTGGCTGTACATTTTAAAAGCATCAGTTGGTGTGTCAGGAAAAGCACCAGCCCGAAGATTCATTATTTCCAGCTATTACGGCATCTGTGGAGAGATCTGCTACCTTCTCCTACTAATGGTCTGCTCTAAGCGGAGGGTTGTTTTCTTTATTTTCTATGTGAACTTTTTGTATATGGCATAAAAGATACTCCAAGCTGGACCTTTGCCAGTTAAAGTAACTAAAGAGGATAGACTGCAGTCACACTTTTCCCTGTTGTCTTAAAATGTATTGTCTGTCCTGTTAGTGATAAGACTGTCATCTAAGTTTATTCGCCGAATCCCTCGGTCCGCGGATTTTGTGTGTTAATAAATCCCTGCGTGGTGCGCCCTCCTCTCCAGTCCTCTTCACTAATTCTCCGGGCCTGACCTTGACAACCTGCTGTTTACTCTCGCTTAAAACCTTCTCATTCCTCATTGGTTCTATGCCACAGTAACGGTTTGAACACCTGTGGCCCCACGAACAGAGGGTCCTCAGTAGTTTGCTTCTACGCAGCGCTTGGGTGTGGGCTGTTATCCGACGTGATTAGCAATACACTAAATACAGCATATGGCTATTTACCCGAGACCCTGTAAGCGCCGTATTTAACACGGGGCTGTTTTTTTCCATCCGACTTTTTAACACATGCTTAGTTGGAAGCAAATGATTGACTTCCGTTCTCCTGCTGCGTTTCAGGTAAACTATGACCGCGTTGTTTTCGCTGTGTGTGTATCTGCATGTCATCGCAGTGACGGTTTCCTTCGAGGAGCTGTCGGGAGCAGGTGAGTGGCCAACGGTGGTTTTCCATTAAAACGCTGGCGTGACTGAGCGACGGGTCACCTAGTGTGCAAGCTGACGGGTGTGTCGACGTGGGGCCTGACCGCTGTCTTCCTCTTCGTTCCTGTGCCCCGTAGACCTCGAGAGCACTCTGAGTGTGAGCATTCCTTTAGAGCGACCACTACGCCCCCTACTGGGGGGAACGTTGGTCGTGCCGTGCTACTTTCAGGACAACACTGTCCACGATCCTGGCGCCCCCACCATCATCCCCCTGTCCCACCGCATCAAGTGGAGCCATGTGACCAAGGACAAAGTGACAGACATCCTGGTGGCCATGGAGGGCAAAGTGCGGGTTGAGTCAAAGTATTTAGATAGAGTCACCATGGTCAGCTACCCCACGGTAACTACAGACGCCTCCATTGAGATCAGGGAGCTACACTCGAAAGACTCTGGCACCTACCGCTGTGAGGTCATGCATGGGATTGAGGACAATGAAGATACCATCGATATCGAGGTGCAGGGTAAGCTTACACCGAAATTCTGTTCCCTGGTGTTTCTTTGCCATCGTGTTGATGGGATTCATATTGATTTGCCTGAAGTGGTTGTCACCTCAACTGAGCGAGATGTTTTGGAGTCTGCAAGGCTGAACTTTCAGTCAAATCAAAAAGTCACAAGTCTGGGGTCTCGAGAGTCTGGCTCATACTATGCTACCCCAAGTTGACTTCTGTGAATATTTCATTTACTGTTATTTTGTTGCCTATCTTATCTAAGATGATTTATAATTAAACATGTTTTTATACACCTGGATGCTTCACTGCACCAGCTACGCTTCGGCCAAGTCACAAAGCAAACCTAAAATCTGAGTCTTCAGTCTTTAATTAACGACTAGGCTAAATCTGTGACATTTTGAAAGACTCACCAAAAGAACTGACTGATGATTTTCCTAGGAATTGTGTTCCACTACCGTGCCATCTCCACCCGCTACACGCTGACCTTCGAGAAGGCCAAGGCTGCTTGTATCCAGAACAGCGCCGTCATCGCCAGCCCGGAGCAGCTCCAAGCCGCTTATGATGATGGCTTCCACCAGTGTGATGCTGGTTGGCTCTCCGACCAGACTGTCCGGTCAGTCACGTTCTTCAAGCCTCACGTGTACTCAAGTGCCACTGGTAGTTTGTAGACGACAAAGAGTCACTGGGCCCTTTCCCTGAGAGTTTAAAAAAGACTTTTAGATTAAATTACCCAAGTCATAAAACAGCATGTAGTACAGAGCTTAAGCATGCGGACTTATAAAACTGTGCTGGTTGAAGGTTGTGCCCTCGTACTTTTAAGGTACATTTAAACAAATTACTGTAGCAAACTGTCCAGGATCATTGGGTCGAACCGCTAACCACATCTGCTATGCACTAATGACAGGAAACAACGGGAATGTGCCCACATACAGTGTTATTTTAAGTTGTACTCGCCTAATCTTCCAGTCGGCCGCTTACTTTTGTCCATGAGGAGGGGTGAAATGCAGGCCTTTTTTAGGCAGAGGGCACCGGCGACTTCTGAGCCTGTCACTTCCTTTCCACACAAAAAGCCCTTTCTTTGCTCTCTTTCCTGAAAACCTGCCGTTACACTGAGGGGGCTCTGTGCACTTCTCTCCATTCTTCCTGGACCTGTTTTTTCATTACATCATATCCACTGCTCTCACACAGTCACATCGCAATCGCAGTGAAAGGATTAACAGCGCATAAGTACTTGCAGAGACGTTTACTATGAACTTCACCGACCACATTATGGCAGAGAAGAGTATGTACAGTACTGTGCAAAAGTCTTAGGCAGTCAAAGGAAATGTTTAAAGCTATTTTTCTGGGTAGTAACCGTATATTCACTCAGAACAAAACCAGAATTTAACATTATAACATACACAAATAAAGAACAACATAATACAAATGACCTAGCTGGATGGCTAGATGAACACCACTTTGGTTCCCAAACCTCTCCTCATGGGCACCCCAGCAATTCCATGTATTTATTAAATTTCACCATCAGCCCACTTAATTAATCAACTTAATTAGTTGAACAAGTCAATGAGATATTGATTAGCTATCTGAGGTATGCTAGTGGTTGATTCAGAAAATATATATATTGGATGGTTGCTGCAAGTAATGGCATTATATTAGCAGTGGATTGGAAATGGCTAAACACACTTTGACAAGCATAATAGCATAGTTTTGCACCAATATTATTTTCTTTGGCTGCCTAAGACTTTTGCACAGTACTGTATTTCTGTTCTAGCCTGTTCCCCCAAGAGGAAAAAATTAAGCTTTATGATATAATCAGAATTGCAGGGCAATGCATCGTTTAACAATGCCTTCCAATTACCTAAAGGTACCCTATTCATGAGCCGCGAGAACGTTGCTATGGTGACAAGGATGAATTCCCCGGGGTCCGAACGTATGGAGTGAGGGACATCAATGAGACCTACGATGTGTACTGTTTTGCAGAAAAGACATCAGGTACATGACTCTGCTCTGTTCGCAAGCTCCACTGAAGTCAGACAGAAGCCGTGCGACGTTCAGACCTTCTCCTTTTGCCCCTCTTGATTTCCAGGAAGAGTTTTCTACTCCATGTCTCCGGATAAATTCACCTTTACTGAGGCAGAGGAGCAGTGTGCAAAGCTGGGGGCTCAGCTGGCCACGACTGGCCAGCTGTACTTAGCCTGGAAGGCAGGTATGGACGTGTGCAACGCAGGCTGGCTGGCAGACCGGAGTGTCCGCTACCCCATTAATATCGCCAGGCCTCAGTGCGGAGGGGGACTTCTCGGTGTGCGCACGGTGTATCTCCACCCGAACCAGACCGGCTACCCCCACCCAGAGTCCCGCTATGATGCAATCTGCTACCAAGGTAAATGACCCATCCCCTGAAGTGTAAATGTGTGACAGAAAGGTAGCTCCAGTACCAAATGGCATGGTCCTGGTTCTCTAATTTTGTTTTCCAGACGAGGAGGAGGGTTCCGCCATGTCTACAGCCTTTCCGGACCTGCAGACCACCACCGAGGCAGGCATTGTGAGCGTGGCCACTTTTACCGACGGCCCCGAGGTTTTCCTCAGGAACGCCACCACGGAGAGCGAGCTGATTGGCGGGGTGGTGACACAGGAGCCAATGAACATCACGGGCACAGAGGGAACAGAGACTGTGACAGTGGATCTCATTGACATCAGTCACAATGTTACCGAGTTGCCCCTGTCCCCACCTCCGAGCTTCACTGAGGACTACTGGAACATCACAGTCATTGAGGAAGAGATCATCACTCCAGCGACTGCTGTGTCTGGTCTAGGGGAAGAGATTACTCCTGAAAATGACACTCTCACTGGTTAGTCTCATTTCAACCTTCTACTTGAAAGGCAAACGGCTGTGCCAGTGACGGACGCAGGTGCTGTACTGCTGGTGCATTCTTACTTTTGTAGGTGTTGTGTTCCACTACCGCGCCGGCTCCAGTCGATACGCTCTCACCTTTGTGGAAGCCCAGCTAGTGTGCCAGAGCATCGGCGCCGTCATCGCCAGCCCTGAGCAGCTCCAGGCCGCCTTTGAGCACGGCTTCCACCAGTGCAACGCCGGCTGGCTCCTCGACCAGTCTGTGAGGTAAGTTTTTGGAGCCGCCTTGCTCTTTCTCAAACTGAACAGTGCTCTTTAACCAAGTAGGTTACACTTCATGCACACTGGGATGGGCTTCGGACCAACATAACCTCATCTGAAAGGGCAGGTAATGCATTGATCTGCACTGACATGATCCCGGTGCCGTTTCACACATAGGTACCCGATCGTTTTTCCCCGAGACAAATGCTCAGGAGACTTGAATCAGGTGCCCGGCGTCAGAAGCTATGGCCTGCGGCCTGCCAGCGAGCGCTATGATGTGTATTGCTACATTGACAGTCCCAAAGGTGAGAGTCCCAACGAAAGCACGGACCGGGCCGGTGTTTGTGCAGTTCGGGTCTTCGATGCATCGCCATCTGTGCTTTTCCAGGAGAGGTGTTCCATGTCAGTTCAAGCGAGGGCTTCACCTACGACGAGGCTGTGAGCCACTGCCTGGAGCGGAATGCCACCCTGGCCTCCACGGCAGACCTGCATGCTGCCTGGAAGCAAGGCCTTGACAAGTGTCGCCCAGGCTGGCTGGTCGACCGCAGCGTCCGTTATCCCATCAACAAGCCGACGCCCCAGTGTGGGGGAGGGGAAGCGGGGGTCCACACAGTCTATAGCTTTCCCAATCAGACAAGCTACCCAGACCTGTACTCCAGATATGACGCCTACTGCTTACGGGGTAAGTGTAGCATGGATCCGAAATGTCATTGCTGCTCTTTTGGTCATTTTCTCTAGAACCCAGGGAATAAAAAAACATTTTTCTGAACCCCTTAGTTGATCAAATGGCACTTAATGAAACCGAATGGAACATAACGGGGATTGAAGAGGAGCTGATCAATATTACATTCATAACTGATCTGCGAAAGCCTGGTAATAAACCTCGTCAGTCACTGTCACTTGACTGTCACCTGATTGTCAAATTGTCATGTTACACTTGTGATGATATTAAGTATTCTAGAAGTTTCTTTTGCCATAGATGTTGCTGGTAATAGTTGTGTTTAGTGATGCTGTGATGTAATGTTTTTTTATGCTGCCTCCACAGTGAGCCCCTCAATAGCCCCTCCTATCGCTGTCGATTTTTTCGGCTCTGGTTCTGCGGACCTATCTTCTGGCTCCAGTGGCATCTCTGAGGACATTTCCGGGAGTGCAAGTGGCGAGGGGTCTGGCACGATGTCAGGTCTGGGTGAAGACATTTCTGGATCTGGCCTGAGTGGAGACGGGTTTGATATTAAGGTGACGCTCCAGGGAAGCGGGGAGATAATGTCTGGTGAGGGATCTGCGTCTGGGGAGCCCCAAGAAGCTGGAGAAGGAAGTACTGGGATCCTCACATTCCCATCTGGGATGGGATCAGGAGACTTCAATGGATTTCCTTCAGGATTCAGCGGGGACCTGTCAGGATCAGGAAGTGCTTCTGGATTCATCCCAGAGGATGGCAGCACTGCAATACTTAGTGGTTCTGGCGAGAGTGGAGACTTCTCTGGTGTGGCATCTGGGTCAGGTGCAAGTGGGGACTTCTCTGGATACAGTGGGATACCATCTGGATTCTTACAATCGGGGGACATTAGTGGTTCCTCTGGAGACCTTGACGGTAGTGGGGATTCTGTGATTGTTCTGCTCGATGGCAGTATGGAAGATCTATCAAAATCCCAGACCTCTGCAGAAGAGTTGGGTGGAGCGAGTGTGGAATTTAGTGGATCAGGAGACATGTCCGGATCAGGAGTGAGCGGCTTCTTCAGTGGGGATCTCAGTGGTCTCGGGTCTGGATTCAGTGGCTCTGCATACGAAAGTGGCTTTGAGTTCCCTGATGTGACCTTTTTGGAGACTGATTTCAAACCGTTGACAACAAAACCAGTAAAAGAGCAAGAAACTTCTGGAACTGTGGAATTTGCCTCTGGAGACTTGAGTGGATTTCACTCTGGGGATTTTTCAGGTTATTCTTCTGGGGCTTCTGGTATTCCAGAAATGAGTGGGGCTTCTGGTCTTCCTGATGTAAGTGGGTTTTCTGGTCTTCCAGAAATGAGTGGGGCTTCTGGTCTTCCAGATGTAAGTGGGATTTCTGGACTTCCAGACATAAGTGGGGATTCTGGTCTCCTTGACATGAGCAGTGCTTCTGGTCTTCCAGATGCAGCCAGCGCTTCGGGCCTGGCTTCAGGAGACACCTCAGGTACATCTATAATTGAGGACATTGTTCTCCTTACAGAGGAAGGGATGGTTGAGATTTCCATAATCCCCAAGGTTATCCAGGAGCTCGGCAAGGGGCCGGTGGAGATCAGCGGTGTAGGTAGTGGATCTGAGTTTATATCTGGGAGTGGAGACCAGGCTGGTCCTTCAAGTGAAGTCACATCAGGATCCTTCTCAGGAGTGGATCCCCATGACCACCCTTCAGTGATCCGTTTCTCTGGGAATGTGGACCAAGAGCTCAAAAACACAATTATGAAGGAAGTTCCTCAGGAATCTCGTTCAGAGTTGGTGGAATTCATTGGCGAATATTACGCCACTGCTCCGGTCCCACATGCTGCCCCCACTGCACCAACCATCTCCCTTCCAATCCCAGGAGTAATGCAGGAGCCTGCATCTGCAGACGGTTAGTTCTTTTAAAACGCTTGATTTTGGTCTCCTTATTGCTACGAAAGCTTCTGTTTTCCTGAATTTTATCAGTATTTCTTGAAGATAAGCATCTCCAGTCTGATATTGCCGCTGTTAACTGTTGTTAATATGATCCCACCTTGGCTTCCTCAGCCTCCTTCGACCCGTGTGACCCAAACCCATGCGGGCCTGGCTCGTGTTCAGTCCGAGGTAATATTGGGCACTGCCAGTGCCCATCGGGTTTCACTGGAGATGCCTGCCAGCTGGGTAAGTCATGAGCATTTGATATGAATTGCTATGCAGGAAACTTCAACCATATACAGCGAAAACTTTTCCTTAGCTCAAGCATAATATTACAGGCAATCTGTGTACACTGTAATTAGCAAGACAGAAGACTCAGGCTGATGCTTTGAATTTTATGTGACATTCCATAAATGATGTATAATTATATTATAATATATTTAATATATATTATAATAGCTAACTATTGCAATGTATCTTTTAGCAGTTTTGTTGTCAGATTTATTTTGCAGCTTAGTTCATATTTGCTTTTCAACAATATCATACCAGTGTCTTAACAAGACTTAGAATTCATTCATATCATTTGAACTATTGAACTTGGGAAGAAATAGCCATTTCTCTGTTGATATATTTAGTGTGGTACTGTGATCCATACATTGCATAACAGTATAGGAACTCTAAGCATGGTTAACGTGAATTTTCATCTTTGTCTGATTTGTTTCTCCTTTTGATCTCTCTTCCATCGTTTGCTGATTTGTCCTTGTTTCCGGGCATCATCTTTGTGTTTCTCCGCGTGTTTCAGGATATCTGGCTCATCTCCATGGATACCTTACTCTCAGTCAGCTGATTCCCTTTGTGACAAGCCTTGCGATGACCTTCCACCTGTTGTTTTTGCCCGGCGGTGTCCCTCAGCCTGTAGGCACGGCCCTGCTTCTCCTCTCTAACCTTCCTGCTTGCTCGGTAACACTCTGGTGGCTGCCTGAATCTCTAACCACAGACCTGCAGAACTCACCGCTGCTAAGCCAGTTGCTTGTCCACACGTTGCCCGCGATGCCGCGATTCAGAATCGCTAGGAAGCATACTGCAGTGGTTCGAATGGGTCTTAAGCCAGAAGCTTCGAACATCCCGAGAAAATGACACGTAGCTTCTGTGTCTATTTCACATATTTATCTACATCAGTACATCAGTCAGGGACGATGTGGACAACAACATTACAACACCTTAAAGATTCTGATTCTAACACCAACGCTATCCAATCCCCTGCTAGCACAAGCTCTGCCCCCCCTTCCATCCCCCGAGGGTGCTAGAGGTAACAGCACACCTATTTTACAGAGGTGGATGAGTGCCATTCGAACCCCTGTGCCAACGGAGCCACCTGTGTCGATGGTGCGGACTCTTACAAATGCTTATGCCTACCCAGCTACGGAGGGGACCACTGCGAGATCGGTACGAGGTCGGCTTCAGCTAATTGCACTAACCGGCCCTCAAAAACAACAGAACCCGGTGCCAACTCTCAGACACACGGCTGGCTGGAGTGGTTTGGTTGGGTCTCCGGGTGTGGCGGTGCGCTCTGGGCTGGTGTCTGGGTTCCTCTGGGTGATGTTTTCCTTTTGCGCTAAAGCACCCCTCTGTTTGCCGGGGCCTCTTCCTCTTGGTCTACGTCAGGTGCTTGTTGTTGTTTGGGTGAAATTGTTAGCAATTACTTTTAGAATGACAATACTTTCTACAGGAAAATTACTGCCAACGTAAAAGTCAATCCACCCTTTGTTTTTTTTTCTTTTTTTTTTCCAAAAAACATTAATGTTTAGGGGAGGACTTCTCAGGGATATGTGGACCAGTGTTCATTTCCTTGCAGCAAAACAGATCCCAGGACACCAGTCCATTACCTCCATGTTTTGTCATAACAAAGCTTAAGTTCAAGGAGGGGTCAAATAAAAACCCACATTCTAAAACCATAAAGGAATCTACATGAATAAAATGACACCTGTACATAAGTAACTAAATAAAAAGTTAAACTCCTGGTTGTACAAATTGGTGCAGAACAAATTAGCTCCATCGCTCCCAGTCTTGCGACTTCCAAAGTGTAAAATAAATCATGTAAGCTTGTTAAATACCAGATTGGTTGATGGCTGCCCGGCTATTTTGCCAGATAATTTGCACATTTTTCCTTGAATACATCACTGTCCTGTCAGAACTGATCTGTGTGTCATATGGACAGCTGTGGACGATCCTTCAGTGTTATTTTGGGCAAAAAGGGTCTACTGCTGGGAGGAGGGGGGGGGGCTCTCTGGACTGACCAATACTCTTTACGACAGCATCTAACGAAGGCCGGCCCGTTCTCTGGTCAGTCTGTGCACGGTCTCATTGTCGCCCCCTTGCTGTCGCTGCAGATGTTCACAGCTGCGAGGAGGGCTGGGTGAAGTTCCAGGGCAGCTGCTATCTGCACTTCCCCAAGCGCGAACCCTGGCAGGACGCAGAGAACCGCTGTCAGAGCCTCAGCTCCCACCTGGTCAGCATCCTCACCCCAGAGGAGCAGCTCTTTGTCAACTGTGAGTAGCGAGAATTCCTATGCAGTCTTGCTGTTACACCTCCGTGGCTCTCAGCTCAACCCCAAACCTGTCTTTGCCCCCCCCAAAGCTAACGCACAGGATTATCAGTGGATTGGGCTCAGTGACAAGGCTGTAGAAAACGACTTCCGTTGGACGGACGGGAGTCCGATGGTGAGCCTGCCTTTGCCCGTCCCCAACCCCTCGCTTTGTCCGAAAGCTCTGCGCCGCTTAGCCGATGGGAGTGAGGCAGTCTCAACCACTCTTACGTCATAGTCTTCCTCACTGTACTTTCCCTCCAAAAAACTACCCTTAAGTGTTTAGATTGTATTTCATTTCAGTCTGTGCCAGTTTCCCTTCCCCCTTTTCCATGAGTCAGCAGTAGCCTCCTCTAAAAGTTACACCTTTGCTCTCACTGTCGTCCCCCCCAGCAAGTAAATGGTCCGGTTCATCTGAGGCTGCTCGAGTGCAAAGCCAGGATGTCGTTTTCCCACTTCCCAGACGTGGTTTAGTTGGTGTATCGCTCCATTGTTTTTGTTTCATTCCTTTTCAGCAATACGAGAACTGGAAGCCAAGTCAGCCGGACAACTACTTTAACTCGGGCGAGGACTGCGTGGTGATGATCTGGCATGAGGGCGGCCGGTGGAACGACGTGCCCTGCAACTACCACCTGCCGTTCACGTGCAAGAGGGGTCCTGGTGAGAGGTCGCCTCATAGGGCTGAAGGCGGCGGCCGCCCCGCAGCCTCACGCCTCACTGACACCGTCCTGCGGTCCTCTGATCCCCCCCCCAGTCTTTTGCGGCACCCCTCCCGAGGTGAAAAATGCCCGGACATTCGGGAAGAGAAGGGGCCGCTATGAGGTCAACTCAGTGATCCGTTACCAGTGCGCCGCCGGCTTCACACAGCGCCACCTGCCTGTGGTTCACTGCCTGGCGGACGGGCAGTGGGAGAGACCGCGGGTGCAGTGCATAGGGCGTGAGTATACACCACCTTCCATTCACAGCAGTTGTCAACAGACTCCGCCCACTTTTTCAGCAGACAGACTCACAACAAGTGCATAGGTGTTTGTAGTGATGAATGTAGCTACAGGGTTACTTTTGCGCAGTAGCCAACAAGCCTGCTCCTGGAGACCTATCACTCTCACACTCTTAGTTTCAATATAGCTGGCTTTAATACGGAGACACTACTGAATTATCTGCCCGATTATCTGTATCAGGTGTCATCTCTGCAGGAGCAGGGTTGGCACATCTCATCTATAACCAATAGGACCAATAGGATTTTGATTTGCGTTTGCCTGACCCAGAGGCTGATGGGAAATGTATTTATTTTTCTCTCCTTGCAGCGACAGGTAGCAGCGGGCACAGTCTACAGAAAAGATCCGTCATAACAGAATTCACCAGCAGTACATCCTGGGGAAAACTCGGCTAAGCAGGAGAGGAGAGAGGTTTAAAAAGATAATTATTTTTAAAAGAACAATTATATAAGAGTCATTTTCTGAAAAAAAGAGATTATAATCTAAGAGTGCCCACTTTGTATATACGAACACCAAAACAAGTTAGACATAATTGTGTAGTCCGTTTGGGTTTCTGATTGTCATTCTGTGCCCTCGTTTAGGCGGATAAAAAGTGATCATTTTAATTTGGCTTTCTTCTTCTTACACCTGACACACCAGAACACCTTTTGTACCCCTTCTTTTGTTATTTGGACTTTACTTTGAGTTTAGTAGATTGACCACAGAGCTTAGGAAAATGTGTAAGACGAGTGGGTCCTAGATCTCACGACTCCCGAGGGCCCCTCGCCGACACTTTCTCGGAACGTTATTCCTTTGGAATGAAGCCTCTCACATACACGCACAGCCAACAGCAGCTTCCCTCGACCGTACCGTCTGCGGGTACCGGCCTATCTGGCACTCGGCAGTGTATTGCCACCGTTCTGTGAACTGCAGCGAAGCGTCCGACAGGAAACCCACCTCCCTTCCAGTCCCCGCGGAAAAGCAGGGAGGACAACAGGATCTGGGAATCTGTAGGCGTGCGTTGACCACCTGCTGGCTCAACCTGGGAATAGCAGGGGAGAAATTTTAGGGATTATTATATTATTGATACCAAACTGAGGCTTAATAACGGATAAATGTTTTGGGGGGTTGGGATGGGGGAAAGGTATGAGGAAGTAGATCTAGCACCTTCTACAGTACAAGCTTGTTTTATGTTAGCTTCATCAAAACGACTTGTGAGTTCTGCCTACGAGTGGTAAAGGCCGATTTAATCTCAGCCTTTGGGGATCCTCCCTCCTCAGTCCTCGGGCCTTCTGGGGGCAGGTAGGTCTGGAAATGTGAACACTGAATTATTTATTAATTAGTCCCGGTGCCTGGGCACGATCGGCGCGAGGGCTGGTGGCAGCCTGCACTCTGCCGTGCCTGCACACCCCACTACCTGTCCCTCACCCAAAGGTAGAACATTAGTGCATTTTTTTGTCTTTTTTTTCCTCCCCCTTGTTTTAGAGAGTGGGACGCTTGGCAAGGCTTGTGCAGTGCACAGCGTTTTCACAGAGTCAAGCCAGCCGGAACCCCCGTTACAGCAACTGACCTACGCCACCTCCCTGCGCAGCGTCCATTTTCGTTTCACTTCCCGCTGACATCGGGCGGGGGGGGCGGGGGGGCACCAGGGGGGCACAGCGTACGTCCTCAGCACCCACCCCCCCCCCATGCCGCGCCGACGGCACCTGACGGCAATAGCTAGCCCGCTTAGAAAGGCGATCCCTCAGCCATACTCTCGCGTCTGTGGAAACGCATGTGCCTGTAGCAGTTTGCGGGCGGCAGGGCCCCCCCCGAACACCTAGTACTTTATGACGCTGTATATACTGGTCCAGTGAGTTTCCTTGCTTCTTGCTCCGTCCCATTGCCTGTGATTTTATTGCATGTGGATTGCATGGACAACGGGGTGACCAAGAGCACTCCTGCCGAAGGCTATAATGGTGCGTTCATTTTCCCGGCAAAATCCCGCCGCGGTGTGGCTGTGGCATCGCCTTAGTGCCAGATCCTGGGGGCGTGGCTAGCGTCAGGTTTGCCTAGACCCCTGTGTGGCCAGGGTGGGCCGGTTGCTGTAACGGTCGCGGCCTTTCTGCTGTCTCGCAACGCTCGTGGCGCGCAGCCGCCGTCGGCCGGCGCCCCACGGAGTGCAGGGGTGGGGGGCAGCGAGAGGCAAACTGTTTGTGCTTGAATATCTATGTGACAATTTGCTCAGACGTCGCAAATGATGCCAAATAAAACCTTCTGTATTTGATGCCAGCCAGAATTTCGCCTTGGTGTGTGGAGCGTAAACACTGAACTGTGTGTGTGTGAATCATGTATATATTACATTGTGGGGACCAAATGTCCCCCATAACGTGATTTAAAACCTGATATTTTGACATAATGGGGACCACCTTTTCAATTCCCACAAAGGGAAACTCAGCATTTAAAAAGCCTGTGAATGCAATCAAAAGACTAAAAATGCCAGAAGTCTTGTATTTTGTTTGGTTGTTTATGGTTAAGGTTAGGGCTGGGTAGGAGCTAAGGGTTTCATGATTGGGATTAGGGTTTTTCCCATAGAAATTAATGGACAGCCCTCTCTAAGATAGGAATACAAACATGTATGTGTATATGTGTGTGTGTAGTGGCCTTTGATCTGGGCATCAATAGAAAGTCTATTCCAACAGAAATCCTCTCTGCACAGTGTGAGGCAGGCATGTTTATACTATCTCCACCTATTTTGTTGTATGCTTCACAACCAAAACAGAGAATATGACGTGACACAAATTTCTCAGATCTAAGATGCCCCCACCTTGCCCCTGTGTGTGTGTGGGGGGGGGGAGGGGGCACGTGGATATCAATCCGGCGGGTTCCAGGCCCCCTCAGTGGCCGTCGTGCCCTTATTACCTGGCGAGGAACACCGGTTTGCAGATATGTGTGAAAAATCAGCCAAGTCACAGGCCTGCAGGCATGCAGTATACACTGCCTGTTCCCTCTCCTGCGCAAACCATTAAAATGAAATAGATATTCACACCGTATACCATATAGGTTTTGCTACAGTGGACACTTTCATTAATTTCAGCTTGCTCAAATGGGCAGGGCATGGAATAAAAGTGTCTTTCTCACCATAAGCTGAATTTCAGCAGTGTTTGTGAGGTGGGTCACCGTAAATAGGACATGTCTTCTAGTCATAAGAATAATAACGTTATGCAGGTTTTATTTGCTCTGCTAGGGGGGCTGGGCCACAGTAGCTAGTTTCCCCTCTGGCTGAATGGAGCCCTTCTTAAGGTTTGCACACTGACCATCTGTATGTCCATGTTCACCTCACTAGCCTGGAGCTCCTCCTCTCCTCACTGCCTCTTCCGAGGGCCTACAGCGCCCTCAGCTGGCAGATTCAAGAAGTGCACATAAAGTAAAACGTCAGACCTCACGGAACCGCAATGACCAGTGGCTGTTAAAATTTATTTTAATTTCATAAAAATATATGTGACTGGCATCCTGTCCAGGGTGCACCCACTCCTTGGGTGCTGTGCTGCCTGGGATAGTCTCTGAGTGCACCCCCCCTCCCACAAGCCTGACCAGAAAACACAGTCAGAAGATGATTGGATGAATAGATGAGAAGTACATGGGCATCTTCCTTAATATCTGTAAATGGTATTTAGCTTTGTTTTGTCTGTATTTATCAAAACTGTACGTTTTTATTACAACTACTTAACACCAAGCAAAATCTGAATACTGCATATTTAATGCCATGTATATAACGGCAATACATTTTTGCATAGGGATAATTAAAAGGTGAGATATGGGATTCTACTATTAAAAGTTAGGTACTAGACTTTTCCACAATAAATTATTGCGATACAATCACAGACACAGTGTGCACTAACATGTACTGATCAATCATCCATTAATTTTCTACACTGCTTATCTGGTACAGGTTCACAGTTTATAGTAACAAAAATATATTTTGAAGTGTAAAAAACATAATGCCATCACCCATCAAAGTTGGCGGAGCGTATTGTTATACAAGAGTCATACCCACAGAACATTTCACATTTTAAAAAAGTATAGAATTTAAGAAGTACTTCACAGATTATAATTCTGAAAAGAAATCAGGTTCTCTTTCTAAATGCTCAGATAATAATGGAGTGGAAACGTATAATAAACAAATTAATAAAGACTGTATCAGGAACTATATTAGTGTAAATAAAAGAACATTTATAAAGCCAAAAATGTTGTCTTTCACTTGTCCAGAACAGCAACAAAAACATGTGAGGTTAAATATAGGTAGAACATTTTTAAACATTCAGGACTATTCTGGGTATGAGATTTTAGCTACAATCACTCATAGCAGACGTCCTCTGGTTCTGTTCATCTCCACAGTTTCCACTGGGATAGACATCAGTAGGATGGTGTTCTGTGACAGCCCATACACTTAAACATGCAGTAGACGCAGACGACCACCAGGGGCGCCAGCGGTTAGGGAATAGTCCACAGTGCAACTCAGCAAAAGCAGAGGAAGGTTCAGGGTGATGTCACAGCTGGAGAGGGACTGTGATAAGGTCCCGGAGGCCCCACTGGTGTGGTGGGGTGAGGGGAGCGGGGGCGTTTAAGGGGCTCGGAAGCAGTACACGGCGTGCTTTTGATGCTGGTCAGGGAAGCCCAGGCTTCGCACCCCAGGCTTCTGGGGGCCGCAGTTAGGGCGCGGGGCGGAGACTGGGTAGCGGAGGCTGCCGTCAGCCAGCCAGCCCGCGTCACAGCGGTCCAGGCCCAGGAAGCGCCAGGCCACGTACAGCTGACCCACCTTGGCGATCTCAGAGCCGTCCTCCTGGCACGCCTGCACGGCCTCGGTGAAGCTCAGCTTCTGCGGGTGGTGCAGGAAGTACACCTCACCTGTAGGGGGCGCAGCACACAGACAGCCAGCACGTTAACAGTCCATCCAGTTACGAAAAGACAGCTGCTGGGTTCTATTATAGAAAACCCGTCACCCGCGGCTCCATAGAAATCAGACAGCAGGCAGGGACCACTCACCACGCAGGGAAGAGGAGAAGCAGAACGCATCGTACTGATGCAGACGGCGGTGACGGGCACCATAGCTACGCACACCGGGGGCCAAGTCCTGGCCCCCACATGGCGTGCGGGACGCCGTGATTGGATACTGCACCGTGCCGTCAGCCAGCCAGCCAGCATTGCACCAGTCCAGGCCCTCCTCCCAGGCGCTGAAGAGCTGATCGAAGGTGGCCAGCATCGCACCCTGCTCTTCACATGCCTTCTGAGCCGATGAATAATTCAACTGGTAGCGCCCCCTGGAGGGCTGGTAGGGAAATACGACACCTACCAATAGTGTAAAATGATATTTTAAAAATCACTCATTAATATTATCACCATCATTTTCTAGCCGCTTAGCTTCAGGTGTTAGATAAGTGTAGTTGTATTTCTCTTTAACGGGGATATTACCTCAGCACACTTATTTTAT
Organism: Petrocephalus schoutedeni; assembly: GCA_026780765.1. NCBI lineage: Eukaryota > Metazoa > Chordata > Actinopteri > Osteoglossiformes > Mormyridae > Petrocephalus > Petrocephalus schoutedeni. Next base: position 5,499,121 of record JAODKL010000009.1, on the reverse strand, counting down.
AACTATGTTTTCTAACCTGCTGTATATTTGCTGCTAGTCACATATAATTTTACGCGTCAAAGCAAGTGCATATTTTACTAGGGCGATTCAAGCCAGGCGCATTTTTCAAAGTTACAGCAGACTAGTCTCTCCTGAGAGTTACTTTAACGCAGTGTTTCCCAAACCAGTCCACGTTTTTGCTCCCTCCCAGCTCCCAGCCAATCAGGAACACCGAATACCTGGTACAGTTGCGCTGGGACCTGAGCGGATGCAAAAACGTGGACTGTCCGAAAATCCCCGAGGACTGGGTTGGGAAACACCGCTTTAACCAATAGACCTCCCCAGCCACCGATTTGCTGCTCCAGGGAACCATCTAGCGGCCATCCGTACCGCGCAGCTCCAGGTCTACGGCGGCGCTTTCGTCTTCCAGCCCGTCGATCACCTCGCAGCGGTAACGCCCAGCGTCGCCGAGCCGCAGCGCGCCCATCACCAGGGACGCCTCTCCGGGGGGGTCCTGCAGCAGCCGCACTCGTCCCTGGAAGGCGCCGAAGGTGCGATGGCGATGGCCGATGGCCGCCAGCACGTCGTGCTCGGCGCCCCCCAGCGCGGGCACCCAGGACCACTTCACCCGCGTGCGCCGGGGGCTCCGCAGCTCGGGCCGGTAGCGGTACCGGCACGGCAGCGTCACGTTGCCGCCCTGCACGGCGAAGAGCGACGACTCCGTGGTCTCCACGATGAGCTTCACGCCATTGAAGTGAACTGTCAGTGCAGTGCAGATATAAAATGGGATCAGTGATGTGATTGGGCATGTCTCACTTACAGAAATATTGCAGAGGTGGAGGGGGACTTGGACGACGGTGGAGGCATGCAGATAATTTAAAATAAACTGCCATCCAATGGGGTCTAGAGTTTCCGTGCTGGCGGATAGCATTTCAATAATAACATTTATAATTATTCTGAACCTCTGTGGTCTTTATGATTAGTTGATGAACCCCTCTTCCCTGGGGTCTTACGCAGAGCACGGGTGGTTAAGGGCTGCAGTATTGCATTACATTAAAACAGCTGCAGAGCTTAGTGTGCATACTCTCTCCATTGCCGTTGCCGTTCGTGATGTCATGGTAGAAGAAGCCGTTGGAGTAGCCTGTAGCAGTCTGGCACATCCAGAGCAGCTGCCACAGGACGGCCAGCAGGGGGCGTGCGCTCATGATTCGTTCCTACCTACAGCTGTAACAAATGTTCTGATTAATTCGCATCATATCCCTCCAAGGACAACTTCGTCTGACCAGCAGGGGGCAGCAGCATACCGTTATTTTAAAATGCAGCCCACAAATCGCCGTGCCTGGGAATTCCAGGGCACCAGCTAAGTGTCACTTCAGTCGTGGGTTCGCAACCTACAGTAAAAGTAAACTGCCCCTACGTTCGACTTCACAATCTACTAAAAAATAATCGGTTACACCACGAAAATAGTTTCAACGGATAATTTGAGGTATACTTTATACCTAACCTTACGATATAACTTAAGCTTGGCTGGTGCAACCTACAGCAAGTCATTTGAAACTTTTGAAATATATTCCTTGCACTCACTTATAATCCTTTGAGGAACTCATCAGCATTTTTGACCGCAAGTGCAACTTGGTTGGTTATTTTAGAGCAATGACGTTTCATATTGAAGAGATTAAAAATAAGAATGCATCGATCTTTTAGTAAAATATTTAAAAGCACTTTAATTGTATGGAATTTAGAATGAATCAATCCCCCAATTACGTACTGCGGAATTTGTTGGGGCATGAAAGAAAAGAGCTGGCAGGTTTTAAGTTAGAGATTGCCTGATTGCAAAATGAGGCAGTCTGCACGGTACAGCCGAAAAAGAGTCTGATAGCTAACTGTCTAGGGGTCTGTGGCCGAGAGCTCCGCGGTGGTGCACACCTTTAAACAAGTGTTGGCAGATGGATCATTTATAAATAGACTACATGATTTATTAAATACTTATTAACCTGTGATTTCCAGTGGTACCATCCAGGCTGTGCCAAACTGTCCTAAAACTGCAGTATGTTACAGTCGGGATAAACACGCGATACGCAAGTTACTAGTGATAATTGCCGCTGGCCTTAAAGATTGTCAATCATCTGCAGAGCTCGTATGGAAGAGGCAATTCAGATTTATACGATAAGCGATTCTGTCTGTTGCAAGGCCGAATACACTCGATGGAGGAACCATTATGCAGGTATGGTTCAGGTAAGCTTTTGTTCAATAGAAATATCCCAAGTAAATTACAATATAGGCTGCGTAACATCAACCTCTCCGTAGTCCTGGATAGAACAAGCCCATCGAGCAATACTTTCAATATTTATACTGAAGTGATAATCAGTATTAAACGAGCGTTCAGAATTTTAGTCTTGTCCTGCTTAAAGTTGTCAGTAAAAATGACATGTGATGCCATTTAACTTTTCACTAACCTGGAACTGAGGGTGTGTAAAAATTATAAAGAGAAATCCATAAACATGTTGCTTTAAAAGTAACGGTACGTAGGCTTCTTGCAGGCTTGCAGAAGTGAACTACACTATTTATTTCCAGTTTTATTATATATGCTCAAAACATCACCGCAGTAGGACATCAACGACACTTTACATAATACATGAAATATATGACAACAAGCGTACTTTTGTATGCATTCTTTAACTATTGTATTGGCATTGCATTTGTAAAAGTGATACGCTGTAAACTACTCACAGATGTGCGAGCTGGAACCTCGGCTGTGAGTCACTCCCCCAGCTGCGTCTGAGAAGCTTGTCTTCCAGACCACAGTCACCGCGCTCTTTTTAATTGACCTTAGGGCGAAAACTCCAGTATTATGACGTCACACGCCGGGTCAGCGCCCCCCCCAAACTGCGAGTTGACGCCCATTAAAGACGCAGCGCCTTCTCTCCAAGATAAGGCTGTCACTATGAAATCCCAAAGTCACGTTAATAAGTACTAGGACTGACTGAAGATTTCGTCTGGACTTCACTGTTTTATAGCCTATATTTCAAGTGGGTTCAGAATATGACTCCTTGCTTTAGTGATGAAATGATAGGCACCGTCTGTCTTAAATACAATCAGTGTCCCGGTTTTTCTACTGGACCAGTGAACCAATGTAACTCACATATATATATATATATATATATATATATATATATATATATATATGTATATATAACTCACACATTTCCATATGTATATGGAAATTGTGCATTTCAAACGTAGGGGTAATGTTAATGAAAAAATAAGCGAACAGATGCCCAGCATAACGGGTGACATTGTCACTTTTAAGACCAGATCAACAAGTTGCACAGACTTTCCGCTGGTTTAACATGCCGCTAAAAACAGCGCTGGAAATCCTCCGTAATACGCTGAATCGATGCAACGTTAACAGTGGAAAGTGCCGGGCAAAATTCCTCTATTACCACTGGACCTTTAGAAAGTTATTTTTAGGCGTGAATAGCTGAGTTTATCTGTTTCTCTGGATAGATGTTTTCCTATCACGGCTGTGGTGATTAGCGGCCGCCTCACGCAGGGAAATAGCGGGGCTGGCTTCCGAAGCCGGAGCCCCCTGATCTGGGTACAGCCGTCGTTCCTCACAGGTATAATTTTAGCGAAGCTATTGTCATTCACAAATGGCCACTTGTCATCACTGGGGGGAGCGAGGAAAAGGCTGCAGGGTGCCCTTCCGCGGTGGCAGGATACTGCGCCCCACTCCCGCAATACCGTGCCTGTCAACAGGCTGTGAAAAATAGTTAGATTTTGCCGAGTGTGTGTCTGTGTGTGTGATTATTATACGGTGGGACCAGATTTCCCCACCATGTGATGAAAACCTGTAACTTTTTACCTTGTGGGGACATTTTTTTGGGCCCCAAAAGGATAACCTCAATTTGTTTGGTTACTTACGGTTAAGGTTAGGGCTGGGTAGGGATAGGGTTGTCAAATAGTTTGGATTATGGTTATGGCACTTTCGTTACTTGACTTTTTGGTACTGGTACTCGACCGGAAGTCAATGGAAAAGCGAAAGTACCGTCCCAAAAGTACCGAACTTCGTGCGGTGGAAAAGTGCCCTAAAAAGCAAAGACACCAGAAGGGGTCAAACCAAAACAGGTAAAAACAGAACAAAATCTAACTAGATTAAAAGTGACACGAAGGGAAAATATCACTGGACATGCTTAAGGAAACACTGGCTTGAAGTCATACAGGAGTCAAGCAGGGAGTGACATGGAAGCAGACACTGCAAACTGGAGCTAAGGCAGGGACAAACATAATAGCCGTCTAAGGGGCAGAGTAAAAGCAGGTACATAAATACACATGAGAGAGTAACCGGGGACAGGTGCGGACACTTATTAATTACAACTGGAGCTAGGAATACTGAAGCATGGGTGAGGGTAATCCAGAGACAAGGGATCAAACACCAGGGAGACTAGAATACCAAGGGCTGCTGAACATTAGTACAAACAGGGAGCAAAACCACGGAATTGACAGAAACATACCAACACGGGATGTACAAAGAACCATAGATGCAAAATACTAAACAGTGTGAACCCAGAACAAGAGGGGAGCTTGATTATAAGCAACCCACTTAGCTCATTAGGCAACACTGTAGCCGGGAGAACCAGGGAGCACACTAGGAGCTAGAGACAACAGGATGGCCAGCGTCATCTGCTGGCCAAACAGGGAACTGACATACAGAAGGGAATAGGACCGATCGGGTGTGTTGGCATGTAATATCACAGTATGGACAGGCATCCAGCACGGTGCCAGCAGGGGGAGTTTCCTGATCCCTGGTTCCTTTCCCATATAGGCACAACAGACAGGTATGATTTAAGGTCGCTGTCCACTTATCCAAGAAAAAAACACAGATGAAATTGTTTGCCGGAGGACCAAAAAGCCAGCACGGCGTGGATTGTGGAGATGCATGGGAGGGTCTAATTTGCGAAATAAACTTGACTCTGAGAGGACATGCAAGTATTTTGACGTAAGGCAGATTTTCATGGGGAGATAAAAGGATGTGGGTGTGTTTTGACCCCCACAAACGGTCCCCCTGTGGCGGGACAGTGTGACGGCACTCACTGTTCATGCGGGTCATTGCCCATACGGTATCCTGGGACTCATATTGACTTTGCAAAGAATTCTTCCCAAAGAGGGTGGAACAGTCATATAATTAAAAGGTTTCTAACCAAAGTGGAAGGCAGAGCGTTACTCAAGGATGTGGGGCTGCTGTAGTTGGAGGGCGTGTTTTTCTTCGTTCTTGCAGCGGTGGCAAAAATATGCAGGATGTCTCTAATGTGGTTTGTTACAGATATTCCGGTGGGGCTCAGTTTTAATGCTGAAAGTGGCCCTAGAGAGCCTGAAAATGGAGATAATGTTACAGCATGGCGGTGTATTGTCAGCCAGCTGCCTGTCACCATCGAGAAAACCAGAGGTTCAGCCTCGCCTGAAGGGCTGGACCCTAGCGAATGGTTTTAGGGGCGGGTAGGCGGTAACTCATTGGGGTCACAAACACACCTCGTTTGTCTGGGGTGAGAGAAACAGCAGCAGTGTGTAATTACTGTTCATAAAACGCAATGAGCCAAGATTTTTTTTGTTCCCTGAAAGAGCCTCCTGTGGTACCAGATGGGTCCCCCTGCCTTGTGCTTCTTGCCCGGGGATTCGCTGGAATGTGCCCCCCCATTCCAGCTCACGTGAGGAAGTCCTAGACCCAGCATTCCACACAAACCACAGCACTGGGCGCACTACCTGTGAGAGCAGGGCATGCTGGGAAAATCACACAAATGGTCTGGTCACGTTATTTCCATTGTGTGGGTGTGTGATGGTGAGGTCTACAAACTTAAACCTGGAAAGGCACAAGAAAAACACAGAAACTGAGACATCAGAGTCTGTTTATTGTGACTAGCAGACACCTGCATCAAAGGCAGTTTGCGTGTCGTACAGCTCCTGCACAAATACAGCTGGAGGCTCGCGGAAGCCCTTCGGCCTCATCCCTTCACCTGTTGGCACAGCACCCAGCCGACCCACCTCTGAGTGCGCCACCTGCTGGCCACAGGCTAAGAGGCTCGTTTGCAAGACATACTTCTGCGTGACTCACAAACAACCACAAGGAAAATCGACAGGTAATAAAAATGCGAAGCGAGTGCTCAAAATATCCTGGACAATGCCAGCTCTGCCAGCTGTCTAACAATAGCTACAAGAAAACATTTACATTTATAAATCTATCACTCCCCCCTCAACCAATACAGCCTGACCCTTATTAATGTGTTAATTTGAATCACATTAAACACCAGCAACAGGACTCAGGTTAGTGCTTCTTATCAAAATATCTCTGATATAATAACAAACTAACTCTTTTAAAGTATCTCTCCGACGTCAGACAGCAGAATAACGGAACACTTGACAGCATCACACCCAGTGAGCCTATGTGTCATACTGATCGCCGAACACATTCAGTGTGAATGTATTGTGTAAGGAGGCATTTCCCACTGAATTGGCGTGGCTTCTTGCGCAGCCTTTCATCCCCCTAACTGTGTGTGTCACACCCTGAAAACATACTGTCATCCAAGCCCTTCTCGCCACACCTTTCATTCTCTCCTAGTAAGATCTGTAAACTATCATTAATCCTGGCTGCCTTTTCAACGCCGGCAGCAGTGGGGGTGAAGGTAACATGGGGGCCAGCACGTCTCTCCTCGGGGGGCTGTGGACGACAGGCCAGGAGGTGGGGGGGCTGGTGGGGTGACGTCATGCTCCAAGCATGAGCTTTGCGGACGTGTTGAAACTGGCAGGCAGGCAGTAAAAGAAACGCAGAGGTCGGCCGGTGAGCGCTCTGCCAGGAGGACAGCCTTCATCGTTTATACACTGAGAGTGGCAATTCACTGCAATTCACTGCTATTAACCAGAATCACAATGAATGCACTGAATGGTGCCACAGAGCCCAGGTCAGTAGGTTGTGCTCTCATCTACGATCTATATCAGCGACAGTGGAGTGACATCAGGATTCTTCAGAGTACCAAAACCTGCACCGTCTGGTGTTTTTCACTAGGTCTTTGAGGAAAACCGTAAGAGACACCATCGCGAGGGTCTGCTCGGAAACTCGGGATACCCCCCCCCCCCCCCCCCCCCCCCAGCCGATTTTCGATTTTGGCTCTGTGAAGCCTTTCCAGCGGGAAGTTTACTTTACAGAAGAAAGGAAGATGGGCTTTGTTGAAAACACGAGGAGGATCACCATCTTTCATCTCTACTGAGGGCTGAATAAACTCCAGCGGGAGATATCTGTGGATGAGGCCGGGCCTGAGTGGAGCCATCTGGCTGGATGAGCTTTTTAAAAGTAAATTTATTAGAAAACATCTACCCTCTGATATCTATACTAATGATTCACTACTTCATGATACACGCTTGTTTAGCTAGACAGCAAACACAACAAGCAGCATTACAAAGTCCCTGAGACACGCTGACAAACGTCTCAGCAAAGGCTACGTGACAATGCAGTCCAGCTCTAAACAGCTTGGACTGGGCATATTATTAATATTCATCACCTGTTTCTCATTGAAAATGGGATCCTGGGATTTACTGTCATGATCTGAGGAGGAAGTCGAAGTTAAAAAGGTTTTGATCAGCTGACGCAACCTTCACAGGCAGCTGGGACGGGTGGGCTCTGCCCCCCATGGTTGAGGAGAAGCAAGTGCAGGCATGGCAGGGAGGCGGTGCTCAGAGGGCGGGGTCAGGATGGGGCGGAGACAGGGTGGAGGCCCCGAGTGGCTGGGCGTGGCTAGTCATCACACCCCAGCAGCTCTATTCGCAGGGTGATGCGCTCCTGCCACTCCCAGGGAAGAATGCGCACGAATCTGGCGTAGAAGGGCGGATCAAACACGTTCTTCTTATGCACGTTGTTGTCGATGTTGCCTTGGAAAATCTGGAGCAAAGAAACACAGTTGGTGAGACTGAGCCCGACAGGGGGACAGCCAGATGGGGCTTAAATGAAAACAACAGGATGGAGTAGCAATTAACCACATGTAGACACACATGTTGACATTGGTTTTGACCCAAGGGCTCAGTTTTACGTCACATGATGTGATTGAACCACATGGTTCACAGCTTTCAGAGAGCACATCCCAGCAATTACAGCATCAGCATGCAGGGACCCAGAGGAGGTGAATACTACATAAAAACCATATGGCTTGTAAACCATATGCCAGCAAGCTCAGCCCATAGGACACTTCACACGAAATCAGAGCACATGACCTGCCTCTGTGGAGCAATGCCTGTGTGTGTTCCTGCAAATGCATTATGGGTAGTGAGACACAACAGACTGCAGCCCAGGTTCAGGTGTGTACTGTACTGACCTTATCTTTCTTGGTGTTCTGGTCTTTAAAGACAGTCCAGGAGTGTCCATCATTGCTGTACGCCACCTTGAAAGCTGACACAAACTGCACCACACCGAAATCTTTGGCACCCTGGGTGATGATGCCAGTCAGCCGCTTCGGTGCCTCCAGGTCCACCTGCCCAAAGACAGGTTAATGTGGCCATGGGTGGGGCATGTGGACAGACCAAACTCGCGGGACCAAACTCACCTGCAGCCACTCCGAGCGGTTGTTGCTGGCCGCGGACCAGGCGTTGGTCTTGCCCTGCTTGTCGAGCCGGGCGTAGTGGGGGTGCCATGTGAAGGCGTCGATTCCCCAAGTGCGGAAGGCGCTGGAGGCCGACAGCTGGCCGTCCAAAATAAGGCGAGACTTCATGCCCAAGAGCTCAGAGCAACCTGCCATGTTTAAATACACTGTGAACAAGACAGTGAAGAAAGGATGATAGGGATGCGGCAGGCATGTGGGTGCGAGCAAACAAACAGACAAACAAAACCTGCAAGAGAGGAGCCGCCGTGCAAACGAGGGCCATGCAAACATGTCCATGGGTGAGACAAGCATGGCTGGCAGGCGCAGGGCATTGTGGGTAGCGAGAAATGAAAGGAGCGCGCTTGCACTCATCATGCAAAAGTCGTCACCAGCTAAATTCAGTTCCGCAAGTCAAAACAAGAAGCCAGATCTGGGCCTGTGACCTGAACAACTTTCATCTCACTACAGCTGGAGGACCGGAGCAGTAAAGCCATGTTTTACACCCGCATGTCATTATCTGGGCCAACCAAAAGAATTTTAACCACAGAGCCAGTTTGACCTGTCAATGTTAATAAAATAACCAGATGTCCGCAGGTCAGTACTCCTGTTTTGGCTAGTGCTTTTTACAATTCCAATTAATGACAGATGAAGAGGGAACGTGAGTGGTCCGGAATTAGTGATGTCATCGGGGGGGGCGGGGTCCGGCGTCCTTACCGTTGAGCTCGCAGCCCATGAGCTCCATGCGCAGCGTACAGGCCTTGTGGCACACCACAGGGATGACGCGCACGTACTGCGCCAACAGGGGCGGGTCCAGCAGGTTAGTCTGGGCGCTGTCGTTGTCCACATTTCCCATGAACACCTGCCAGATGGGCCAGATGACACACGGCTCCACAATTGGAATAATGAGTTAATACATGGCGTCTAATGATGCTGCTGACCTTCTCGCCCCGTTGGTTCTCAGATTGGTACACGGTGTACGTCACTCCGTCCAAACTGGAAGCCACCTTGAACGACTTGATGAACTCCAGCATGCCCATGCGGCTGGCCCCCTGGGTGATGATCCCCGTCAGACGCATCTTTCTCTGCAAGTTTATCTGCGCAGGAAACAACAATGGGGGAGGGGCTGTCAGGGCACAGAGAATCCTGGGAGGCATTGGGTTCGTGGAATCCTGGGAGAGAGCCTGGCCCATTGGACAGGTGGCCAAAGAGGTGTGTTAAAGCCACGCCCCCTGGGGGGGGGGGAAGCCACACCCCCTGGGGGGGGGAGCTGTGTTAAAGCCACACCCCCTGTGGGGGAAGCTGTGTGAAAGCCACACCCCTAGGCCGGCTGCTACACTGGGTAAAAATTATGAACTATATTACAACAAATATTGGCAATGTATTTTAAGCACTTTACATAAAGCATGTAAATAAGTATTTCAAATTCTTTTTGAAACAATGAAAAAGTAAATTTAAATAAATTGTTAGAAATGATCATTTTTTTACTATATGTATTGCAATTTGGAAAATATTTTTTTATATTTCAGTGGATTTATATTTTTAGCTATTTATCCTTTGGGGTATTAGCGAAATGATTCAATTCAATTGCTGCCCACTGCTGAGATGCTAACCACCAGGCTTCAGTATGTTACTTTGGGTACGTGTCCATAACCACCACGCCATCTACAGGCTACACACCTCTATCCAAGGGTTCTTGTCATGCATGGCAGAAGTCCAGGCATTGACGATGCCCTGGTTGTTCAGCCGGGCCAGTTCAGGCCCCCAGCGCTGCAGGCCCAGGACACCATAGTGGACCGAGGAGGCTGTTATCTGGGACTCAGAAATCGCGCCTCCCTCCATGCCCAGCAGAGAGATGCATCCTGGGACAGAGGCAGACACTGCTACTCTCGACCCCCATTTCATTCTCTTTAAACAGCCAACATTAAGTAATTATTTTTCAGGCAACGTCTGTAAAACCCCAGCTTGTTATTTGGCCCAAACATCGCGCTCAGTTCCCTCTCGCTCTAGTTACTAACACAATGGCCTCTTTGCTGCCTGAAATCAGCGATTAATCGTCTTATCGGGAAGACCAGCATTCCCACGTTTGGCCTGCCATTAATGTCATACAGACGTACGCATATTCCAGCAGGGAAAACTTTCAATTCGCCCCAGTTCTTATTTTATGTCTCCCCGGCAGCTACAAAAGAGGCTTAACTTGGAATACAGCTCAGTGGGATTACATGTCGGGGGGGGGAGGTAAATACTCACGCAGCTGACAGTGCTTCCCGACGTACGGCGTGGGACACCTGCAGCTAAAGTCCCCGTCTAGGTCTCGACAGACTCCTCCATTCTTGCACGGCTGGCTTGCACAGTCATCCATATCTGAGGGAGACCCGAGCCGCTCAGAAGCTTTTACAAGAACACTCTGCATTTCCGGGCTGTCCGTTTGCTTATGGGACAACTACCACAACTGGACATAAAACAGGCAGAGATATATTAACATAATCAGAGTCCCCTGGGATCCCCGCCCCGCCCAAGACTGTAGTGAAGGTAAACGGTAAAAAGTAAAAGTCATGGCAAATTTAAAGACTCATTCATAGATATGGATGATTCAAACTGCTTTACAGAGAAGTCTCGGGAGGTTAAAATACAATGAAATACATTAAGGACAACTACCAGAATTAAAAATAATTTGAAATTGTTAAAAAAGCCCTTTTCAGCAGAGGCCCCTGGGCTTTAGCCTGGGTAAACCTGTTAATTAAAGTACCCCTGAAAACCCCTGAAGCTTGTATGTGAGTGCATGTCCTCCAGGGTGTAGCCAGCTTTCTGTTCAAGGCTGCCTGGGATAGGCTATCTGCCGCCCCGCCCCCCCCCCCCCACCTGCATGTCCAGCCACCTTTCAGCTACAATTTCTATTCAACTCATGTTCATGACTGATCGCTGGCTGCACTTTATTAAAGCATCCACTAAGTGGTGCTCTTGTTCGAAACATTTCTCAAACCGCAGTTTAGTGCAGTTTACTCTTACTTGAGCTTTTATAACATACATGCAAAACCAGATGAAAAGGACACAACATGATAAAAACAAACAGAAGTAACTCATAACGCGGTGGACTGAGCTGCTGAGCCACACCCAGCCATCAGATTGTCTTAAGGCCCATCTGCTCCATGAATTCCTCCATTAGCCTGATGCCCCTCCATGTTTAACTGTTCCTTATGTTGCATTTTTTTGGGAACAGTCATCTTGATGGGTTCTTGCTTTGTTTGGAAGATGCTCTTATCCCTATACTATTTACACTTGTATCTGGATATAAGCTGAGCAAAGCTACACCTATGCTATTTGCCTCACTTGTATGTCGAGTTGGAGGAAAACGTCTGTTAAATAAAAATAAATCTAACTTAAAAGTAAATATGGCATACACAGCTGCTCCCATGTTTAAACATATAAATATGAATGAGCACCTCAGCTTTAAACACAGATCAGCTGTGAATTACACTCCTGATGTAGACCGCAGACAGACCCAAACGGCAATCTGCTGACAGACAGACTGTGACGTCAGGGGCTCATGTTGCCTCTTCCCCGGCCAGCTCTGGTAAGTGGATCTGTCTCGGCTGAGTGGCCACGTCCATCACCTCACGAGCCGCTTTCCCGTAGACACCGCCCTCAGAAAGGCAGCTCGCCCTCCATCACTTGGCGGGGAAGACTCTCGGGGGGGCACAGATGGGCCCTGGGCCATTGGGAAAACTAGACCGGGAAGGACGTCTTTTACAAACAACAGATGAGATGATCTACTGGCAAGCAGAAACAATCCCTCTCCAGATCTCCTCATCCTCACTCCTTTTCCTCTAGAGGAAAGTGAAAGCGTCACTGCCTAGGGCTTACCCATGACAAACAGAACACAGATGACCCTTTTTCCTATTGTTAACTACTACCCGGTGTGGGGAGTCATGCATTTTTAACCATATATTCTTGCCTTTCATATATTTCATATATCTTTCATATATTGTACCTTGTCTTTCTCCCTTACATGTGTTCAGTGATCTCCACACTTGGAGACCCTTGACACAGACTGATTGCTTTTTTTAAATATATACTGACTGCTGGTAAAGGTGGTATGGAGCCTTCTGAAGTGGGCAGAACTGGAAATTCTGAAACAGATACTTGTGAAGGGTAAGTTAAAAACCACAGCTTCTGAAAATTACAGTCAGCTGCCGTTAACATGGGGGGAGGCGTGTTGCGTGTGTCATGGCCAGCGTGGGCAGTGAAGTGTGTCCAAACATGTCTTCCTAACCATGTGGTGAGAGTTAAGGGAAGGATTGTGAACCCAGCCCATGAAAAACCAACGTCTCTATGGGGTACAATGCCACCTTTTAAATGTAGATATTTTTTGTTTGGTTTTCTTCAAAAAGACTCAAAACTGTTCTGTTTGCTAAATTGTTTGTACATTTTGTATGGGTGAGGCTAAGAGTCAATAATTAACTTAAAGTGAGAATGCAAATCACCACAACGGGTAAAAAAGAAAAAAAAAATGGATGTGCGTGCGTGAGTGTGCATGTGCGACACCACCAATGTGTGATTCTGCCAGTCACAGCAGGCACTGTACTTAGTCAGCCACATTCTCACATCTTTAAAAAAAATCTATAAATATAAAATCCAAATAAGCAGAGAACGGAACGGGGTAGTCATTAAAAGCAGCTGGCTTCACCTTCAGTTCACCGCCCCGTGCAAACCAGACCGTGTCGTGCAAGGAAACTTCACCAGCTGCCAGTCTAGAGGCCTGCCAGCGGCCCAAATGAACACACCCATGGATTTTTGACAGAAATGACCTCAGCAGCACCCAGGTGACTTCAGAGAAACACGTCACAGACACGTTTAGAAAAAGAACCATTTGTGCTGTTCAGTGTTTCAGCAGACTTCAGCTGGTTGCTGGTACAAGTTCCAGGATGGGGGTCGTACCCTGGAGCTACAGTGAAATGTACAGCATCAAATTATAGCAGACTTGTATGAATGTCTCCTGTAAGGGACCAGTTAAATTATTCATAAAATGCTATCCATTAACTCTTACTGTTTTGACAGTGTATGCCCTCAAATCCAGACTGGCACTTGCAGACGTACAGGCCGAAGACGTCCCCTCGCCGGGATTCGGCGATGACCTCACACACGCCGTCGTTCTTACAGGGGTTGGGGTTGCAGGGGCCTAAAAGGGAACGCAGCATGGGGGCATACATTTTGGTTAGCATGCCGTTAGCTTGGGCGAGGCGGAAAGCCAGCACGCCCCAGTCAGTGATGTCACATTCCCCAAGCCCCGCCCATGCACACCGCTCTCTGTGCTGTTGCAGGTTTCGCCTCCGAAGCCTTCGGCACAGATACAGAAGAAGGGGCTCTCTCCCACGCCGGTCACACACGACCCTCCGTTCTGGCAGACATTCACCTCGCAGTAATCGCCTGGGAAACGGGCAGAGCAATGCCGGTCAGCAGGGTCAAACCGCGGTCACCACCCGTCCCTACCGAGCCTGGTTCTCAGTCGGAAATGATGGGTACCGTCCATAAAACCACTACTGGTGCGGCCTGGTGTAAAATGTGGGAGAGAGCATCTCACTGGGTGGGTCTCTCCAGTGCAGCCTGCTGACAGACCGACCGGAACCAAACGTGCATCTGTCTGCTTGTCTGTTTCAGCGTGTAATTCCAGATTGTAACCACTTTTTCTTGATTTACTAAATTATGTATTAAACTTAGGTTAACATCAATAAACACCAATAAACCCCTTTTGTTTAGATATTTGACTAAGCTTATACATATTTGACTAACCTAATACATATTTTGCATTTAGAAAAAAAAATCCATCAAATTACTTTAAATCACATATTTATAAGTTAACCGCGCACCACCAACCGTGATATATATGTATAAATGTAGCCCCACCACCAGATAAACTGATTAAAGTAATCCCAAATCCCCCAGCCTGATTCTGGCACGACGAGGCTGAGCTGTAAGCTATGTAAAGAATGACTGGGGATATTGCACTGGTTCTTCTGCTTACCTCCTTAACCTGAAAGTTTCCCATCACAGACCATTCTCACAGTCCAAGACGGTGGTCACCTCCCATCAAATACGTAATGTATCTAACTCATAAATATTCATTCTTTCAGGTACAGAAGGCTCAGGTAGAGCTGCAAAATACTGAATACTCCCCTTAAATCCATGCAGCATCACAGCTGTCTGATTATATTATTGCTATCCTGGCCGGCCCAGTTTAAATATAACCTTGTTAGATGTTTCTGTGTTCTGTCATTATCTGCGATGACGACTAATTTTCGGCCATTGTGAACAGCTGAGGAACTTAGCAGAGGTACTTTGAGAGGCCTGCGGGGTAAAAACTGCTATCAGAGGGACGGGGGGAAAAAATCTGGTACCTGGAAACTTGGAACTCATTTTGAATTATTACAGACTATGAACAAGATTATGAACAAGAATATCCTATTTTGCTTCTATATATGTATACATGTGCTGCATAAATATATGTGGTACCATTCCATTAAATCTTTACAAATATTCAAAAAGAACCAAGTCGGGAAAACAGAATATTCCAGAATCCCCCAGAACGAGCTTGATATCGCCCAAAGGACTCTACACCCACCCAAAAAGGACATTATGTCATCATACTGAGCTATGCTAAAACTACAAGCGAAAAATTGCTTTCGAAATATGAACAGGCGACTTAGTGTCCTAGAACCTAAGAGTACATAACTAAAAATTTGGTTAGTCCTTGTTATTTGCCAGTTAATATGCAGTCCATATCCAGCTGGACTATAGCCTCGTTGTCCCACAGCATTTCTATGGACTGAATGCAGATGGATGTGGTAAGCATTATAGGTCAGAGGAGAAGACCTTGGCATTCCGAGTGAGAAGATTACTGGGCTGTCACACAGAAAACCTTTATTTTGCCATACAGCCAAAAGCATGTTCACGCCCAGTAAGTCTATGTGGGACGAGGACATCCTGCAGTCAAAGCAGATCAGGCTGAGAGTGAATAACAAGTCAGAAATAAATCAGATTAGAGAAAGTCCCACCGTTCTGAATATAGCTTACAGTGACTGAAACCATCCCAGATAACAGAGAACATTCTCAGCAATTTAGCTAATATTATTTAAAGGTCTTCCCAAATTTGCCAGAGAATGTTCTTACTGTAAAGTTAATGAAAGTTTATTTCCAAGTTTTACATTTTAACAAAGGTTCTGTCAATGTTAGCACAGCAACATTATTATCTGAATATCTTTTTAGCATAATTAATGTAAAAAATATTGTTTTATAATATAATTTATTTTTTAAAAGTGCATTAGGTGTATACTGCATATACACCACCTAGCCTTGAACCCATGACCTTTGAAGTACTACAGAACAGTGCCCCCTGCAGTCCTGCCATGCACCTTTATTTGTTCTGACATTATTAGTCTTAGTTGTAGTAGAGGCATGATGTTCTGGCAACATCAGGAAAACTGGACACTTGGAAGGTTCTATACCTTAATCTCGGTATGGTGTGATGCTCGGTAAAAGTTCCTAGAACAGAAAATTGTTTGCTGAGATGAAGGTAACAGGAACAGAAATGACAGTGGAATCCAGGGCCGATCCGTCACTTTTTGGGACCCTAAGATAAATACGATTAACCTAGTTGTCATTGTGGGCGGGGGGGTGACGGCTGGGCCTGGAGCAGCCATGAACGTTGGCTGATGCCATGGGCAGACCCTGGTGGGATCACACCAGCGCTAATCTATTTAAATGGAAAATAGGCCTAGAACCCTGTGGGGGAGGAGAGAGGGCCAAGAAGCGTCTGGGCAAGATTTCAGGAACGCTCCGGTACAATCCTAGCACCGTGAGCTCATTTTCCTTTTTTGATAAACTATACAAAGGGAGGTTAATTTAACATTTCAGAAAGGTGCATTTCAGCATTTCAGGAAGGAACTTAAACGAAATGCCAGATTCATTTCCCTAGGAAATGGGATGTCGCCATCGCAAAATACATCAAAGTTAACATGATAAGGAACTGCTGTCTAGGTTAAGATCAATCTATCAACTCAACAATCTGATTTATAAGTAAATGTTACGTCATCAACATGAGCAGACACTAACCTAAGTACAGCACTGCATTTCTTTACTGTCACACGTCCCTTTGGCTTTTCAATTTCTATTACGGCCATCTCCATAATCAAGTTAATCATCAGTATAGTAATTGCTGTTTTTATTGGTGTGAATTATGTATTGCTTAGAAGGCAGTTTAACCCAAAGCAAAGGGGTAAAGGTGGTATACTTAATCCCTTCCTCGTGTCTGGTCCTGCAGCTGCATAGGTACTGAAATAGGCTGGGCTGCTTTTGCGAAGGACTGTAAACTGGAAACCAAACCCGCAACTTTTTGTTAAAAGCCTGGATCCCCACCCCTCCAGGCCACACCGTTACCTCAGTCCATAACAAAAACAACCGAGGCGTCATCGCACTAGGCTTCATGCTTGCCAAAGGAACGGACAGGCTGAAGCTTCGAGAGCATGACAATTACAAATAACCTCCACATGCGACGTCGATTCCTCGATGAATTGAATAATAATGGCAGTGTCACGATGGTGAGATTTCAGAGTCATGGTTAGAATTAGACCTGAAGCGTCACATATCCTCACCCATCCACCCATTTTCTGACCATGAAGATTCCCAAGCGGTTTCAGGAAATGTATGCATGGATGGACCTGCTCTCCAGCGGTCCTTTGTGATATATATAAATATATGTATGTATATGTATATATATGTAAGATGTGTATATATGATGTGCCAGCATATGACAACAAAGCTTGAGACTTGAAAAGCAGGTTATTATAAGATCTCTATGTTCTATGTCTAGTGTATAATCTTATAATAATTATAATAATTATTATAATATTGTATCTAGGAGTCTCTTTGAGGACACTTAAAATAGCGTGAAAGGCTGCACAGTACCATCTGATTAGTAAAGCAACGCATCTTACTTTAACCAATACATATTCTACCCCTGCAGGTGCAATTAAACCTCATCGCGCGCGAATATAGGCGGTAAAAGGTGATCTCCATGAAGCAACACTGTATGGAATTAAGATATTTGGCATCAGAACCTCGCAAAGCGTTTCAGCTCCACTTGTTTATCATCCCAGAAACATATAATCATCAAAGGATCCTGGAATCACGCCCCGGCAAAAACATTCCGGGGCGCTGCGTTCCTTTGGGACCCCTCCTTACTGGGTCTCAGAACGCCCCACGCATTTAAATGCTGCACCGTTTGTAGGAGGGGAGCGTCCGTCACCCATTCTATACTCTCCAAGGAGCTTTCGAGTGAATGTAAGAGAACAAAGGCGCAAATAGCAGCTTAAATGACAAATATAAAAGGCGTTTTACTTGCCATTTAAAGCGGGAGTTGAAACCCAAATATAAAAAACAAATCGGCCAAGACTAGAACCGTTACACTGTAGTTGTCCTGTGTAAAGGCAGCCTAATTGTCGACGTTGTACCGCTTATAAACTCATCCATAAGTCATACTCCAGTCCGGAGCGCCACGGATTCATTTATATCACTGCATGCAAATAAAACTATTTCAAACTTGAACAGTGCCGGTGATATTCCTAAGGATAACTGGTCAATCCGTTGATCTCTGCTTAGTAAGCACCTTGCAAGGTTGGCAGTGTACAAAACTTACTTAACAGCATTAACACCGACCGCGCACTGTGACCACAGCGGAACTGTCAAACATTCATGAAAAAGGATCCACTGTGGGCTATTCATAATTTCAGGGTATGCTATGTATGAAAGTAGTTTAAAACTGAAGGAGGAGAATGAAAAGCTTACCTTGGACAGTGTAAAAAGCAAATAAAAGTAAATAAATGACTGAAAGCGCGAAGGAAGCCGGGCAGCCGCGGCTTTTCATGTTTCTTGGCTTACACTGGGGCTATTGACTGGCTGAGCCCTAGACGCGTTCTCCGAAGACGGTGCGGTCGGCGCGTCGCTACAGCCGGGAGAGGAGCGCGTCACTTCATCCAGGCCGACGGAGCGACTGCAGACTCCATCCAGCCACACTCCCCTCCCCGGACTTGCGGCTGCGGGCTGGGTGCGGAGGGGTTGGGCTGGGGGAGAGGGGGTTGCAGGCTGGACGTACACTGTAGCTGTGCTGTCTGTACTGATTGTATATATTTTTTTTTGCTTAACTTACTGAGTAAGGAAGCCTAAGTAATTATATAAAATGCATATAATTTATATGCAAAAAACCTTAGTGGATTAGTACGGAGCCCCTAAGAGATCAGGGTGCGAAAAAATATTTTTAAATAGTTTTGCATTCCCTCACAATAGTTTACGAGGCTGAAGTTGGTTTCTTATTCAAAAAATCAGTTCCACCTTAAATAGATATAATGCCTGATCTGTCATATTCACAACAGTTTATCTGGTCAAAATCAAAACGTCCGTTCAAAACCTTGATACCATCTGAAACAGCAACTATTGCGCTTAGTAAATTCAGTGTGAATATATTGTACTGTAGAAATGTTAAAATAATGCCCTCTGAATTTGGCTTCCCATTAAGACCCATTGAAAATATGTGTGATCTGCCGTATTTACAGCAATTTATCTGGTCAACATCAAAATGTCCGTTCAAAACCGTAATACCATGTGACAGTGCAATTATTACACTTGCTACATCCAGAGTTTGAAGGTACTGTACTATAGAATTTTAGAAATAATGCACTCGGTAATGTGCATTTTTCCCATGAAGACATTGAAAATCAATATGTGATCCGTCATATTTGCAGCAATTTATCTGGTCAACTTCAGAACGTCCGTCCACAATTCTAATACCATCCGATAGAACAACTTTTTCACTCATTACGTTTTGATTTTGACCTGATACATTTCTGTGAATATGGCAGATTACGCATCATGCCTGTTTAAGGTGGAACGGATTTTGCGAATACGAAACTTACTTCAGCCTCGTAAACTATTGCGAGGGAGCGCAAAACTATTTAAACCCCCCCCCCCCCCACACACACACACACACACACTGACCTCGTAGGGGCTCCATAGATTAGTCATTCAGAACGTTGACTATTTTCAGCACAAAGCATTTATGAAGGCAGCATAAGAGCCTTTGTCACTACATAGAGTGACGAAATGCTTAAGTTTTATATATAAGTAACAGGCAAACCGTTAGTTGCATCTGATAAGCGACTGAAATTGATTACGTAGTAGTAACCGCGTCAAAACAGGCGGTAACTCTTCACTTTAAGCAGGTGTCAGCTGAAGCAAAAAGATAGATAAGCAAAAATACAGACTCGCCACTTTGTACAAGCATTACAAATTTTGATTTGCTAACGTTATGTGTTGAGGTCATCAAAGCCTTCTGTGCCAAGGTTCAGAGGAAGTACTGCCATTGTTTCAAGGACAAGATCTGCCTCCGTCAAAGTACGAGCAACGCTCTGTACCAGTGAGAAGATCCGTGTCTTTGGGTTGACGCATTTATTAGTGTGGAGTTCGACGTGATCAAAGAAACTCAGTATATTATTCAATATCTGTGCGTCAGAATTTTAAATGTAGGCCTATTATTTAACAGCCATCAACTCTAACGTGGGTAACGAGACATAGGCCTAACTTAATGATTTTGGCGTCATACATTTTTCCAAACTGCCCCTTTTTACACTTGAATATTATTTGATCTATATTACGGTAATGCACTTTAGTTACATTAGTACACGCTCCACTATGAACTAATCCATACAACAGGATACGACTGGACCTGTTTGACTCCACCCTAAAAGCCTTGCTTCTCATTATGGCCAAAACTCAAAAGGTATACTTTACACCCATTGTCTCCAGAACAAATAGGAGTCCACACTAAAAGACGAACACGCCGTACGTCTGTTGCATTTGCTATTCTGTGTAAACACAGCAAAGGCATCAACGTGTACGAAACGAAGCATACGGTGTTTTATTGCGAATGAATATCGCCCCCAAGTGGCTACCCGGCAGCAGCAATCCTTCATAAACATGCGCCAGTGTGCTGCGCACTAGAGAAGCAGACCGCTGTCGTGACAACTTCTGTTGATAGTTACGAATCACATTAGTCTGACAGGGAATGAATGTGAAAAGCAGTGAGTTATCTGAAGCTTGTTCTTTCACACCCAATTATTAAAGTTAGTGCACAATATTGTACCTAGGCCCATATTCCAAAATTAAAATAAATGCAAACTGCGGTTAAAATCTATTATAAAAAATAACAGCGTTATCTTTACATCAGTGTCATTAATGTGTTCCTTATGGAAGTCCAAATCTGAACAATAAAAGCTACTTTACGTTGTGAATACTTTAAGGAGTAGGCAACTGTTGATCCTAAAACTCTCATCTGAAGACGGGGCAGTCCTCCTCTAGCCTTTGTGTAGTCGCTATGGGCTAGCCTATATAGGCCTATGAAACACTTTCCAAAACTTTTAATGGAAGGATTTTCGCCAGGATTGTCGGTGC
Source organism: Petrocephalus schoutedeni (assembly GCA_026780765.1). Taxonomy (NCBI): domain Eukaryota; kingdom Metazoa; phylum Chordata; class Actinopteri; order Osteoglossiformes; family Mormyridae; genus Petrocephalus; species Petrocephalus schoutedeni. The sequence continues at coordinate 5,478,026 of JAODKL010000009.1, read as the reverse complement.
CTGCTGTCGGACGGGAGGGACTCTGCACAGTACCGTGGGTATCTGGAACGGATTCGCGGATGACGTGATTGCGACTGGACCCCGGCTGAATACGATCCGGGTCGATCGGGCTGGAGGTGGGGGTTGGGGCTGCAAGTCCCCAGGTTCCGGCAGGGCAAAGCGATAGAGACTTGCGGAGGGCTAACGATGGGTCGACACTGATCAAGCAGGCCAGGCAGGAGCAAAGCGGGCTCTGGGGGAAGCGGGGCCCGAGGGAGGTAGGGGCATCTCCCGAGGGGGGTGCTTCCCGGGGAAGCTTCTGCGGGCTATGGAGCGACATGCATCCCCCGTGATGGGCGGCGCTCTCTCTTGTTATTACTCAATGCGCTTTTGTGTTCATTCTAACTAATACATTGTAACGCCTTTTAAAGTGCGATTGGCATATATCGCCGTTTCACCCCCGCTGCTATTGGCATCGCTTAATATAGGATGCCATCTGGTTAATTCAGTATGCTAGCTTCCTTTTCCGTTTTCAATTTTGCTGGTTAGCCAGCAGGGTATCCCGCTTGGCTCATCGAGTAAGTTGAAGCGGGGATGGAATGTCACATTTGGGATCTGAAAAGTAACCAGAATATATCATAATTATATCATAATGGTGACGGGACCCTGAAGCGGGTGTTAAAATGTCTGCCGGGGTGGGCTTGGGGTGGTGAACTGAGGGGTGTCATTGATTTTTTTCTTTAAATGACTGGTGTGGTTAGAAATTCCTAAAAGTCGTTTGTGTTAGTTACATGATACTGTTTAAATATCCGACTTAGGAAAAAAAAAACGCACGATCAATGAATAATGTAACACGGAACAGACCGGGTGATTCTGAGCCGAAGTTGGTTAATGTTACATGTCAGTTTGTCGGGGATCACTGGGGGTTTGCGCTGTCCTAGTTTACCAGTCCGGGATACAAAATAATAATTAAAATGACAGTCGAAGCCATCCGTTTGTGTGTGAATCGCCGTCTGTCCAGCGTCGGGTTAAGGCAGAGACACTCGTGAATAGCGCTCGCTACCTGCGTCTGTACGGACCTTTCCTAGGCGGATGTCTGGCGTGCGTCCGGAGTGAGCGCTTCGCTGGAGACGCGCAGGGGGCGGACCTGCCTTTCGTACGCGGATATGCACTGGACTTACGGAACTCCGTCTCTCTCTCGTTTCTGTGCGCTTGGGGGGGAGTTTGACGAGACGGATCTCACGGTTGACGGACTTGTCGCCATCAGGTGCAGTGGTTCGGCGGCCGGGCATCTCTGTGGCGGCAGGTACGGGACGCGTTCCGGCGTACTGCCGCGCTCGTTACCGGAGCAGTCAAATGCCTCAATTTTCACGAAAACACATCTCCGTATATATGTATAATGAGGCTGTGAACTGTTTAATTGCCCTTTTATTAAACGGGTTTGTTGTTATCGAATGTTTTCATAACTGAAGTAATGTTTACCACATATACACACACTGTACATTTTTCTTTGGTTATGAATTGCTGGAATAACGTTTTTAAAAAAGCACCAGTTAAGGCTTAATCAAGGGTTAAGTGGCTTTAAAGTTTTTCTGTTGACTGATCCGACAAGGGGAAGTTTGTTGTTGTTTTTCTTGGAACCAGCTTAACATTTAGGAAATAAAGGCATTGCAATATGCAGTTGCGTAATCTGCCCTACAGTAATTTCCGTAAGGACAACCGTGGAACTTGTTATAATTTATATTTTTAATTGATAAAAGTAGTGGAAAATGTAAGTATTTAAGAATACTTGTAGGACTCTTAACTTTTTGTGCCCCGGAAGTTCTCATGGTGAACAGCTCTGATCGTCCCCATTCTAACTTAATCCGTGGCTTTATTTTGCCCACGATTGTAGTTGTCTGTCGTGGATCTGGTGCTTGCTGGATGACGTTAATCTTTAATGTCCGCTTTCTGGGCCGTAGCGAAAGGGTGCCGTTCCAAAGGACATCGATAAGACGCTTCTCGTCATTTCCTTATAGCCCCGACGGGAGGTTCTTATCCACCGAGCCGATAAAATGGCTTTGCCCGCAAAACGCCGGTTCACACAGGGCGCGGGGCAGCCTGTGGTCGGTAAGCGCAGGACAGCGCCGGCAGGTTCCGCTGGAGCCCCTAACGATCTGTGCCGCTCGGCTGTGCGGGGAAGCCGGCGGCTGCACTTCGGCAGTCGGCGACGCGCAAGGTCACCCACCTCTCCTTTTATCCTATATTATTTTCGCCTGGCAATATTTCTGTGTTGCGGATATTTCGAAATCTATACAGAATCGTGGTTTACGTTACTATGTGCTTGTGTATATATCTGTTAGTCTGTAAACTGGGTTGAGATTCCCCCGTGTGTGCTTTGTGGGTTGTGGATGATTCCGTTCGGGTATCAGAATCACGCGTTGCTTAATTTGTTTCAAAATCAATTTTCCTTGAGTCGTGAATGTACATGTTTTTGCATGCATTATTAAGGGGTTTAATGGTGTTTCTGTATTCCTGGGCAGGCGGCAAACCTTTGTGAAATGTATTTGCTTTAAAATGTTCACGGTTGGAAAAATTGCATGAGGCTAGAGGCGGTAAGAAGTAAAAAGTGACAGACTAAAAAACAGCGGTGTTTTCTGTTTTGCTCAGTGTGAGTTTACAATCTGCACAGTTTTTTTAGGTTGGGGTTGTATGTGAGGTTAGGCAGCTGAAAGCACAGTGGGCAGGTGGGGGTGCTTCAGCTGACCATCCCATTTTACAAAAACCATTAGTAAATGAGATGCATCTATGTTCCCATGGGAAATGACATTACCATGCTTACCTTGGAAAAACGGCACCTTTCACTCTAGTCTCCACCCGTTTACCCGTGAGGTTTGGGTTATTGAATTAAAAAAGACTAGAAATAAGCATATAAAGAGATGTGAGCCTTTCAGCCTTTTTGCATTCTAGTTAGGTGCCATTCCACCTGACAAGTCATGCCCTTTGAAGTGCTTTTGTTGGTATTTAAGTCTGTGAATGTTCAGAGGTATCCAAGTTCAGTGGTATTCTCTGCTAATTGTAGGTCAAATTGTTCAGAAAATGGCAGGCTTGAGTAATGCAGGAGAATGATTTTCATACCCGGCTGAACTTCTGTGCAGATTTCGTAGATTAGCTTGCCTTTGCATTTAGGAAAGTAACCCAGTGTGGTATTTAAAGGTGACACAAACCCCGTTACACAGACCTGCCCCTGTGGGGGCAGTGAAGACGTCAAGCTGCTGGCATGACCAGCATAATACGTCTCAACTGGGCTCTTTGGCGTTTCCTTTTGGCTCACCCCAATAGCAGCAAAGGCACGTAAAAGCGAGATTTCACTGGAACTCTGGTTAGTCACAGAGTCGAGTTGCTATTGCATTTTAACTTTTGTATCTTGTTGACTAGACTGATGATCTGCTGGTCACCAGTGGTTCCATATAAAGGGTGTTGAGTTTCTGAACTGGTTTTTTACCAGTCTCTGTGACTGGAAAATTGGCTGCAGCCCTACAAAGCCATTACCAGTCAGACAAGGTTCTCTTTAAAGTCTTCCACTTGTCTTGAGAATGTCCTCTCGTTGGGGTAGTCGCATGTTTATTTGATTTTGTTTCTGTTTACTTGTGTGTGCAAAGAGAGATGTGGTTTACATCCTGTGTGGGTGTGTGTTTGTGCCAGATACGGTTCATCTGCATGACCTGTGGAATGCTGTTGCTCTCTGTTGCAGATTGGACCAGATCACTGTGACTCCGCTTTACCCCGTGCTGGATGACATAGCGATATTCAGGAATAACCGCCGGTAAGATGAGCTGTGTTTTGTAGCTGTTCGTGAGTTCTGCCGTTGAGTATGCAGATCTTTGTTTGGATCGCAGACGTTACGTGATTCTCCGTCCCGGTTGTCTGTCCCCCGCAGTCACCATGTCTACTCAGGAGAGTCAAGGCCACCTCATCTCCCCGGAGATGCCGGCTGTCTTTGACGGGATGAAGTTGGCCGCCGTAGCCACTGTCCTTTATGTCATCGTCCGTTGTCTGAACCTGAAGAGCCCGACGGCTCCCCCTGACCTCACTTATCAGGACACGCCTCTTAACCGCTTCCTGCTGAAGTCCTGCCCCCTCCTGACCAAAGAGTAAGTGGCGCCTCCGCCCCCCTCGCTGGATGCCTTAAGGAAATACCACTGTCAGTGTGATGCTCATGTTCTGTTTCTGATTGTTACACTTGGATTGTTTTACTGGGATATTCGCACGGATTGGCTGTGGCACTATGGTTCCAGAATCCAATACTGGATGTTCTGTGCTGGGAAACCGTTTGGTAGAGAAAAGTACACAGACACATGTCCTGAAGAAGGTTTCGCAGTGAAATGTGTGAGACCGGCCGATGCCAGACGAAACGTGAGACCTTGATTCCAGCCTTGGATTTCATTTCTCTGGGGGTAGAGATGGTCCTTTCAGCCCTGTGTTCTTCAGTTGAATACAGATCTTCTCTAATTTTAAATTCTCACTCTGATATCCTTGGATATGTTTGGACGTTTCCCGAGTCATGCCTGTGACTAATAGGCTTGGGCGTGTTTGGCCATTTGATGGGAAGGGTCTTTGACCGTGGTGGTTTCGCACTTTTGTTCGACATGTGCCCGCTACTTTCTTTGGTGAAGCTTTTTAATTGTCCCCATTAATTATGCAGGAATCCTCCTCCTCTAAGGCACTGAGAGAAACGACACTTGCATAACATCCTTTCTTCAAACACGGCTGCTGCGTTACACTTGTCATTACCTGGTAGCTCATTCTTTTACAGTGAGAGCAGGGCCTCCGTTTTCCAAAACTGAAGTGACCGGCCGTGCTATCAGTCAAGCAGCAGTCTCGGCCCTTTGGCCTCTTTCCCACACAGATGATTACCTCTTAATCTCTTAGTTCGGTGGACTGCCCAGTGAGGTGTTTTATAAGTGGAAGGTCGAGATGACGTGGATCCAGATCATGTGCGTATTTAAGTCTGGCACAAATTTTTTTACTTGTTTTGTTTTTTTTTTCTTTTTGTAGTTTTGTAAACGCCTCCCTTTTAATGTTCACTCGTGCCTGTAAAGCACGTCTCTCCGGAAATTGATTTGTGAAATGAGGTGAGCTCTTCAGTTACTGCTTTCATCGTCGAGGTCCTACAAGCATGTGAATCGTAGGTGTCCTGATTTATTTTCCGGGACACTCTTCAGAACTGGTCCATCAGCCTCTGTAATTCAGCAAGGCTGAGTCATTATGGCTGCAATGTTCTGGTGAATCTCAAAACCAAACTGTTTAAGATATGGCTGGCAGGATCCATGGTTACAAAAGGCTCGTGCACATACTTCTCAGCTTTATTGTGCTGTAAATACAGCCTCAACCTTCAAGTTTATTAATGCAACATGCTAGTTTTGGAATAAACAAACGTGTTCTTATTACACTAAGCACAAATAGTACCACAGTATATCATTGGATTTGGGTAGGTTTTCTGGCCTCTGGCTTCCTGTTTTCCTTCTGGTCTCTTGATGCTATTCAGAGCCTGGTCATGGTGTGAACAAGCAGGTAATTTAATGGAAAAACCACTGACATGCAAGCTTCATATTCATTAAAGATTGAAGTGTGGTAAAACAGATGGCAGGCGCGTTGAGGATTGTCTATTGGACGGGCGTCAAATTCTGCTTGAGGTGGGGAGTTAGCAAGGTTACGGCCATATGGGGTCACATACAGGATTATGTAACTGTTAATGTAACCGTGGACTTTGTCTACTGTGTTTATTTGCTGTCATGTGCCGTATCAGGCTCTCTGCTTGTCCTCAGCAGGGACAGCCCAGGGCACCCTGAACCAATCGATTACCTCAGGGCCGCCTTACTGAGTTTTGTGGAGCATATTTCCATAGCATTCCTATCTTTGCTTGTCATAGAGCATGTGTCCTGTGATAACCAAAGGTGGATAGTTCAGGTCCAAGAAGTAAAAAATCCAGGCCAAGATTCTGTTTGAACCAACCGGCTCAGTACTGAAGTGGACGACTGAAGCAAAATATTGGTCTAGATTTTTACTTTCCGACCCTGAACTATCCACCTCTGGTGATAGGTACTTATCTTGCAAGTTGTTGTTGTGTTTTTTTTTTTTTAAGATGATGACTCATTGTGGCACCTATTCTTCATTTTTTGGATACAATTTGTCTAGATTCAATAGAGAGAATGATTGTGAGGATATGGGTTTCTACACTCTGTACACCCTCTATACTGTGTCTGGGCCAGGTGAGCTGTTATTGAGGCTCCGTTTAGATGAATGTAAAATTACATTCGGTGACAAAAATTTAAGCACCCAGGCGTCAGCCAGGCGGGGTGTCCTAGAGAGTCCAATACCTGTGTCCGGATGGCAGGCGCAGATGTCATGGGGTTCAGTAATGCTTGGTGCACAATACAACGATCCTCCCTTGGTGTTGTCTGTCTTGGGTGACTGGAACCTTCACAATGTGTTTGGGTGCCCTTACGTGCCCATTACTTCCAACATCGCCCCACATGCCAGGTAATTGCGTGATATGACCACCTGGCCTCAAGCAAACTCACAATGCAACCCCTATTAAACTCTGTCAAATGCTGGGAATGCTGTCTAATGTGTCTAGGAGGCATCCCCTGTGTCTGATGACTAGACGTGCCAGCTCCTTGCAAATCAAACCATTTACATACCCATCGCTGGTCTGCACGTGTACTAAATTGCATCCAAATCGGACCATTACTTCTGGGGGCTTAACTTTTTTTTTTTTTTTTTTTTTCGCAGTGTATTAATCACATCAAAAGCATACTGACCTCGACTCGCCACAGGCATGTTTACAATTCTTTTCAGCTGTTTGTCATCATAGATATTATATTATCCTAGCCTGCAGCACTATGGCAGGCATTTGCTGGAATTTGAACCTCCATCCATCCATCTATCCATCCATTTTCCAACCCGCTTTTTCCCTATCGGGGTCGTGGGGGGTCCGGAGCCTATCCCGGAAGCTACAGGCACGAGGCGGGGAACAACCCAGGATGGGGAGCCAGCCCATCGCAGGGCACACTCACACACCATTCACACCTACGGCAATTTAGGAACTCCAGTTAACCTCAGCATGTCTTTGGACTGTGGGGGGAAACCGGAGTACTTGGAGGAAACCCCACAATGGCATGGGGAGAACATGCAAACTCCACACACATGGAACTGGGCAGGATTTGAACCCCGGTCCCAGAGGTGTGAGGCGACAGTGCTAACCACCGCACTGCCATGCCACCCCGGAATTTGAACCTTTGGGTTATGATTCCATAGTGATATGAATAGGTGGACAGATGTGCTCATAAGTGTGGAAATGTTGTGGCTTTCCCTCAGCTACATTCCACCTCTCCTCTGGGGCAAAAGTGGGCACCTGCAGACGGCTCTGTATGGGAAGATGGGTCGGGTCAATTCACCCCATCCACATGGGCAGCGGAAGTACTTAACCATGCCAGATGGTGCCACAGCGACCTTTGACCTTTTTGAACCATTGGCTGACCACCTGACAGGAGGTAAGAAATCCCATGTGACCAAGTTTCTGAGTCTTTTTTTTCTTCCCCCTTTGCTACACTGTTGGTGTCATTCTGTTACCTGGAAACGAAAACAATGACATGTAATTTCCTCTGTTACGCAACGGGAAATTTTGTCTAGATAAGAGGGCGGCTTTGCAGAACACGCAGTTAGGTTACCCTGACCCTTTTAGTTTGCATACAGGTGATTTTGAATGGCTAATTCTGAGGAGGAGTATTTGCATTGGGCCGCAAATGTTTATCTAGGTATGTAAGCATGTCTGCTGCTGACCGGTGTATTGACTCACCAAGACCTCTGGCACCGGCTTGGCTTTGTGCAAATACATCCCTGAACAGTTAGTCAGTACGGCCCTGTGTGTTGTTTCCCCGTCAACTCTATCCAGATGATGTTACCATGGTGATATGCCCTGGAATCGGTAACCACAGCGAGAAGCATTATGTCCGTACCTTTGTGGATTACTCCCAGCGGCAGGGTTACAGGTGTGCCGTTTTGAATCACCTGGGTGCCCTGCCCAACATCGAGCTGACTTCCCCACGCATGTTCACCTACGGTAAGGCGTGGTGACGTCTGTCCGGGAACACGCGTGACCTTTGGACCCGTGTGCATGCCGCGTGCCGCCCATGCTGTTCCTGATCTGTCACGGGTCCCCCCTTCCATCCAGGCTGCACCTGGGAGTTTTCTGCCATGGTCAGCCACATCAAGAAGACCTTCCCGGAGAGCCATTTGGTGGTGGTGGGCTTCAGTCTGGGAGGTAACATCGTGTGCAAGTACCTGGGGGAGAACCGCGCCAACCAGGAGAGGGTGCTGTGCTGTGTCAGCTTGTGCCAGGGCTACAGCGCCCTCAGGTGGGTAACCACCCCCCCCCCCCACACAAACACACACACACACACACTAGCTGCCTTTACTGACTTTTTGCCTGATAGAATTTCATTTTCTTAGTACTGCAGCCCTGGGGTGTCACATTCACACTGCTCTGACATTAGACCCTGTCGAGGAATAGGGTACCGTGCTCTGGGGCTCGATGGGTCACCTGTAAACTGGGGCGGATTTTCCCTTGCAAGAACCCAGAAGTGTCATTATTAGCTTCCATTATTAGCCCGTGGTGATATCATTTCTGATTTAATGACAAAATGTCTGAAGGGGCCACAGTCGTCCCTGGAAAGAGTGAGCACATTCCATCAGAGAGACGATGACGGAACCTCGTGGAACACGAGGATGACGTACGGGGTCCTCACCTTGATGGCGACTCCAGCCTGCTGGGCGTCCGGCAGGCATGACAGGGTGTGCAGCTGTATACAGACGGGGCCGGGCCAGGCAGACATGCTCATGATGGGTGCTCATGACAATGTAGATATACAACACATATAATAATGCTTCAGTTAAAATGGCTGTAAGTGTATATTATTATCCTGTAGTGTTTATTATGAGCCATTTGGAATGTGGCTAATATTCATTGTTTTGCTAGGATAACTATCCAGTCTCCAGGTTTCTTTTTCTTTGGTGTTCTGTATGTTATTGGATGAGATTGCTGTCACTCAAAGTTTGGTTATATAGATGCACCCGCCCCCCTCGGCACTGTTACAATTAAATTCTGTCCTGACGTTTTCACTCTGCTTCTCATTTCAAATCCCTAATTTTCCCCACAAGGCAAATATAAAACGTCTGCGATGGAACAGAACAATGTGACGTAGGCATGTGGGGAAGCAACGGGCCCTTTGTTTGCGTCGCGGAGCAGAGATGAGGGACTAAAGCAAAATACAGGCTTTTTAGTGTGATGGATGGGTATGGGGTTGAGCCTCATCTCTCCTGGGTCAGGAGAAAAAGTGACTGTAATCAGACCCGTGTGAAGGAATGAACGGGCTTGTCACCTAACCTTGCTGTGCCCCCAGGGGTGTCCACCACCTAATAGAGCTAATCCCCCCCAAGCCTTTTTAATAGCCGCCTGTAATTGCACAATCATGTGGAACAGCTGGTTCCAAAAGGGTGTGTGTCATGTTAATGGGCCCTCCGGTTTGTGTCCCCCCCAGAGCCCAGGAGACATTCTTCCAGTGGGACCAGTGCCGGAGGTTCTACAATTTCCTTATGGCTGACAACATGAAGAAGATCATTCTCGCTCACAGGTATTGTAGGGTTACATGAGGAAGAAAGACCAAATGTAAATAGACGCAGTGACATCAAACCATGTATAAATTTGGGGAATAACAGGGTTGGGGTGTTATAGATGTAAAAAAAACGTCCTCGTGGTGAATCTGGGTGACTCCGTTATGGGGCTGCTCTTTCCCATGATGCTTTACAGACGGCCTTTGACTCTAGTCTTCATTTGTTTACAGGAGAAGCTTGTTTACTGGGACCTCCAGCAAGATGACGGATGTGGACCTGAGCCACCTGTTCACAGCCACCTCGCTCACACAGATTGATGACAACATCATGAGGTAGTGGGAGGCTGCAGCCTTCTGGTGGGGCTTTGCAGGCCCTGCTATAGTCATGGCGGTATTGGGCGGTATGGTGAGATGGTGACTGACTGTCACTTTCCTCTCCCATAGAAAGTTCCATGGCTACCGCTCGGTGAAGGAATACTATGAGAAGGAGAGCTGCGTGCACTACATTCACAATGTGAGTCCATTTCACCAGGATAAAACCTAAAATGCACAAATGAGATTGTGTTCTCATTCCAGGGATTAATGAAAGTTTGAACATCAAATCACCATACTGTTTTTTTTTTTTTTTTCCTCTCCTGGGCAAGGAAATCAAATTATTAAGCAACTTCAAATCATTGACATTTTTAGAATAGAACATTTTCAGATCCCAGAAGGCCACCTGACTCTCCTAATTTGGCCCTCCTGCCCCAGGTGGACGTACCCCTGCTGCTGGTGAACTCGGCTGATGACCCTCTGGTGCACCAGTCGCTGCTCACCATCCCCCGCACGCTTGCAGGTTGGCTGGCTGTCACCTTTCTAGCACCTTCCGTGCCCCGTATAATGACTTTTTCATGAGAATGCCGTCTGCTGCATTGAGATTGTGTTTCCTGCGAGTGTGTATTTTTAAAGATTATTGGGAAACTTTCTGGGTGGTTTTCATTTTAATTTAAAACGGGCTTCCCCTCACCAGGTCCTAAATTATACTTTGACCAGATGCCTGTCCCTCTTGGTCATAAGTAGAAGGGGCGTAGGCTCACAGATCTGGCCATGTGTTATTTGAGTCTGTAATTGTAGAGAGCTCTACTCTGGTGACGTTGGGGTTCGTGCAGCAGTAGTCGGGCCATGTTTCTGCGGCTTGGTTCCTCCAAGCCTACTCTTTCCAGTAAACCTACTGCAGACCTTCCTTTGTCTTTCTACCTGCATTTCTATGACTCTGCCATCGCTTCTGCATCACCCTAGTGGAAAAGGATGTTCTCAGGCAGGCGACCCATCTCTGTGTTCTTGCTATGTTGAATTTTTTTTGTGAGATACTGCTGTTTTATAGGGCTTTGTGGATTCAGATAAAGGCCGCTTGGTCTCACACTTGCCCCTGGTTAACTAACTGCAGGACTCTTTCCTGTACCCCTGGTGGTTCTGGACCACTTTTTCAGCTATGCAATTATCACATGCAGGTTTCGGTTTGTCAGCCTTGGTCCAAACCACTTAGCCTTCCGGAAATCCAGGACATGGTACATTCTGCCACTTAGCCACGTGAGCTGTCATAAACAGAATTTCCTGCCTGCTTGCCTCAGAGACATTGATAGTAGCTGAAATTAGATTTGGCAGCTTCAGCTCCCGGGAACGCCAGCCAGCATTACTTCCTCCTGCCCGCCGGCTGTCTCCCCGTTTCTCCCAAACATCGGTCGTCTGCCGGATTCGTACACTCCGTGACTTTCCGTCGCCCAGGAGTGGCGTATGGCATCTCCGTTTCCGTTCTCGGTGTCACTGAAGGAATCCGCGTCTCTGTTTTCAGGAGCCCATCCGCGGATTGATCTGGGCACCCCAGGTATATGGTAACAGAAAGGCCTCAGGTGTAGGGTGATAGATATCGAAACGAGAATCAAATTGCTTACCCTTGAGTGTCCATCGCATGGCCGCCGGGCATGATGGCGGGCTGAGCCCATGTTTGTCGTAGGGAGAGGGGGTGCGTGTGCTGGCCGAGCTGGCTCTCATTCTGCGGTGGTGCTTTTTGCTCACTGACCTGAGCCCCTCTCCCCCTTCCAGAGAAGAAGCAGAACACCGTGTTCGCCCTGACGTTGCACGGAGGCCACCTGGGCTTCTTCGAGGGTGCTGTGCTCTTCCCTCAGCCACTCACCTGGATGGACAAGGTGATCGTGGAGTACACCAACACCATCTGCCAGTGGGAGAAGCGGAAGCAGCCATGCGGGGGGGCGCAGGGCAGCGAATCGGAGTGCTCAGAGGACTCCTCGTAACTCCGCTCCCTCAGTCTCTCTCCTCCCCCCCCCCGCCTTTTCTACTGGCTCCCACAGAGCCCACTGCTCTGCACCTCTACCGCATCATGGTGGTTGCAAGACCACTGCCAAGTCTGGTAAGATGTTACATCTCCTGCTTGGTGACTGAACTGTGAGGGCAGGGAGAGGAGACCAGGCTGGCTGCGTGTCCAAGAGGGAACCTGACTAACATCACTCAAGCTTGTTGGGTTTGGTGGCTTCAGTCATGGTCTCCTGGACATCTCCTTCCTGAAGACTGCTCTGGCAGACAGGGTGGTGGGTAATGGAGCACAAACAAATGGCTTGATTGCAGCCGGTGGCTTCTCCTGAGCTGAGTTGCTTTAAGCAAACTCTGCAGGATTCAAAGTCTTTCCCACGATGCCTTCGATGGAGCCCTAAGCCCCAGATCCAATGTAAAGTGCACTTAATGCTTTTTACTTGATGGGTGGTGGGGGTGAGCTGTAGAGTTGGATGGATCCATCAGTATCGCTGAGTATCCCCTCACTCGCCCCAGAAATCACCCAGCAGATAGATATCGCCTGATGCAAAGGGAGCTGGGCGCCGAGTCTGTGTCTTAGCGGTAGGGGGCATACTTACCAGCTGTGCTGTACCCAACCAGCTGTGCTGTACCCAACCAGCTATCTGTTTTTAAAGCACTTGGCATGTGAGCCTCTGCTTCTTCAGTTAGCTAGCTTTCATCTGACAGATTAGCTTCTGACTTGGCTTGTTATTCCATTTTTTCGAAGATATTACTTGTTAAAGTTGCACAACTCATGGTTAAATGAACAGTCCAATGGCAGATTAGCTTTGGGGGGGGGGGGGGCACAGTGAGCACCAGCCCTTATACTGTGGGCTGCCGTGTGTGGTTGTTGCCGTTCAGCCAAAAACAAAACCGAATGTTTTTCTCTCTAATCGCGGGGCCCCTTTTCTGTCGGTTTGAGTGAGCGGGGGTGTCTGCAGCAGTCGTCCTGAAACTGAAGGAAGGACAGCACTGGGTAGGTAGCTTTGCATACAGCTGGAGGTCTGCCACAGCTCATCCAGGCAGGAACGCACACTATTCTGGGCTGCCCAGCTTCTCCCGCATCTCCACCTCGTTTGTCGCCAAAGAGCCGTGGGTGTTTCTGTGGGAGAGTGTGCATCTTTAAGCCTATTATTTAATGTCAAGCCGGCAATTAACCAGCCGTGTCTTTTTTTTTTTTTTTTTTTTTTTATTACTCAAGCTTTATTTAAATTAACCTATAATTTTCAGTATAAACATTGTGTAAATGTAATGTATCTGTGAATGTCTGTGAAGGGGACTTTGACAATCCATTACATTAAAACCAAAAACAGCTGCAGGTAGCTTAAAATGAGACTTATAAATGCTTTGTTTAAATTGAAATGTTGACTCACACGGCTTGCTGGGTTTTTTTGCCTTTGGAAAACTTAAAAATATTAAATATGAAGACACCAAATTCATTATTCCTTTTCTTCCTCTGAAATTATTAAATTTTCATTTAATATACAAGTGGACAGCAGGCTTTAAGAAAGGGTTGCGTCTGTCTGTGTTGGAGTTCTGTGTCTACCCCCTAGTGTTGGTAATGTGTACAGCACCCACCAAAGAGTGCTGTGTGTCCACAACAGACCAACAGGGGCACCTTTCGTCCCTAAGCGCACAAGCCGTCATCCTCATGATCTGCTAGTCAGTTACCCAGTTTGCTATTTAACTTAATGTACTACAATTGTCTCCATTATTAACTTGCTCAGTGAATGGGACCCTTCTAACAGTTATGATGTTTAACTGATTTATTTGCTCTTCATGCTGTTAGCTAGATTTATAGGAGGCTTCACCATTTAGAATTGTTTTGTATTTTTAAATTATCATTATTACTTGTATACATGTTTTGGGGTAAGAGTGTGTATGTGTATTTGTGAGCGAGAGAATTGTGCTCTGTTGTTATTCAAGTTGTCTGATTCAGATGATGGGGACCAGTGAAAATCTTTGGTGGTGGTCTTCATTTTTCCTTAGTAGACTTTCCCCCAGTGTGTCTTTATGGAACACACTGTCTGGCGGTGTCTCTGCCAGTGGGCTGCAGACTCGGCTGCAGTGCGTCTCTGCCAGTGGGCTGCAGACTCGGCTGCAGTGCGTCTCTGCCAGTGGGCTGCAGACTCGGCTGCAGTGCGTCTCTGCCAGTGGGCTGCAGGGTGTGTCTTGGACCGTGGTGCTCATACTGAGTCTCCAGTCCATCTGTCCGTTTGAACACTGTGATGGTCTTTTTTTTTTTTTTTTTAAACAACAATCAATATGACATCCTGTGGCCTTATTTTTGCTTTTGTACTTATATATTTTGGTTGTGAAAATGTCTTCGGAGTGATGTAACCTCGCAAGGTGTGGCTTCAGATTACCAGTGATGTGAGGTGATACTCTGTGACTTGGGGGGGGGGGGGATTTCTGAAATAAAATTTTTCTTGTATGTTTTCTCTCCTGTCATTTATAATTAGAATGGTCCTCATCCATGTAATTTTTGGTTAATAAATTGCAGCTTAGTATGTGAAGCACAATATTTGTTGTTTTATGGTAGTAATAAGACTGTTTAAAAGCTGGGCAGCTGAATAGTTGATTGACAGTTGATGGAGACTGCTAGAAACTGTTTGAAAATGGGAAGCGGTTTACAGAGATTGGGAGAAAAACATTGCAGTGAGAAGGTTTATTGCATCTGAGAGAAGCATCCAACCAAGCTGGCCTGGGTTCACAGGAAATGAGAATCATTAACCTGTTCTCTGTACTTTCAAAATACATTTGGGAAATAAGCAGGAACTGTGTGTGTCTAACCGAATACAGAAGTGAAATGTTTATAAAAAAACAAAGTGTTCCCATCGCTGTTAAAAACTGGTATGGGTGGGAAATGGTTACGCAATGGGAACTCGTACAACACGGGGACGGCATGTACAGGCCCGGCACTGCAGTCATTCTGAGGGCAAACCACTTTACCTTGTGTTTCAGGTCTGACACAAATGTAGTTATTAAAATTCCCCGTTGTTAATGGCCTACTTTCTTGTAGACCAGTTTGCCCAGTAAGAAAGGAATGAACCAAAAAAAATGTCCAACATAATGGTAACCTAGTTGCACCCCACCAACTGGGGTTTTTGTGGACTGTCTGGCAGGGAGCTGGGAGAGACCAAAAAGGCAGACCACCTGGGGGTCCCGGTGGACTCGGTTGAGAAACACCGCTATAGTGCATTAATGAGTGTGTGCTGTGTAGTGTTGAAGTTTGATTGGTTGTGCTTGTTACTGTGGTCAGTGTTGCAATACAGAGCTACCATCTTTGCTAAACATTCAAACATTACGTTTCTTTCCAGTGCTCTTCCCGTGGACCAGGAACCTATTTTCTGCACTACTGCATTGGCCCTGTTGAGAGTTCACAAAACAAGGTGTACATTATACCTTAAAAACCCCATTAAATATAGTATGTATTTTTGGGTAGCCAGTAATTTGGTGAGATCATAGGGTTACAGGGCAGTGTCAGACCCAAACAGCTTTTCTGCAATCGCTTTGCCATCATATTTGGCTCCCTTCCCGTCGAACTCAGCTGGCAGGATGTCTGCGTCAAACTCCTTAAAGTAATTTTCCAGTTCGTCGCCATGAACAAACACCTTTAAACGAGAGATTTGGTTCTTAAGTGCCTCCACAGCAACATTCCAACGTGTGCCGAGGGTGGCCTGCTTTGCTGAATACTCGCCCTGACCTTTCCTACTCACCCTCTCCAGCAGCTTGCTCTTCATGAGGGGCTTGACCACATTGTAGGTGGTGGTGAAGTACCAGGGCTGGTGGATGAAGTGCACGGCCTTGAATCGGGCAGGGAAGGAATCCTTTTCACAAAGAGAGAGCCCACTGGCACATAAGGTCATGTCAGCCCAACACGTAGCTGTCAGGAAATGCAAATCGGCAAAGGAGCTATCCACCACACCTGCAGCATGTCCACCATCTTCTTCAGCTCACTGGGTTTGATGCCTGAAGCTTGTTGCATGGTAAAGCCCTTGAAATTCTCAATGATGCAGAAGCCATTGACCTGGGTTTCCTCATTTTCCAGCAGATTCTCCAGGATAACGCAGTAGGCGCGCAGGATCTGTGCAATACATGCAAGAGATCTTCTGGAAAACTAGCAGCAGCCAGTAGTCTCAAAACCTAAAGGCAGTTTATATATGGCCCAGGAGAGGCTCTTCTGAATCTCTGAACAAGGTACCAAATCTGAAGTGGTCCAGTGGAATATAGATTTATTATAGTGGAAAATCTGCACGCACTCTCCGTTACTGACACTGAAGTCTGAATTAACACATATGGACACCAGACACCAAAGCTGGGCCACATTT
The DNA here is from genome assembly GCA_026780765.1 of Petrocephalus schoutedeni. Lineage (NCBI taxonomy): Eukaryota > Metazoa > Chordata > Actinopteri > Osteoglossiformes > Mormyridae > Petrocephalus > Petrocephalus schoutedeni. The sequence goes on along the minus strand of JAODKL010000009.1, from coordinate 5,461,735 downwards.
GAGCCCTCCAGTCTCTCAGCCTGCAGGACCAGTTCAGTGGTGGCATTTGTAATTCCTACGTCGTAAACCTAGATGAGCTTCTAAAAAGAGCCATGGCTCATACCTCGTCAAAGGTGATCTCCTCGTAGTCCCAGTTCTCGATGTTGAAGAGCATCACGACACGGCCGTGCTTGTCCCTGGTGGGCAGAATGCCAGGATATCCGGCCTCGATGGTGCTACGGACAGCCTCCGGGGTCAGGTTCTCAAACAGCTCTGGGTACTGCTGCCTGAACCGTACGTAGCCTGCAAGGGTTGACGGGAAATGGCCACTCCGTGCCGTCATGGCAACCGGGAGAGGTCGCAGCCCATAATTTTCACGCAGTGCTAACGCAATAGCGGTCCCGTCTCGTTCGGGTTTTGGTCCAGCTGTAGTCATCGATGCTGAAAAGCAAACTAACCTCCGGCCTCGCTGTGCTTCCAGAGCTCACAGCCAGCCTATGACAGCTGCTACCGTGTGTGCCTCACCACTGGTATTACAAATGCGCTATGCATAAAACCCTTCAAAAAAAGGTGATACTTTTCTCACTTAGCAAGGCAAAGCACAAAACATCTTAGCTGAAGAACTGAGACGGCGACAATTCTTCTGGCAAAAACGTCAGCAGGATACCGCAGAAATATTTCTTATGGGTCAAAATTACTGCTGGAAAGTTCTGGATCGATTATTTCTGGAATTGGGAATTGCAGCAGAAATACAGTGCAAAAAAAAATCACAAAATGGCTAAATCGGATCATATTCCAGCAACGCTGCTGCTGATAGAGGCTCCTATACCCTGGACCACAGCAAACGGGGGGTTTGATTGCAGGTTATTCCTGTGGCTGGACTCACCCTTCATGAGCTCGTAGGCTCTCTCCACGTCATATTTACGGGCCCGGATGAACCTGACCAGCACCTTGTCTGGTTTGCCCCCAAATGTCTCCACTACACCCTTGGACAGGTCGTCCGTGTTTTCGGCCGCATTCATCATCAAGCGCAGCTGTGCCACAGCAGCTGCCCGCTTCTGCTCTGTCTCGTTCAGCTCGTCCTTCGCCTGCAGGGGGCGATGGCACAACCGTCAGCTCACGTTTCTGGGATCATCTGAATAATCTGCCTTTTTGGCTTAAGCAAGACCTGTGGTTCTCAATGAACAGAAACGCTTTTCAACAAATGCTAATTTGCAGCCCAGTCAGGTCTTCATGCGATAGAGGACACTGGGTGCCAGCTAAGCGCCTACGGTACCTTCTGGGCTGTGTGGTCTGGAAGCTTGGCACAAGGTCCAAAAACGGGCCCATGATCCTTCACGGTTAGTCGCTCCAGTTTGGCACGCAAGGCCTGTTCCTCCTCAGACACCATCCGGAAGGTTCCAGCCTGCAGGACAAGTAAAGAGCTGAGGCCTACCAGTCACTTGCCACGTTACTGTGGGTCCCTATCAGTTTTGAAACACTAATCCTCAACATAGAGTGAAAGTTGGCTCCTAATTGGTGCTGACTATTAAGCAGAACCATGGGAGCACATTAATCTCTCACGAGACTCCATAAAGCTTGATAAACCTCTTTCTGAGAGCAGTGATTTTGAGTCCTACCAACAATCTGTCACTGTTGGATGAAAAAGAGGGTACCTTTCTTAACAGAGCAATCAAGCACTAGCATTAAGTCCACCGAGTGTTGAGTCTTGATCGACAATTACCCGTCCGTTCATCGTCCATGTTTTTTCGAGGTACAAGGTCACTGCTAGTCTTGAGTTTATTCCAGTAAGCAAAAGGCGTGAGGCAGGGGAAGTCAGCAAGTCCAAAAGTGCAATACTTAATAAAATGGAATACAATTTAAGTTTTCAGTTAAAATGTAATTGACAGTGACGTATATTATTAGATACACATGGATGTTACCCAAAATGCTCTGAGCCTCATATAATATATCTTCATGATCCATAGCTGTTTTTTAAACGGCGATGGAGGGACATTCTTAATGGAAAAAGGTGGTGACTTACGATGATGGCCATGTCCCTGGATCCTTATCACAGTTTCTCACTCCAGCAGAAGTTGACAGGAGATGTTATTTTCGGGGAGGAAATCTCCTGCAGCACATAATTCAATTGTTATTCCCCTCCAACCCTAAAGTGCTCAAAATGTCTGTAACATGGTTCCTGTCCATATGATTTGAACATGAGGAACCAAAGTTACCAAAGTTATTTCGCCCAATATACACTAAACCAAACCTCCACTGCCATATTTAACAGAGTCCTGCTAGAGGTATAGCCTTACCTCCGAGAGCGAGACCTGGGTGTGCAGATGCCCAGCAGTCCGGGACGCAGCCAATGAGGAGGGGGCCAGGCTGAGAACTTCGATTTGTACCATGGCCCACAACGGGATTAGCCTGTCACATGGTATTACTCAGGACAGATTTTTTTTTTTAGCTAATTGGCGTAAAAATTGCAGACAAAAAGAGGGGAGGTAGCTAGAGGCGACTTCCTTGCCAC